>NMRA01001027.1:0-68467 GCA_002633005.1 Phoronis australis | reverse complement strand
ATTGATTGTCGTTGAGAACTGTAGGCCTACATTTGCCCTTTATTCGTCAACAGCCTCTAAGTTGCGAAACAACAAATGATTAATGATAGGCATCAACCGGTTTGTCCCGAAATAACCGTCGTAGTGAGTGACGCCTGACTCGTGCGTTACCGGTACTCACTCAACTGCTACCACATGCAACATCGCCCACTTCTTTATTTCATTTTTAAATTAATAGTAACGTTATGGCAAACACAAACAGGGCTGAAAGTTACGAAACGTTTGTAAACAAGTGATCTTTTGACTGACGATCTAATCCTGTGGTCTAAAGTTGTAAAGGTAAAGGAAACGATATCTTACATAGCTTATAAGTAGAGTAAACCCTCATGGCTGGTGTGCGTTCAATAACGCCAGGACCTACGCTAGGACCTAATCTAGCCAAAGTCAGGTGTTCTTACTTAAAATACACGGACATATCTCACATAATCTCGCGAAGTCTTGCTTTTTAGCGAGGTCCTAGCGTTACTGAACGGGAGCCTGAACTCTTCTGGCTCAGTCCTCAGTCCTCAGACAATGCTGCTCTAACGAAGTACGAAGGGTTTTGTAAAAAGTCTTCTAGTTTTCGTTCCACCCTCTTCAAATCGTCAGCTGATTTTTCGAGGAATAAGTTCACGCTTGGGTTGAAGTACAGTGGGAGACTTCTTTTCTTAACGTAACCATGGAGACGACGAACGAGACTGATGAAGTTGAAGGCAACTCTTTCTATGCTCCACGAGTTGGGGCGCTCCTGGCACTCCCACCAAAGAGTGTTCTGTGAATACACAAAGTAAGTAACTGTAAGAATAAAAAACACTTTTGCAAATATATTTGTTTAAAAACACAAAATTTCATTCGTAAGCGCATGGGCTTAAATATCTGCTTTTCGCCGTGCGCGAGGCGTCTTCCCGTAACTGCGAACGATAGTAGAGGGGCGGCTGCATTGGCTAACATTGAATATTAGAGAGATGTTCACCTCCATTCAAAAATTTGAAGTAAAATCAGTGTCAATATACTAACCTTCAAGTGATAGGATGTAATGACCGGTTTACTGGTTGAACACCAGATGTCACTTCGCATCTTTTTCATCATCCTCAAACATTGCTTCCGACATCCACCATCTGCGTCAATGTCGCGACATAACTCATGGTCAGCCTGGGCGTAAGACGTCCACCAGCAGAAATTCTTTGTAGGTGCATCATTCGTTCTGTTTGCCAAAACAGCCCTAATCTTCTCACGAGAGGGCCACTCGACGCGACTTTTAGGCCACGTAGCAGGGAATTCCATGTTGGTTTTCAAAACTGGCGTAAAGTCGACGTCAGCAATAATGCCACCTCGTTCGTCCATCACGTGAACTGTGAGAGCTGTACCGGAGACCAATTTCCTTTGCCTCACGCTTCCTAAATATAGAAAAGCAGTGTGATGTCAAAAACAAGACTTATCTTAGCAATGTGGAACTGTTTTTAAAAGAACACCCTCGGTGTTAAAGCCATTTTGGGATTGTTATGGGTATGATCATAGGCGGATTTAATGGGGGGACCGCCCCCCCCCCCCCTTGGCTGCCGCGAAAAAATAAAACAGCAAGAGCGTAGGGAAATGTTGAGTTTGTGTTAATTAACTCCGGTAATTAAAATTATACGGATGAAACAAGATTTAAATGTGTGCAGTTTGAGTGTTGGGGGGGGGGGTTCAGACCCAATTTCAAGTGTCAAATTCGGAACACGGCGCATTCGTAACGGAACAACGGAACTATGGCTAAGTATAGGCTCGCCCGCGATATCCCAGGCGACCGGCAGTGACGCTGCGCACTACGACTCCTTTTCCGTCGCCTGCTCCACTGTGCAATGAAGAAAATTTACTTCATTTTTTAAAGAAAATGGAACTTGAGTGAAGATGAAAAAAGAGAAGCTGCTGGTAAGATGTGGATTTTAATCGAAGCCTTAGTGAGTCACTCAGAAACTCATAATTCTCTCTTTGTCAAACCTTAACTTAAGACAATTTCCAAACCAATCCCGTCATTATTGCCAACACGAAAAACTGATTTGGTCTTTTGCAGTTTTGGGCATTTGAAGACTATTTTAAATACAACAAAATTTGTTAAGAACCGATTGCACAAAATATGAAACGTGTAATAAACATTACAAAAAGAAGTAGGTTTCGCGCGCAAACGCTGTGGACCATAAACAAGTAGGTCTCTTAGTATAAAGGGTAAATGTGAGTGAGAGTGAGTGAGTAGGGGCAAACAGGTGAAGGACATTGGAAGAGTAATCTCTCAAGAGTAAGCATATTGCCGGGAAACGAAACTGGGTGTAGTACGAGATGAGTTGAACATTTTTTTGTAATGTCGACTTTGCTCGGTCTTGCTGCAAGTGGCAGACTGCTGAATTGGTTTGCATTCTTTTCTCGTCTTGCATAAATAGTTTGCATTCAATCTTATTTGTGATTGTGAAGAGTAAACCTATCATTAAATTTTGAAAAGTTTAAAATGTTTCAAGTAATTATGACACTGATAACTTAAACAATTTTTGGGGAGTTACCATTGCCAAATTTCTTTGTTTTTGGACATCATGCATGCACTCTAAAATCACATGCATTTTGGCACGGCAAAGGGACATTGTAATGTAGTACCTAAAGTTCACGTCGTTGGCCTCTTACGAAAACAGAAAATAAATACAATTCGCGTAAGAAAAATTATTTCATTAGTATTTTTGAAAAAATCCAAGAAAATCTTTTAAGTGGTTTCTGGGGTTACATTCATGAAATTTTGACCTGTCTGACACAATTAGCGATGAAAATGAGCAAAACCCCTTTTTAGCTATTTTGCAATACCTCGCAGGTCTAGCGTCCTTATGGCTTCCCTAAGAAGGTGGTGAAACTTTCTCTTCACAAGAAACGGTATCAGAACTCCGTCCACAATCCAGTCGTCCATTCCATCTCCGTCCAGGTAGATATGCCCATGCCCGGGAGGAGCTGACGGAAGAGGCGATGATTTCCGGACGATTTTCAGATTGTCCCTTATCGGCGCTGGATCGTCAACGTCCTCGTTGAAACCGATAAACTTCTTTTTTTCTTTGCAGTAAACTAATTTTGGACACCCCAGGACATCGACATTTATGTCAAATTCATCTGCCTTCTCAATCTTCAAGCCTTGCCAATAGCTTCCGATACACTCAGGCTGTTTCGCGAAACGTGAGTCGCGACTGTTGATGTACTGCAAGAGTTCTTGAATTATGGGCATCACTTTAGCCACTCTTCGCTTTGTGTCTTTACGGCTCATTTTTACCACTTCGGTGTAATATCTGTTTACATTGCCATTGTCAAGTTCTCCCATGTCCTTTGAAAATATCGCTGGCATTTTGTACGTTTTGTTCAGCTCCTCGTCCCGGTGACTTGTACCTACAAAACTATTTTGCTAAATGGCTATTAAAGCACTGGAAGGTTGATATAAACGGCATGGAAAATCCCAACCTTGGTTTTTCCAAAGATTGTGGAAATTGCGTCACCTGAGGTCACCTATCGTAGATTGTTAATTTAGCAGCTGTGTCAAAAATATGTTGTTTGATTATAACTAACGACTATGCATTTGTTTCCCGACACCCTCCTGAACACATCATGTCATCACTGTAAATTAGATGCAGATAAATAATATTCGTTTACGGTAATTTCGAAGAATTCTTGGGCGTCGTTCTCGAATATTCTTGAGGGAAATTCCATGTGTCAATGCATTCAGTGCGCAAGGCAAACGACTCGGGGAAACTTAGGTGATAAGTTCTAAAAGTAACCTGATGTAAATGTGTGATAAAGTCCAAGTTGTCGATGTGTTTTGCGCATCTCAGTATCGGTTATTTCCCTCCGAAATCCGAAGCATTTAGTCTATATCTTTGGTGGTTATTGCTTAGAATTCGAATCTTTAAAAGCGCCTGGAACGCTGCCATGAACACTTATTATAAGTTGCAAATGGTGACCACCTAACACAAGATTTTAAAACGTTTCTGGCTTGAAGTCTGTACGATCGAGTTTGTTCTTTGCCTGGCTATTTTCTACAAGTAAAGTACCGGTACTCGGCGCCGCGGCAACAAATTCCCTTAGACCAGTCTAGAGACTTTTTAGAAATGGGTAATTGTAACACGCCGTAACGTACAGTTGAGTCCAGATACTAACCAGAAGCAAATGAAAACACCACGGGTTATATTTGACATGTTATTGTCCCAAGCATGAACTGAAGTTTGTTTTTCCATTTGATATGATAGTACTGAAACGACTACTGCTGCGTAATGATGGCCGTATAACCGTCTTAATGTCACAGAATTGAAATTCTATTGAAGGGGTCATGGAACTCGTCAAAACCCAATGACCTCACACGGCCGTAAGTTAGTTGGGGATTACCTATTGTGCTAATTTTAGATTTTTATCAGGTAACGGTAGCCTAGAAAAGGAGGTACTATGTTTCTGACTCATATGACTATTATGTTGGATTTCGTAACGCTTTATCATCTCGGTATAAATTAGGTTAAAACAATAAGCCTGGCTGCTCTTTTCATGGAACACAGTTAACTGGCGGGATAATACAACAAATTTTTACAATTGCCTTGTCGTGTTTCTGATTTTACTGAAATGGCGAACATGTTTGCAAATAAACATAAATTGAGGGATAGAATCGAGACAGTTGAACAGAAAGCCGAGTCTGGGTGACTTACGAAGGGTTCTCGGTTCGAACTCGAACCACTACTGCGATGTTTTTACGTCATCATGCAATGAACAGAACTACCGTAGATTGCGAGGCAATTTAGGAGCCAGTCGCGTAGGCCAATCTTTGTACAGCATTGTAGAAACTCGTGAGGTGACAGCCCCGGGGGCACAGCGAAGCTCAACCGTGACGACTGGGGAAGTTTTGAAATTTATGACGACCTCCGACTGGCAGAATAATATTAAAAAACAGAACGATGTTGAAATTGTTTTTCCCCTTTAATATATTTTACCTCTCATCGAGTCTGTTAGTTCAAGGGCCAAACTTCCGCAGTTATTTTAGGGTTTTGGCAGGCAGGTGGTCATGCTGTGCGTAAACTTGGAATCCTGTTCAATCTCAAGATCGCGTACGCATTGAACTTGTAATTGATTATTCATTTGTGCAATCAAGTGAAGTATTGTGTTCAGTGTAAATAATTATTGTAATTATTGGCTTTCGATCACCCACAGGCAAGTTCTTCTTTACCGAAACTTGTGTCAAAGAATCGGAGGGATATGTGAATACTTAAAATTTACCTTATTTTATTAACCTGTGATTTGATATATAGTGCAGTGCAATTTTTTATGAACGTGAACGTGATTATTTGAGTGAAATTGTAAGTTTCTTCCTGTATTCCAAGTTCACGCAGCGGTACAGTGAGTCAAATGTCACTAAGTTTAGTTTTCGTCGCTAGACGTCACTCTCTTTCGTCCAATGTTATCTTCTGGTTGAGATAAGCAGCACCATAGGCAGCACGTACATAGCATGTCTCGAAATAACTATGGGTTGAGATAACCTGTCAACAAGCTTCCTTGTCGGTACTCACTGCTGAAACTCGCCAAGCGTTTACAGTCGATTACTTCGTGACTTGAATCAACGGACTGAAACACATTATGCTCAGTTAGTTTGGGGGTTTCATAGAAGAGACTCTTCCAGTTCCAGTGTGGGCTTTCAGTATCGATTCGTATCGGGGCACACGGCGACAACTCGGAGAAAATCGTCTGCTGGGGTTTAGTTCGTTTGCTTCTCCAGGTGACCGAACTTACAACACTACAAGTTCTTGATTGGTCAAGAAAACAGAAATGTGACGGTTGATTTTAACAGACGGACTGTTGAAATAGTAACTTTTTGTGCAACGATGAACAGTGGACGTGGTTGGAAAGAGCGGTTTGCGACAGGTGTTTTGAACACTGCGTCTTTGTTATTTATTTCCGCGTTTTGCATTCAGGTAAGTCTTACGCCAGCTTATGTCTGCTCTAGCTACTTTTTTACACGAGTGGTAGGACAGGTTAGCCTTGCAGTGTTGTATAAATAGCCTATTGTGGTACTGTGTTTTCGACTCACTGAGGCCGGGGTCAGATATATAGCCTCTTTGCAGTCCTAACTCTTATAAGAAGATAAGATGAAGTCGCCGATGTAAACTGAATGCTTCCTTTAATAGGCCTAACATTTTCAACTGCATTATAGTTAATATTGAAATTCATAGTTTGCGCTTGTTCAGGGGGGGGGGGTGCAATGCAGATTACGAATTGATATAATCTCATTAAAAAGCTGAGTCTGCAGGGCTGGAGATTTCAATGTTTTAGTTTGTGTTGCTTGTAAAAATATTCATTTTAAAATCGCTTTAGTACAAAATGTGAAATTACCACACCATTCAATTAATAAGACAAAAATTTAAAACTGTGTATAATATGTATATATGCATATATATATGATATTGTATTGCTAACTCTATATTGCAAGGTGGTCTCAGTCATTGAAGCTGCCTTTGCCCTTGGCGTTCATATGCTTAGATATGCACATGACTATATTTGTTTCATTTTAGTAGGCCAATAATCTGCAAATTGTAAATAAGTTAACAAATTTGTATTCTCTCTTTGGCTCTCTCTCATGCATTGTCGTATTGGAAAATCATTGTTTTGTGATTTGTGTTTTGAGGTGGAATTCTAAATTCTTTTGTTTTTTAATCATGATGAGTTAGCATTCCAACATTACACCTGAAAAAAATTTATGTCTCTAATCCCGGAACAAATGGAGTTTGTCTATAGCCACATTAGAAAAATTTACCACTGAAAACTTGTGTTTTTCCATTTTGGTGTTTGCAATTTCAGCTTAACCTAATTATTGTGTGCATCTTTTAAGTGTCAGTGATGGTGAGGTTTTATCACAAAAAATAAGTGTGCTGTGACACCATGGTTGAGACTGCAGATATTGGTATACTTATTTACATAAAAGGTGTGTGGGTTTAAAGGTTAAGTTCAGATGTATGTTTTCAATAAGGTACCGTTTGCAGTGCTATGATTAAAGACATCTAGATCTATCCTATTTATTTTCACTGCTGGATTCTATCATATAACATTATGATCGGAACATAAGTTTTTAATTTATCTGCAATGGTTAGCAATGGTTACAGGCACGAAGGGCAATAGTAGGCATCTCTGCATTGCCACAGCTAATATGCTTGATCAGGGCACTGCTGTATGTAGCACAGTATTACAAACCCACTAAAGGCTGATAATATCAGTCTGTTTCCAGTGTAGATGTTTATTCATACCTCTCAACTATTTTTGAGAACACCACTCACTAAATACTCTACTGCGTCGTCGGTAGCCTTCACATTTCATAAGCAAGACGGCTTACACAGTCTGTATGAATTTAACAAAACCTAGTGAGGTGTTCTCTCGAGTGTTTTGTCCTCAAAAAATGAGTACAGAAGCTGTGCAAATGGGTCCGTCCACAAATTTCTGACAAGGAATCCCCATGGCGTATATTTGGAATACAGTACATTTTTTGCATTTTTGTTTCCCCAGATGTGTTCTCTAAAAACCGTGAGGGGTGGACTATGAACTTAAAGACCAATCATAATATAGCCTTTTTAATGGGTGTTTGCTTAGTTTTATTTATATGCAGTAGAGCCCTCTTAATGTCGTACTGAATAATAGAATAGTCCGGTTATTGTTACGAAATGTCAAAAACTCAAACCATTTCCCATTAAACCTGTGTGTAGTTACTCGCATAATGTCGCAATTTATTGTCTAATTACCCGATGTTGGACATGAAAAAATCAGCAAAATCGATTCTCATCCACTTATCAGCATGCGTACCTTCGCTTTTCTATCTCTGAAACTTGATGGTAAAAGTCAGTCATTCCCTGTTTAGTTGTCTCATTCTCAGACTCTCCACAGAGGGAGCATGATCAGCTTGTGACAGTGGTTACGAACGTTGCCAAGCTGGAACCCGCTATGGAATATCCTTCTTATTATCATAATGTATGACAAAACTGAGGGTATGACATGATCCGGATACTTTTCCAAATAGACCAGCAGGTCGATGGAAGTACATTTGAAAGTGTCCATTTGCAGAAATTCCCGTAAAACGATCAGTGTTTGGTTTTGAGCTGAGCTTTTAGTTTACATCATATTTTTGAAGGCCTGGTTGAACATACAGTAGGTTAGGGATGCTATTTATATCAAAGTCCAGTAATAGTGGGCTTGTTTTTTATGAAAACAATGAACTATGGCTGGATAATGCTAAAATGACTATTACCATTATGGCAATAGTCAGATATAATGTGCCCACATTTTGAGAACCAGTTTGATGCCCGTTACTCAGTGGAGAAAACTGGTTCTCAAAATGCGGGCACGTTATATCCGACTATTACCATAATTTGCTGGCAATTTATCAAGGTAAACGGCAGTGCTGAATTTCTACATATCTGTGTCAAGCAGAAATACCTAGAAAGTTACCAGATATCTTTCAATTGTTTGGCCAGCAGTCTGAAGCTGTCATAAGTTTATTTGTCATCCTGTTAGGAAGCTTCACAATATTTGGCAGCTGTTCAATAAAATTTGGCAAACTTTGTAACGTCTTATCTCAAAAACGGTTGATTAGATTCATGTGAAACTTTCAGATACTTTATGCTCTGTTCTCCAAAACACGTTAGGAATTTTGAAATGTTCCACTTTTGTATGAGGAGCCATAAAAAAATAGTACTTAAGAAAACTCAAAAGTTGCTTAAAACAAAAACGCAATAATAATTTAGAAAATTAACTGGTTTTTTCAGGTGTTTCATCTTGAACATTTATATCAAGCAAAATTTGGTCATTTTGTAGACGCCATTGTTTTACTATGCATGCATGTGTGTTTTATGCTAAATTTTGATAAAAACATAGCGACATGACCCAAATAATGTCAAATTGGTATGAAATCAGACATAAAATTGTACATGCTTTCTACTTTCAGAAACTTACGTATATATTTTCTGAGTTAAAATCTATAGTTTTGCATATATTTGGCTAAATACATGAAAGTTTTGCAACATCCAGTTGTGGTATGCTAACTCAAATAAGCAAATTCCAGTATTTGATTCAATTTTTCTGTATTTTAAATACAAACTTGTCCATAAGGTCTTACATCACCTTGAACTTTTTGCTTTCACTGCACAAGAATTTTCAGTGAATAGTTTCATGCTGTGATTATTGTAGGTGTTAGCATTTCACCCAGTTAACTTTCAATTTTAGTTTCAGCTGTTGCTGCTGAATTGTTGCCGGTGTCGAATATAGTTCTCACCGTATAAATGTATGGCTTATTTAACTGCATAGTGCATTCCTGCTGCAGACTTCATTCTAAAAAGTTACCGTTAGTTGTGAAAACCTTTTTCATCTTTCGTTTTTCCGCGTATTTCGACCATGTACCTGTATGCCAGTGTGAGGCGGTCAGGGTGTACACAGGTGCATGTCTGTGCCTTCATGTGAAACCAGTGAATATGTGAAACCAAGGAGCAGATTTCTTATTTGTTACTAAGTGATAGACCATGATGTGTAGATAGTGTTCACATTTTGAAAGTGAATCTGACCAGTTTAGTGTAACTCAGACCAGGAAATAACAAAATGTAGGTCTTGAGCCATTCAGGAACTTCACACATATTGATATAGTAGACCAGGAAAATGTGAGGAAATTTTAGACTGTCTTTGCACATGTGGTCTAGGTGACCTTTCCAGTGATGAGACAGCATTCTGATATTGTTTGTTTTGTCCAAAGAAGTGAATGTCATTCAGTTAGTACTGAGTGGTACTCTACCCAGCTGTCCTATTCGTTATTAATTTGTTTTCAAGCACCCATTCAAGTGTCTATTGCCATGGCTTAAGAATTCAGATTGGGAGAAATGAAGTTAATGGTGTGTGCAAGCCCTTGTCCTACTGCTCTCTCCCAGTCAATTTTGTATATGACAGCCACACTTGTCTTTTCAATGAGAAGGGTCATTTCCATCTTGAACAAACCCAAACTGAACTCGTCTATGAATCATCATTGAGATGGTGCACATTGTATTGCGCTTGCAAAGTAACGTTTTTAAAGTGACATAATTATTGGCAAGAAATATGATTAAATGCTGAGGTCAGTTCCAGTGCGAATTTGAACCTGAAAGTCAACCTTCTTGGTCACAGCCAACTACTCTGCTAGCTAAACTTATACCACAAGATGAATGACAGTGTTTTTGGTGTATTTCACTGCTAAAATCCATTGTCTTGATTTCAGCAAATGTTTATCAGACATCAACAAGAATTACCGACTGGTGTACTAAAATCATAAAAACAACATAAATTTCATTATTCTATATCTCTGGTCATGGCTAATAACTTCCAATATTCTGTTCATCCAACACTAAACCCAAGAATGCATTCTTTAATTGGTGAAACAATCATGTCCATTGGAAAGAAATAAATTTGATTTTCAGCTATCACCACAACTGCTTCGTTCTCAGTTTGTGTTCATCACTGAGAATGAGCCATTTTTTCTGAAGTGCATTGCAATATTGATGGCTCAATGTCCTCACAGGTATTGAAATATACCTGTGACGTAAAACGGCTCAGGCTTTCAGGTGTTCAATATTTTCAATTTAGACTTCATAGTGGTTGAGCAAGCTGAGGTAATAAATGCAATCACTAGAGGATAACAGGCATCTCATTGGTGACATTGATTTCTAGTTTGGTCTGGTTGTGACAAAGCTAATCGTTAAGAAAATCTTGCTGGAATGCCCGTGTTTGTGAAGGCTTTGTTCAGTAATTGGTTTTCAGTGATGTGGAGTTGTAGTCAACCAAAAGACATTTTGTCATATAGCCGCGACGTAATGAAATACGCCTTGTCACTAGGTGGGGATAGTGTAGTTGGTAGACAACACGTGCATGTTCTCGTACGGATTTAATGCTGGTGGATGTTTCTTCATAGCATTTTATTTATCCTTTGCGACTGTCGTGCGGTCAAATCGTCACTGTTTTGCAGCAGGTGTTTTCAGGCGGTTAACACCAAAATGTCTCAACGAAAATATGCATTGTCCCTCTCAGCTGGGCCAGTGTTGCATACCAGAAATTTAATTTTTTTGGTTTAAGTGAAAGACGCTTTTGTGCTTTCACAATGCTAAAGAGTTGTGCACTGGCACTGGTGCTTAGTTAGTAGACCTTGTAGTACCTGTTCAATGGTATTATAGATAACTTTGTTGATAGGTTGTTAATACTAACGATAATTATGATTTTTTGATAAATTGATAATTGTTATGAGCTCGGCTTCAGCAATGTTACCACTGCCGCAGAATTGAGGCTGGGCAGATAATTTTACTCCACTACAACCATGAATAAAAACGTAGGTTTGTTTAGACACCACAATCAAAAGTGCTGTAAAACCTATCACCTGTGCGTCTGGAATGCATGGTGAAAATGAAACTGTAACTGGTTCTCTTGGTTGTCTGTGAAAATATTTTCATACCTCAGGTTAGCTGGATCTGGACATTCATTTAGTTTCGGGGAAATTGTATATTGTTGCAGATCTGAGGTACTTTGATCTTATGTTAAGATGTGGAAAGCTCACATAGCTGGTTCTGACCTGTGCTCTGACTCATTTTGAAACCTATGTCTCACAACTTAAAAAAGTGCTTGCCTTCGTCATCAGAAGTGTTTTTTTAAAAGCCACACAAGTGCATGCAAGCAAAGTTTTTTAAAGATACAGTGGCCTGCCATAGCCACCTCACGATTGGTCATGGTCTAATGTTAATTTTCATTGAATTTATATTATTTGTACCACACAAATTTCTTTAAAATAATAAATAAAATGAAAAATCAGCGTCATTGTTAGCAATCTTTGTCCGTAATGTACAGGTGTCATGTTTTAAGTATTTGCAGCAATGTACCAAAGCACTGAAAATGTAGAATAACAGTCTCGTCAACTATTTTTGTGCAAAATTGATTAAACTGTGGTTGAATAAATTTATCGGTGGAGATAGCTCTCGTCTGAGGTCTCTTCAACATGATCAGCTTGCGGCATTTGGCCCTGTGTCATTGTGTAAGCTACGCAACCAATCACGAATCAGAAGATCCCTGTCTGACATTATCATTCACTATTGGCCAATCGTGACTCAGAAGAGATTTGAATCAGCTAGCTTCTTAAAGTGGAACTTGCAGGCCAATTACTTATCTCTGTGATTGCTGGCCAAATTAGTTAGAAACACAACATGTAGCAAAGATGTGAACATGGAGTACCTTGAAAACTGCTAAATGTTCTTAAGAATGAGTTTTGATGCAAAAATGACCCGCCGCAAATCACTGAACCATATCCAGTAAGTATTGTGACGTGGTGTTGAGGAACAACCCTGCATGATCTAGGCTACGTGAGCCCCCAAGGTACATCATTAGTGCAAAGGTCACCTATTTGTAGAATTTTTTGCTTTCACATTGTCAATGAATATAACATTACTGCGCTTTGTTTAGCGTAGACGATCTCAATATAGCATTGTCGTTTAGTTTCTGCTGTGTACTTTAGCATAGTTAGGAGCATGCAAATGTATATTCAATGGAAACCTGGCAAACCAAGAACACAGTCCCTTTAAGTTCACCTTACATAAGAGATATAACACTTGGGGAGCTACACCCGAGTCATGCGGTGATAAGCTGAACCAGTTTTATGATAAAGTGGCATTCAACTCGGTTATAAAATTCGCGATAGTGGTATTCATCATAGTGAAAAAACATGGTCGACTATTGTTGTTATATTTTCAAAAAGACACCTGATGCCAACTGGTGGGTGGGGTACTTGTGTTTTTGCCGATCGCCACCCAATACCAGCTGAAATGGGTCGGAGGATACTTCTGTTTTCTTGAGCTTGTCGGGTGCTGGTTGTCAAAATGAGTTGGGACTGAGCAGAAGCAACAGGGCCTAACATGAACAACATTTGCCTGACCGTTATTGGTATTCGAGTAGAAGGGGTCTTTTCAAAATTAAATTCCTGACAAATGAGATTCCCTTCATATAGACAAAAATACGCAAATCTTTAACTGTAATGCTTGAAATGTGGTGTTTAGTTTCATACCAACAATTTTGGATAGTTGGATTCATAATAAAAAAGTATGTGTTGACAGTGGGCCGCTAGTAGAAACCTTGTAGAACACAATTTGGCTTGATTTTTTTCAAAGTAAAATTTTACTTGTGGTATATTTAGTTACTGTGCTCAATACAGCAAAATGTATGCGCTTTTCACCAAGATTGATTCTCTCAGTACGCTTGCAATACTGGGTATTTACTGACAAGGCTCCTGACTGTATGGCATCATTTTTGACCTACGCTATCAGTGGAAGTTTAGTCACTTATTTAGCCCACAACACCGCTGACAAGTGAAACCATATTTCTCCACAAAAGTAAAATATTTTTATAGAACATTTTAGTCTATTACAACCGTGTCATAAGTGCAAAAAGGTTATCAGCGTTTGACAATGGAAAAATTACTATTTTTACAATTATTTTATGCAAAATAAGTGAAGAATTACCATATGTCATAATGACAATGCGACCTTTGACTGTTGGAACCTGCTGAATATTACAATGGCTGGGAACATTTGAATAGAATTAATTTCCATAGGTCATGGGGTCAAGAGTTAATGGCATTTACCGAAATAGGAATGTCTGGTCTGGATTTTTATGGTGCATTACTAAATGACAGATTTCCATATCTTGGGGATGCAAACATTTGTGACTGTCATGCGAATAGAACAGTCAACGTGATTCTTTTATAATCCTAATATGTTTCCTAACAACAGTGAAGGTAGAACAATGCAAATTTAATTGTAAATTTTAACAGATAAATCTATCCTGTGGCAGCTAGCACCTGTAGGAACTACTGTAACAAGTGCATTATAGGCTATTAGGTAGTGGCAAGGCTACAGTCCTGTTATGTAACTGTTTGGTCAGCAATGATAATTTGACCTGTCAAGTGGTGATTTAAGATGTAATCATGCTAAGTGATGTGTCAACACCTCACCAGCTGCAGTGCTATATGGGTAATTGTAAGGTTATGTAACATTAGCTGATGTAGTCTAGACTGCCAGGCAATGTGGATTGCTGGCCAATACACAACAGGCATTCTGAAACAGTGTAGGAATTTAATTGCACAATAAAGTAGTGTTGGAAAATATACATTGTGCAGGACAGTGCAGAATTTCGTATTTTGGGTGCTGAGGATTTTTGTGGTTATTTGTTGAAAGGTAATGTAAACAATCCCAGGTTTGTGTTTTGCTTATGGTGTACTTTTTGTATGTACATGTGTTGGGAGAAGTGGGCACAGATATTGCAAAATGGTCTCCCTCATGATATCCTAGATCTGCTCCTGTAATATTCTGGGCTGGGTTGCTGCAAAGGTTTAAGAACATTATCAGTCATTCCTAATTACGAACAGAAGTATGATGTGAGCCTAAAAAAGCATTTTGTCCAATTGGCATTTTGAGTTCTTAAAATTTGTTAAAGTTTACTCAAATTAAAAAAAATAATGACCAAAATTGTATTCTTTTTTATATTTTTTTTTCAACAGCGTTCAAAATTTCAAGTAGTCAAGTAAAATTCTTGTTTACTTTTGTTGAAAATTTTGATGAAATAAAATTTCAATCACTGTTTTGCCATATTGGGACCTGCTTTGAAGAAACTTTGAAATATCATACAGTGAAAGTTTAATGAGATCAGTCTATCAGGGGTATATGAAAACCTTGTTTATAGCATGTTTTTCCCCGCCTAAGGATTCACACTGTTTTTATTGTTTGGTATAAGTATTTAAGTTGATGACGAAGACACGGCTCAAAAGTGTAACAAGGGATATAGAAGTAAAAATTGAATGTAAATGTAGAAGTCATACAACCGTAAAAATATTTTTGGGTATTCAAAAAGACTCACATTTCTAAAATCCAACTATAATATCAAATGTCAATTTGTTTCAGTTGTTATCTGATGTAACATCAGAATAAGATCTTCACTTATGTATTTTTAAGACAGAGCTGATAATGAAGTATTGTGTTACTGGTATATTATGGACCAGACTGTTCTCTTGCTGTAAACGGATATCCATCATTGAAGACGGCAGCATTAATCCTAAGTGTCCTTAAGGTTCCCCTACTTCAAGTTTCAAGTGGGGTAAATTTTAAGTGTCTGAAGTATAAAACTCTTGACGATGCCGCCGCTATGGTCCATTTTGAATTTGACAATCTTGAACATTGAATCATTAGTTAATGCAGCCAGTGGAAATTTAATTCTGCAGGTGCATAACATCTTTCAGAGTTAAAGGCAACCATTTTTGATGTAGAGACATTTTTCCACTTTAAAACCCATGCACAAGAGATCAGATGTATTTTTTAACATAAGTACATGTATTCTTGGTCAACATTAGCGTTTTGTTTTTATTCTATGATGCACGTCACTTGACTTCCTATTTACTATGAGCCCACCCTATCAGGCAGACCATTTAACATAAAAAATTGGTATTCTGAAGGTCATGGTATCGTTAATACAGCACGAGTCAGTCAGTAACAACCAATTTAAGAGAAATTCTTTGGCACAGAAGAAAACACACAGTGACTGACTACTAATTAAAAATCATGATTTTGATTTTGATTTTGTGAAAATGGGAGTGGAATTAGTTGGTTGCATTTAGAAATACAACAATGACTCACCTGAGCTAAGCCATGTTTATGGGCTGTTGTGGTCACAGCTGATCCAGGACCCTGGCTCTGCATACATGAACTCCGCTCACTGAATTAGCCGCTGGGGCGCTAAGTCAGACTTCCTTTTTCCAGATAAAAAAGTATGATATTTGTTAATTACAGCATTCACGATATATAAGGATTTATTTGTTGGCATGGCAAATGACACTGAATGGGTATTGAGATCGTGCCACTGAGTGATCGGAGACAGCAGGTAACTTCATCATCGGTGACTGGTGGCGCTTTGACAAGGGGTACACACGGTTGTCAAAATTTTTAAGTTGACCTCCAAAAATACGCAAGTCTAAATTCAAAACTTTGTCAAGGAAGAACTGAGACCAAGCTTGAACTTTAAATACGGGCTATCCTCGAAATCGTTCTCTTTCTCCCTCCCTCTCTCCCTCCCTCGCTCCCTCCCTCAATAGAGCAAAAGATTGATATCTCCATTGAAAAACCCACTCTCAGTCAGGAGTTGCAAGTTTGTAATAAATCTCAATTCCAGTTCAAGTTCGCAGATACTGGCACAGCAGTTGCATTATTCATGAAAACCTGATGTACTGCCCAAGGTACAATATCGATGCGACCTGTATTGTTAAATCCCACAAAAACGTAACAAAGGAAAACAACTAATATGTCAGATAGGTGATAACAAGTGACCCGTTATCACCTGGCTCATGATTTTTACAAGTTAAACAATACATTACGACCAGCATACTACATCATTTGCCATGGTTGCACTCTGAAAAATGCCTTCCACGTCTCAGGAACAAAACCTTGCGTTTTCAGTACATCGGTGTCTGACTCCTCTAATAACCAAATGTTGTTCTTTCCAGACTGTGTCTGCAACTGGCACCAACTGTTCATGCTGCATTCCAGAGCTTCCACCTTTTCCAATTCCATTCCCATGTGACACGGAGCTTTTATCCTACGTCACTACTGGCGATTATAACATAACAGTCTTGCTGAAAAATCTTACGATATTGAATGAGGATCGTTGCCAAACTACGACAGCACCAACAACGATGACTGTTGCACCAGCTGCAACAACAACAACTGCAACAACAACAACAACAACTGCAGCAACAACAGAGGAAGCAANTTAGTTGGTTGCATTTAGAAATACAACAATGACTCACCTGAGCTAAGCCATGTTTATGGGCTCTTGTGGTCACAGCTGATCCAGGACCCTGGCTCTGCATACATGAACTCCGCTCACTGAATTAGCCGCTGGGGCGCTAAGTCAGACTTCCTTTTTCCAGGTAAAAAATATGATATTTCTTAATTACAGCATTCACGATATATAAGGATTTATTTGTTGGCATGGCAAATGACACTGAATGGGTATTGAGATCGTGCCACTGAGTGATCGGAGACAGCAGGTAACTTCATCGTCGGTGACTGGTGGCGCTTTGACGAGGGGTACACACGGTTATCAAAATTTTTAAGTTGACCTCTAAAAATACGCAAGTCTAAACTTTGTCAAGGAAGAACTGAGACCAAGCTTGAACTTTAAATACGGGCTATCCTCGAAATCGTTCTCTCTCTCCCACCCTCCCTCACTCCCTCACTCCCTCCCTCAATAGAGCAAAAGATTGATATCTCCATTGAAAAACCCACTCTCTGTCATGAGTTGCAAGTTTGCAATGAATCTCAATTCCAGTTCAAGTTTGCAGATACTGACACAGCAGTTGCATTATTCATGAAAACCTGATGTACTGCCCAAGGTACAATATCGATGCGACCTGTATTGTTAAATCCTACAAAAACGTAACAAAGGAAAACAACTAATATGTCAGATAGGCGATAACAAATGACCAGTTATCACCTGGCTCATGGTTCTTACAAGTTAAACAATACATTGCGACCAGCATACTACATCATTTGCCATGGTTGCACCCTGAAAAATGCCTTCCACGTCTCAGGAACAAAACCTTGCATTTTCAGTACATCGGTGTCTGACTCCTCTAATAACCAAATGTTGTTCTTTCCAGACTGTGTCTGCAACTGGCATCAACTGTTCATGCTGCATTCCACCTCCAGAGCTTCCTCCTTTTCCAAGTCCATTCCCATGTGACACGGAGCTTTTATCCTACGTCACTACTGGCAATTATAGCATAACAGTCTTGCTGAAAAATCTTACGGTATTGAATGAAACTCGATATGAGGATCATTGCCAAACTACGGCAGCACCAACAACGATGACTATTGCACCAGCTGCAACAACAACAACTGCAACAACAACAACAACAACTGCAGCAACAACAGAGGAAGCAAACACAACAGCAGGAGTGATGAAAAACGAAACTCAGACATTGACAACAGTAGACGAGTTTGCAACTTCTGTTCAACAAAATGCTTTTACGTCCGATCTGCCAACAAATGTTCCGGCATTCACACCAACAAGTGACGAAACGAAACCATCTGGTAGTGGAGACAACATTATCATCATCGTCGTCTCAGTTTCGGGATCAGGTGTTACTCTCATTGTAATTGCTGTGTTAGTTTGCATCAGGTAGGTGCCTACATTTCTGTATACAAATATTTAGTTTCACCCTCTTCTGAACTATTTGCTTATGACGTGCAAACAGTGTCTGGCAACCAGGCGTCTTATTAAATAAACGAATATCACACAGACTTGGATTAACGCTGCCGTCACACGATATACAAATTGTCTCAATTCAACTAATTTTACCACAGTTGTTGACTTTTCAGATGCTTAATATACACTTGTGTAAGCAAAATCAGCTCTGTGTTATTAAAAACGCCCGTTTATTGTCTTGATTTTAGATGTAGAACAAGCCAAAAGTATTCAAACAAAATTACCCATAAGTCCCAATCATGATGGAGGGTGAGGTCGAATTCATCGTCAATCAGTAGTCTTCTCTTTTGACCGAGAATGAATGGCAATTAACCTGGAGTTTAGTTATGTGACTTAGCCATTCTGTAAATAGAATTTTGTGACCTTTATGGTTGTTGTCAGCCATTTTTGCTTTCAACGGAATCAGTTATAATGACGAGGAAAACATATTTTGGCTGATTACTTTTGTCTGGCACTGCATGTAAAGTCACTGCACGTGGTCTGTATTATGTTGTTCTGCGTTCACTCAGTAGCGTATTTAGGAGGGGGGGGCATGGGTCCTGACTCCCCCTTGGCCACCGACAAAGATAAATAGTAAAAATTTCACAGGAATAAATTTTGGCATTCATTATGTTGCGGCTTATTGCGGGCATGTGTTTTTGTGTGTGTGCGCGTGCGCGTGTGTGTGTGTCATAGGACCATAGACTATAGTACATGGACCGCCAACTCTGTATACTTTCAATGGACGAAATCTGCGCGCTTACAGAAGCACTGATGTCATTATTCACACCTGGCCACATTATCTGGATTTATTTCCCGCTAGTAGGTTGTCTGCTAATCATGGTCGGCAGTTGTGTCATCACAATACACTAACCGGAAACTGAAACAGACAATTTAATAGAGTGGTGCCTCCTCTAGGATAGTACGCATGAAAATGTCGGAGTTGTGAATCTGTTGTCTATAGTCTATGATGGGAAAGATATGAAATGCAAAATATTGTGCCTGCTCATGGCCTAGCTCCACCAACTGTTCTCTTGATCTTTATTGCTGTAAAGAATTTATTAACAGGTTTCTGCAAGGCAGCAAAATCACAGCCATATATTCTTTACCGATGCAGCTCGGTCAAACGTTGAGAAAGGATTAGAATATTTGTACTGCCTTGGCACATTTAAAATACACCATTAAATCTGCCACAAAGTCTACTTTCAAGATAATCTTGTCTGTTTTCATCTGTGTCAAACACAAAGTGGTACTCAAATGTCAAAAAATATCACTGAAATACAAACTTTTCATATGTTTTTGTGTTTCACTCCCAAATTGTGCTAAGCTGGCTAAAAGTGAAGTTCAATGTTAATCATCTTTTGACAGATTTTGTCTGAAAGCAGTCCATCAGAAATTCAAAGAATGCACTATAGTTCCAATAAGTTGCAGTGAAAGTGTTGAAATGAATCCATTGTTTTATTGTCATTAAACGGTAAAAATTCTCCAATTTGGGATAACTAATTGAATTTGGTACTCTAAAATAGAAGCTAAATTTTGAATTTTCCTAATTCGGAATTTGGGACCCTGGTTGTTTTTGGGGATTATCTTGTTTCTCCAATAGCAGACTTTGTGCATTTCACATAACAGGGTTTAAAAAGAGAATGGAGGTTCATACAATGTTGGTAATTTCGGAGATGGGTTCAACATTGGAATTTCTCACAGAACCTTGGACATATTAATGGGGTACTTTAGAAAAATAATGTGCGTGGTAGCGCTGTGATCAAGTCAGATACTGATCTTCTGGCAGTCAACTCCTGGATGGAGATTAGTGCTATGAGTCATGGTCACTAATTGAATAATAAACTAAAATTTTTGATGCGAGTCCAAATTTTGTCGAATCTCTATGGAACCAACATTTAATCATTATTTCTTTCAGTTTAGGACAAGTTGTACTGTTTTGCACATCAGTTGTAAAGCAATACTTGTGCAACAAATTGCGATTGACACGATCTTGGCTGAAGACAAAGATTTGCAAAGGATATGCATGTTTTAAGGGATGCAACACTGATATCAAATCTTTTTTCACAGTTTAAAACGAGCTCTATCAAAGCAAATTTAATCCACTCATTGATCAGCGACAGGTAAACAGTCATGTTGAAACATGGTAACCATGTTAATACTGGGATAGCTAACCATGTGAAAATTAGTTGAAATAGCTAAACCCAGAGTCCAAATCAGTAAAGGGTTGATTAGTGATGATAATGGGCCATCTGGTGCCAGAAATTTGTTATAGGGTTGATCTTGATTGAAAGTGAGACTGCACTAGCAAATTGTGCATCTCAATGAATCAGATCAATTATATGAGTACTGGACATACTCTTTTTATCAAGTGTGAGACAACAAACAATCGATGTTTGGTTTTTATAAGAGGCCTAATTGCAAATGAAAGATCATAATTAATTAAATGTATTTTATCAGGACTTCTTAGAAATCTGTGGTTTATGCAGTTCATGCAAAACACGTTAAAATATTTTTAGAGGAAAATGTTCTACCAGGAACTAATGTGAAATATGCTTTTTTTCTGATGATTTGAGTGCCAGGTGCATTTTTTAATACCACGTCTGAGATTGTAAACCAAAAAATTGTGGAAATCTCAAGATTAATTATTTAGCAGAGATGAGTGATCTGGCAAACTGGACTCAGACCCTGCAAAATAGTGAGGACCTCTGTAGTCGAAATAATGCATATTATGTAATCATCCATCCCTAGTAACAGTGCAGAGTTGAAGAACTCATTTCTCATAGCATCTGTCTTTGGGCAATTTGCGGCACTCAAAACGGTAACATTGTGCACAAAATCGTGGATGGTGACTACACAAAAACTGGTATTTTTGCCTTCTCTTTTGAGTGGAATCGCCAATGGTACTCCATTGTTTTCCCACTCCCAAATTCAGAAGGAAGCCCTTTTCCTGCATCAACACTATCCCTGTCATTGAAAGTCATCTCCCATACACATTAGACGTACTGTAGGCCTCTTAGAACTTTTAAGTTGTTCGATTATGATTACATTGTACGTGTACCTTGTTTAGGATCCGTTGCCCCGGGGCCTTGGAGACTTTCAGGAAAAGGTATCTAACTGCATGTTTAATCTCTGTCGCCTGCTGTATGACTATATTTGACTAAGCTCTCCAGTGGTGGTATTCCCACTGAATGCCTAGAAGCTTAGGTCAGAAACTTCGTCAAATTCTAAGAAAATTGCTCATACACAACAGATTTTGCTGTCTTATATAGGCGTGGTCAAAGCTTGAGTATTGTCTTTTATGCAGTTCTTTCCTTTTCTTGCATCCAGCATGATAATATATACAATCCAGGATTAGCATTGGTTTGCTATATACCGTACTTGTTCGGGTTACCACCCATGCTCGGCTTACCGCCCACTTCTAAAATTTTCATTTTTCGCTTTTAATCGCCTACATGCTCAGCCCAATTTTTCATACTATCCAGTCAAAAAAGGATGCATAGTATAAACAGCAGCCATGTGACTAATATCACCAGCATGTTTTCTTGTTTATTTTGTTTTATTGCTCAGCTACAAGTGCAAGTTCACCCTGTCTAATTATCAGTATTGACTGAATGAAGATGGTACATGGTACTTTTCTGTTTGTATAGACTTTACTGTTGCCTGATCCTTGTGCTTCAAATGCCTTTTGCATGTGTCTGCCCAGTTACCAGGTGGCAAGACCTAGAACTGCCAAACAACGTGGAATTTAGTGACATTTTGCGAATCTGCTCAGAAACAATGAGGCCAAAGAGGCAATTTACGAGACCGTAAAGCTGAAGGAGTTATCAAAAGCAGAAATGGTCACTTGACATTGCTTTACTGATTCATAATGACTACAGGGTAATGCCGTGATGTTTTTTGTCTGCAAATCTTGTTTCTGGTTACACGTGGAGAAAATTACCTGACCACTTCTGTTAATGTTAGCTTGCAAAATTGCATGTCTACCTCGGTGTTTTCTATTGAGCCTCTTTTTCAATGAACCCCGGGTTACAAAGCGTGACCTATCTGTTACTATAGTGACGTGAAAAACAACTTCGTTATTTAATTATGCATGGTATTCATTTTATTTACGTTTCATGTTCAATCACGGACACTCACCGGTTTGGAAGGTGTGATTAAATGCTAATCGGTAGTTGTGTGAAATCCACTGTCTATGCACCCAGTATGCATTATGCATTCACTATGTATTTATCATGCTTGATATGCAAATGCATTATGTATGCACTCTCAATGCATACATTTTGCATGCTCTAGGTGTCTATCTGTTTGCCCTGTGTGTGCATTATTTTTGGGCTATGTATTGTGCGTGCTTATTGTATGCACTATGCTTTCACCATGAAAAAATATTCTGTTTTCCCTACATTGGCACTGCGCATATACTCTACGCATGCGAAGTGTGTATGCACTATGTGTGCAACAGTGTATGCACTAAGTATGCACTGCACATGCACTATGCATGCACTGCACAACTAAAAATGGAAGACTATGCATTATATACAAGTATGAATGATAAACATTGTGGGGAAGAATAGAAGTTTGAAATTTTCTACTGGTAAGAGGAACCGCCCCCCAATCCCCACCCCACCCCCCACCCCGCTCATTATGTTTATCCATCAATCTGCTTTTGTTATTTGTTACTATAATGCCTTTTTTGTTCCATGGTAAGATGTAACAAGGTTCGGAATGATACAAAAGGTACAAAAGGTGCAGAGGTTGGTGAAGGGCAACCCTACTACAACAATGGCAGACAGGTCAGCTTTGAAACAGATGCAGAACTCAAGGTGAGTTGTACAGAATTTTATATTAAAATAATTTAGAATGAAGTTCACTTGCATCAATTCCTGGACCATAAACATTCATGTTGATGTAATTTCTGCCAAGTTTAAATGTCGATAGCTTTCATTTGTTTGGCACTCAAATTTGGCATTGAAGTGGTATTTTTAAATTTTAATTACCAGATATTGAAAAATAATTGCTTTGTTCCTAGCATGTTTCGTGCTACGTGGTCGTCATAAACAGCATTTGGTTATATCCAGAACTTAATGAGTCGTCACTGAACTTACTAGAGATCAAAGGGCAACGTTTTCAAGCCTTGCGATGTCTGGTGGATTCAGTCGGGAGTTGAGAAAATCTGCGGGAAACTTAAGTTAGAATCTTGTCCAGGGTGTGTGTGATATGATTCTGACTAGTTTCCCGCCGATTATCTCAATTCCGACCAAATCCTTTAGCAGTCACACAGGCTTGAAAAAGCCAGCAGACTCTGGCGAAATTGACGTTGCCCTTTCATCTCGTGTTAGTTCAGTAACAACTTGTAATTTTCTGCATATTATACTCCTACTGGATGAGTCATAACATACGTCAATTTAACATTTGATTATTTTATGTTTGGTACTTGGTTTTTGAAATTTAGATAATTAAGTGATAATGTTGGCAACTAATTTTTTGGAAAACAACTGAAGAATATTGTGCAATGGAAACAGACACAAACATCAACTTGAATAGATCTAACATAGACATGGCATGGTTATTTTACCCACTGAACAGTACTGTCCCGCAGGCAGTATTGTTGGTCACTGTTATATTCTTCAGAGTATTCAGATATGTGATTTCAATGCCATCAAAGTTTGTCGTCATGCAGCTCTGGCTTGCATCTGGAATCGTGACATGTTTTTAAGTCAACACCTGGAGGCCGTGAGTGCATCACACCATGTTGTTTGCTCTTTCTCCATTGTGACAATCTGTCTTACACTGACTGTAGTTTTGATGTTGCTTGTCAGTTACAAACATTGCCCAGATGAATATGCACTCCAGTCTCTCAATAAGTTGTTTGTTAACAGTGAGATGAACACCGCCATCGCATTTGAAGCTTTGTTGTAGAAAATTT
The DNA here is from genome assembly GCA_002633005.1 of Phoronis australis. Classification (NCBI taxonomy): domain Eukaryota; kingdom Metazoa; phylum Phoronida; family Phoronidae; genus Phoronis; species Phoronis australis. Next base: position 44,217 of record NMRA01001027.1, on the reverse strand, counting down.
TGACCACAAAGTGCAAATTTTGCACTTGATTTGCACTGGAAAACTCATTTGTGAAGATTGATGTTTTTGAATGTTTGTACAGATCGGTAGATTTTCATCATCACTGAAATTATACGGCGCAGGTTTTCGTCGTAGCTCTGCCAACCAAATATTACTTGTTGCTTGGTAGAGTAGCTGCTCTGATCTGATGTGTGTAAGGAATATAGAGGAGTAAATTCAGTTTGATGTCACCCGCTTATCATTATGTCCGGTCATGTTTTGACGGCAGTTTAATTGTTATTAAGTGCAAAAGTGCAAACTTTTTTTTAATACATTTATTGTCCAGACAACATCACGTAGCCAGTCTGAGGTTGGGTGCCTCATTTCTGGCTTTAACAAAAGTNAACAGGGTTCGGAATGAAAAAAGAGGTGCAGAGGTTGGTGAAGGGAAACCCTACTACAACAATGGCAGACAGGTCAGCTTTGAAACAGATGCAGAACTCAAGGTGAGTTGTACAGCATTTTATATTAAAATAATTTAGAATGAAGTTCACTTGCATCAATTCCTGGACCATAAATATTCATGTTGATGTAATTTCTGCCAAGTTTAAGTGTCAATAGCTTTCATTTGTTTGGCACTCAAATTTGGCATTGAAGTGGTATTTTTTAAATTTTAATAACCAGATATTGAAAAATATTTGCTTTGTTACTAGCATGTTTCGTGCTGCGTGGTCGTCATAAACAGCATTTGGTTATATATAGAACTTAACAAGTCGTTACTGAACTTACTGGAGATCAAAGGGCAACGTTTCGCCAGCATCTGCTGGCTTTTTCAAGCCTTGCGACCTCTGATGGATTCAGTCGGGAGTTGAGAAAATCTGCGGGAAACTTAAGTTAGAGTCCTGTCCAGGGTGTGTGTGATATGATTCTGACTAGTTTCCCGCCGATTATCTCAATTCCGACCAAATCCTTTAGCAGTCACACAGGCTTGAAAAAGCCAGCAGACTCTGGCGAAACTGATGTTGCCCTTTCATCTCGCGTTAGTTCAGTAACAACTTGTAATTTTCTGCATATTATACTCCTACTGGATGAGTCATAACATACGTCAATTTAACATTTGATTATTTTATGTTTGGTACTTGGTTTTTGAAATTTAGATAATTAAGTGATAATGTTGGCAACTAATTTTTGGAAAACAACTGAAGAATATTGTACAATGGAAACAGACACAAACATCATCTTGAATAGATCTAACATAGACATGGCATGGTTATTTTACCCACTGAACAGCACTGTCCCACAGGCAGTATTGTTGGTCACTGTTATATTCTTCAGAGTATTCAGATATGTGATTCCAATGCCATCAAAGTTTGTCTTCATACAGCTCTGGCTTGCATCTGGAATCGTGACATGTTTTTAAGTCAACACCTGGAGGCCGTGAGTGCATCACACCATGTTGTTTGCTCTTTCTCCATTGTGACAATCTGTCTTACACTGACTGTAGTTTAGATGTTGCTTGTCAGTTACAAACATTGCCCAGATGAATATGGACTCCAGTCTCTCAATAAGTTGTTTGTTAACAGTGAGATAAACACGCCATCGCATTTGAAGCTTTGTTGTAGAAAATTTTGAACACAAAGTGCAAATGTTGCACTTGATTTGCACTGGAAAACTCATTTGTGAAGGTTGATGTTTTTGAATGTTTGTACAGATCGGTAGATTTTCATCATCACTGAAATTATACAGCGCAGGTTTTGTCATAGCTCTGCCAACCAAATATTACTTGTTGCTTGGTAGAGTAGCTGCTCTGATCTGATGTGTGTAAGGAATATAGAGGAGTAAATTCAGTTTGATGTCACCCGCTTATCATTAAGTCCGGTCATGTTTTGACGGCAGTTTAATTGTTATTAAGTGCAAAAGTGCAAACTTTTTTTTAATACATTTATTGTCCAGACAACATCACGTAGCCAGTCTGAGGTTGGGTGCCTCATTTCTGGCTTTAACAAAAGTATATAATAGTGACTAATAGATATATAAGGCAATAAAATGTACTAGAAAGTGCAAACTGTTTCAGACTATCTAGATCTGGGTCAAATTATGTTTTAGTGGCTACGCCCACCCTCTTCTAGAATATATAAATGATCACCTACAACACATTTCCACATGTTTGCTAACTCTTACGGTACTGTTGGGTAGGCTTTACACCCAAGTTTAAGAAAACAAATTTTGCTCTTAAAAAGCAAATTTTTAGTGAGGCAAACAAGCCCTTCAAGTACCATTATCAAAATTATCAGGGATCATTTTAGAAAAATAAGGCAATAGGTCAGTTGACCCTTACGGGTCCAAGTGGGCGACCAGTTGGTCACAATAGCCTTTTAGTGTCCTGGTTTGATTTGAGTTTTTGGGAAGCAGCATTTTCACGTGTATGATTTCGTTTGCTACCTCAGTATGTTATGTATTTGTTTAAAGAACTATCTACGTTGAAAGGTAACAAAAATCGTAAATCCACTCTCGTGATCAATTAAGCCTAGACCCTGTATTGCTTGTGTTGTTGTCTTGTTCACCACTGTATTAAAGGTGATCTGAACTGGTCTGCATTGTCAGTGTGTTAGAACATGAATGCTAGGTGTAATACTCTTTAATATAAACTAAGGTGTGATCGGGACAATTTTAATGTGTCTTTAATTGGCAGGAGTAAGCAGTGAAGTGGTTCAATGATCTTTTTACATGCTAATGAATTAAGGGAGGGGCTTCTAGAATTATCACTGAATGATTGGAGATTGGGTTGTGATTCTTGTTGATTTTGTTATTTTCAACATTTATGTTGTAATTGGTTGGTTTTTCTTACTGTTTCAATATGTCTTCACTTTGCATTGTTTGCTTATCTGTCAGAAACAGACTGAGACATCGTTCTTCTGAAAGGTAATTTAAAAGAGCTTAGCGCAGAAATTAAGCAGCATGAAATCTGTTTCTAGATTTAAAATATACTGTCTGTCACATTTTTTTTTAATTTACTTCCGCCTACTGTTGATATTTCATAGTATATTTATGTAGTCAGTCGTGTGTATCACTCAAAATATGTTAGTTGTACTCTGTAGCCAGGGTGATGCCATTCAAACAATTTGTTTTGTGATTCCTAGAATTACTTTGCACCTAGCTATTAGGTAAGTAACTTGCAGCAAAGCGTTTCCATTTAGTTAATTATGACCGACTGTTTTATCGCAAGTGCCTTAAGACCCCACATGTCCTAAGCCAAAACTGCAGGTTTGGATCTATCTAGTCGTAGTCCAGTTAGTTGTGTTTAGTTTGTAAGTTAACAAACCCACCTTACTCCTTGCATCAGTTATTGATTCTATCATATGCAAATAATTATTCAAATCTATAGCTTTTAAATGTGTATTTCGCTCTGTTCAGCCGTGTTGTTCAATTCTTAACAGCAACACGTTGGGATTTAAAAACTTGCCGTGCTCATCTAATCTTGAATTGTTTCTGAATGAGCCGGCAACTCTGAAGTGGCAGTGTATACTTGTACCATTTTCAAATTCGCAATTTTGGGGTTGGCCAACCCTAAACAACTGAAGCTTTTTCTTGACTCACTAATGGTTTCAGTGTTCATTCAGGTAATGGAATCAGACTCCTAGCTATCAAGGTAAGGAATATTACACGACCAAAAAGGCTCAATTCCACTGATTTTTGTTTTTGGCTACCAATCGATGATTCATCTAAGACATTGTGGTCACGATATACTTGAAACTGAAATACCACATTCTCCAATTTCTTTGCATAATTGACAAAAATGCCATGAAAAGGCAGTACGTAAATTTATTTATTCCTGTATCCTTGGCTGCATGTTGTTTTTGCTTTTTATCTTTTCCAAGTTGCTTTTCAACAAATGGCTGGCGTTTGAATGCAACTTCATAAAGTAAAACAGTGTGCTGATTCTGGTCGCTGACATCTTTTTCTGCAAGAGCACTGATCAGCAAAAATTTTATGGTAATTGCTATAATTCGCCTATTGGCATGCCTTGCTCAGTAAACTTGGAAACAGCTGAAAGTTTCTTACTGCCTGACACTTTGCTTGGTGCATCAATTTGAAGTCTATGGAAATGCTCTCAAAATTGAAGATCCTATTTCAAAATCAAAAAGTTATTTTTACATGTCTTCTGTGTTTAACGAACTTTAACATTCCATTAATTTGGATTAATGTCTATTCTTGAGATTTCCACGTTTGACTTTGAAGATGGTGTTTGGACAGATCCAAGCACTGCGGTGCCCCCTAATGGCAATTTTTTCGCTTTGGTTCAATATCTACCAAGTTCCTTTATGTGATCCTGTGATTGAGGAGAGTACAATTGATGTGGATTTTAGTACAAATCGGACTCACTGTGGAGTCTGTCAGTGGCAATTTTGATTTTCTCTGTGTTTATCTCAATATCTAACAAGTTCCTCAGTCGATGTTCATGGAACACTGGGCAAAGTAACTTACTAACATGCAGACGACAGCACTTATCCTGTTTCAGACAGTTTTGACCTATGATCTGCCTCCTGATGGCCTTTTTATTTTTGTGTGTGTTCATCGTCCATCTCTCTATCCATCAAACGACTTGAGGAATCCTGATGAAAAGTGGCAGGTGTGTTCTTACTGAGGAAAATACTGCAGTCATACTTTACGCCCCTGTAGAGGCTACATTAAGTTTATTACTATTGCTCCCTCTAGTGGTAATGTTCAAAATAATGATCATCCCTTGTATCTGTGCTGTATGTGATGCCCAAGATGGGTGCAAATCATTGCTTAGTGTTGCTCTTGTAATCTTTCCAGTTGAGATACAGTATTGTAAGCCAGTTATGTCTTGATGGACACATTTCAAATGCCTAGGCTTTATTTATAAACTTTTAACTCTCGTGTGACAGATTTATTACCTAGACATGTCAGGGTCTATTTTCGTTTCCCCATTAACTGCCCTGGTCTGTAACTGACACCCTGTTTTTTATCCCTAAGCACAGTTGCCAGTGACTACTGATTGAACCCCTTGAATAAACCTGTACTGGCCAGGCTGATGGATTTATGTAGTTTGTTATCACAGGTGAAAATTCACTGCTCTAAATGACTAATTAAATAAACGTTAAATGTCACGCAATTGAATGTTTTCATGGTCATCATGATCTTGTGGCTTTAATTTTTAGGCCATCAAAAGATATTTTTCTGGATGAAGTTGCCTTCAATTAATTTCTCATTCATAACAAAAATGGTTGTAGTGTTACTAATAACAAAACATGGCTGTGTGTGTAAGCAACAAAGTATGTGTGGCATTTTGTGTTATCGAGAATTCTGAAAATGTTTTTGGTTGCCGATGTAGCATTAATTTAAAAGGGTGTAGGCTATGATGGTTAAATGGATTTCAGTTGCGTTACATTCTGTTATTCAGTACTAGCCTCTCTTGTCAGTGAAAAGAATGAAGAGAACAACATTTACCGTCAGTTTGATATAGCTATTAGTAAAGCTGAAAATTATAGATTTGTTTAACTATTTAAAATGTATCTTCAAGTCAATCCGGAAAGCCACGTAAATAATGAATCTATAGTGCCACGGGGGATCTTTTTCAGGTATTGATCATCATATTGTATAACTGCAAGTCATTTAAGGCAATACTCAATCTAGTAGTGATTACTCAGTAAGCTCTTATTTGGAGTATAGCTTTGTTTCTTGCACTAAGCAAATAAATTTTACTGGTTAATTAATTATTGTTTGTACAACATCATCCATATAGGGAGACTATGAATTGTTCCTGTTTTCAAACTGTCAAATTAGCACATGCTTCCAGTTCAATACACACATCCCTGCCAATCATATTTCCATTTTGCTATCACCCGCACCTGAGAAATGTTTGCTACAAGTATTGATTTTTGGGCGTTTCACCTTGCTGTAGGTCATTTGGTTTATATGATGACATTACTAAAATGAAAAGCAACCGTTTGGCTTCAACGCCAGATGACACCGATTTCTAAATCGAGACTAGTTAAGATATGAATCTGTGGTAAAATTGCTGCAATTTAGGACACAATATGACGTACAGGTCAAATTTTATTTGCTCATTTTTTCAAATGATACATAATAAAAAATTATGCTTTGCTCTTTACCATACCTGCCACAAGACAATATTTGAAAAGCTGTGATCAGAAGTCCTTGAAGAATGAAAAAATTGCTGTTTTGTCAATTATTTCTGTACGCAATTGGTGAGATCTTGAAGTCCATTCGTAAGCATTCCAATGTTCCTTTGTCTGGCATCACAAATTGCAGGACAACTGTCTACATTGGAAAAATATTACCATTCATCATGGGGCACCATAGAATGAAACCGAATGTTTTATCTACTTTTTATTGCATTTTTAGGCTTAAAATGATTCTTACATATATTTGTTTGCGAGAAATTCAATTTCAGAGGTCAAACAGTTTGAAAAATTGCCCGTTTTAGTCGGAGATATGTCAACTCATTTTAGTCAATGCTTCTTTGCATATATCTAATGGCAAGATAATGTGAAAGTTGTCATCTTTCTGATATAAATCTAGAACAGTGGGAAAACAAAACTTCATATTATGGACGAAACCAATTAGATTTCAGCATATGCATATTCTACTTTTTGATAGATTTTTCTCATTGCCTCAATCACTGTCTTGTAAAATAGTTTTTAAGTTAAACTTAAGACAATGAAATCATTATTCCGTTGGTCATACTTTATAACCAATTGTTACATAATAACTTAGCTCGCGTTTTAATGGTTTCATCAGAGCACATCTTTGAGTCTTTGTTTAGTCATCTTGAACAAAGGCACGTTCATAATTTCCGACAACAGGAAATGTGTCAAGCCGTCATATTTCCACTTGCTGGTCTCATCTGCTAAATCACTTCGCGAATAGGCGATTCAGTATGCACAAATCATAAAACAAGTTGTAACTGCATCTTATGGCATGTTAAAAAAATGTTAGACAGTTCCGCCTTTGATGCTTGACTGCTGGTTAAAGTCATACAACCGTGGTCAAACAAAATCCCAATGAACTGTGAGAAGTCCCTGAACTCTAAACAATAAAATTCGAGTTTAGTTGGGTGTTACATATACATCCATGTTTTGTCTGCATTGGTTTTAGCTACAATAAACTGAGAGATTCTTTACAGTGTCTGTTTATTGGAACCTAATGCACCTTATGAAAAGTTGGGAATAGGGACACAATGTGGCAGACAGATGAACTTTTTGTTGTTATCTATGAACCTCGAAAAATGTCCGATTCGGGCAAACTTATGGAACACATCTCATAAATGCCTGATCGGATTGATATGAAACTTTCAGATACCATGCTTTGTGCATTGTCTCCACAGTTCTGTTAGGAATATTTTGCTCCACTTTTACGTGAGGAACTTGTTAAAATTTTTATGAAAAAAACTCGGAAATTGCATGAAACAAAAATGAAATGATAATTTAGAAAATAGTTAACAGTTTTTGAGATTTCATCAAGAACATTTTTATGAAATTTGATCACGTTGATCCCGTTGATCATGTTGGTTATACCATTGTTTCGTTATTGATGAACCTTTCTTTTTTGGTAAATTTTACGAAAAGATATTTTTACGAGACCTAGGTAATAGCTTATTAGTATTATTTAAGTCAAAAATTAAATTCTGCAGGCTTTCTAGTTTTAGAAGCTATGTTATTTTATTAAGTTAAAATGTATAGTTTTGTAGATTTTTTACTAAAAACACTGATGTCTTATGTAACCTTAAAATCTTTATAATCAATAATTTGCATAAAGTTTGCATAAAATTAATTCTTTGCCATTTTCATAGAGGTGAAGCCAGTTTTTGTCCAAAATTGGTAAGATTCTACATCATGTTTTTGTCATCAGTATCAAGGTCATAAAAACAAAAACAGACTTAGTTTTATAGAATGTCAGCATCAAATCCCAGTAAAGAGAAAGTCGCAGTTAGTCATATTTCCTCAGTCTCATGAAGCACATTTCTTTGCCATAAGACCATGTCACCTACCCATTTTGAACTTCCCATCTTATATTCAGGAATGGCCCCAGGAACTTCACCAATAAGTCCGAGGCTTTATAATCAGGAAGTTCCACAAGACAGTGATAACGTCACTGCCAAGAAATCAAATATATACCATATTTCATTAAGGGAAATACTGAAACTCATTGTGTTTGAGGAGTCATCACCAGACAGGTTCCCTATGGTTATTGTCTAACAACACGGCTCATGTAACTTTAAACACTGTGCTGAAGGACTGGCTACGGTGAACACATTAGATTTAACTGCAGTAAGTTTTTCTGGGGCAATGTGAATGATTAAAAAACGAAGTCCAAATGTTTTGTGATGAAGGCAGATACACGCACCGGAACAACAAAAATAGGTACATAGAAACAATGTTTCATTAAGTCGAGCAATGGTGGTGTGTGACATGAGCCAATCAAACCAAGGGGGGAATTCCATACCCAAAGGGTACAATCTTCTCTATCAGTCGCAACAGGGTTTGGGTGAAGTTGAGTTGTGCGCAAAATCAAAGAAACCGCCTGATGTAAAAAATCTTTGCTATGGAAAATGACGTTAATTAGAACTTTTTAGACAGCAAGTTTGGTTCTCTAAATTTTCGTTATGTACGGGTTTTTTTCACTAATTATTTGTTTTTGATTATCACCTCAAACTTGTTTTATTGCAGTTTGAGATTGTTTTCTACTTGAACTCATTACCATTTCACGGAGCTGCACAATATTTGTCCAAAATATCTAGCAGTGCAAGTATATGGCTTGAACTTTAATTGGAACTGATGTTATTTCAACAGCAACCCTGGAAATGTCCTGGAATGTCAACAAGTGGTAACATTAAGACAGCACTAGGTTTATATGGGCGGCAAAATTAACTGAATTTCTTATCAGATTCATTGACCTTAAAGAGGATGTCACGTAGTCCTTCAGTGACTAACTGCTTAGCCTTGATTTTCGTGTTCCTGTATTTTCTTTCCTTTATTTGCTAATTCATAGCTCGTTCTCATAAATCACGAGTTGTTATACCATAAATTATGTTAAAATTTTGCAGTATATGGTAAAAATATGTTTGGGACACAACATGGTGCACAAGTGGAATTTAATTGATATGTTGTCTAATTTCTGAACAAAAATAGAAAATTTTAGTCTGATGTTATCGAAGATTTTGTAAATTTAATATGTAGAGTTGTAATTTAGCCATAGAAAAATAACAAAATGACAATTTTAGCATTTATTGTTCCAACTTTTACTGTATATTCACCAATCCTGTGTACTGCAGTACTTCAGACTGTTGCCTTCACCACAGCTTGAAAATAAAAATAGCTTATTCATTATCAATTTGTGAAATTTGAGTTTCATTTTTTCAGAATCTAAAGTCTCATTTAAGCTCTTTGAACCTCTGAAAATATCGTGAATTGTTGGTCATTTGCTACCAGATTAATTATGAACAAAAAAGGTGGCAATAGCCGGATATAACATGACTGCATTTTGAGAACCAGTTTCGATGCCCATTATGCACTACTCAATGAAGAAAACTGGTTATCAAAATACGGGGACGATTGCAACTGACTATTGCCAAAAACTTGGTTGTAACTTAGTTGTAACTTAGTTCACAGCCAGCCATTAGGGAATTTCTGGTTAGTTCATGGTCTACACATAATGCCGGGTTGCTAACTACAGCACAATGAAATCCGTTATCGTCCAATCTATCACGTACACTCGTGTTTTCCTGGTGACACCCTTATGCAGTTACCTTCAACTGATGTTGCTAACAGCTCAGGTCTCCTATGCCTGAATAAGCAGCGTGGCTTGAGCGCTTTGGCTTAAAGACTATGATTGCTGGATTCATCCTGTAGGATTCAAGTTAGGGGTTTCTCAGGAAACTTGTTTATTCTAGGACTAGATAGTTGTACTGACTGTTCCTAAAAGCTTGGCCCAGACATGTAAACTGGACTGAATGTTTGTTTAACCCGTCACTTTTAACTGCATACCACTAATATCAAGAACAAGGTCTGAAGGTTCTTTTACCATACCTACAGGAGAGTGGGGAGTTGTATTACCCTACTGCACTCATCCCTGCTAACGACACTTGACAATGGTTCTGCTTTTATTTATGATGGTGGGTGTGCACGTGAATCGGAGATAATCAGGTGCTAATTTTTCACCTTGAAATTACCACCAGAGTGCCGAATGAAAACCTACGTTACTCACTCATGTTTGTGTAACAAAAAATCAGTTTATGCAACATCTTACCATATTTGGGTGGGTTAATAACCACTTTTTATTAAGGGAGACGTGAAATATTTTTTAGTTTTGAATATGTGCTTTCTAATAATACCACTGAGTTGGCTATTTTGCATCGATGACACTGAAAAAATAGAATGAAAATAGTAATTTTAACAATTATTTTTACCTGTAGTGAGGAATTTGTATCATAATCTGGTTTTACCAAATTAAAACATTATATTATATAGATTTAGGACATCTGATCAGGCTATTTATATTGGACATAGGTCACGAGGATGAGCTTTCTGGCAACAGTTCTCTTCTTGTTACGCTTTTATTGCCTATTTTTGCAGAGATTGTTATTTTTACCTATTATATGTTAATTCAGTCTTATTCTTCGTACTATTTTGTCGTAATAACGATGTTATTTCACCATTACCCGTACCTCTTTTTCGTCTCTGGAACTGTTGCTTGTGACTCGCATTTTGTATCTTTGCTACATATGCCAATTATAAATTGTATTTCACTCGTTAAATATATTTATGTTAGCGTATGGACCATTCTTACTTTACACCCCCCCCCCCTTGTTTCCAGCCATCTTATAGTTCTGTGTTACCAAGTCCCACAAGTTTAGTCAGCTCTACCGTAATCGTTCGGGTTAACCCCCATGTTCAGTTAACCGCCCATCCCCGACTTTAAGTGGATTTCCGATTTAACCGCCCACTGCTCGGTTAACCGCCCTCCCCCGATTTTTTGGGTTCGCCAATTTAACCGCCCAGGGCGTTAACCCGAACGATTACGGTAAGACTTTCAAGGGCTGATGACTGTCATGTGTCTAAGAATTTCCTTTGTTTGTAAACTCACATGTTTCAGTCAATTTGCTTGTGTCAGTGATGCAGCTGTTATGGGCTCAATTCCCTGTTCAAGTTGCCCACATTAACCTCCATGGTCACTTTTTCATTTTTGTCCCCTTTTTGTGCCTCATCCGTCATGTGATTATTATTTATTACCTGTTTTATTTTCTGTCTTATTCTTTGTACTTCTATTTTGTCATAATAAGTGATGTTATTTGGCCAACCTTGCTCTACTTTTTATCTCTGGAAACTGAAGCTTGTGAGTCAATGATTTTTTATCTTTGGTAAATATACTTATCATTAATCATGTGTGGAAAAATGGGCAATAAAAACTGCAACAAAAGGCGTAAGACGGCTCATGCCCACTTTTTCAGTCTGTCCAAGTCTGATATTCATGTATGGCTATATAACTCTTTGTAGAACCAAAACTTCCCATTTGCATTCCTCTTCAGGGGACAATGATGTCTAAATCGAGGCATACTCAAGATTTAGTCTCCAATAACTAGAGAACTACTGAGTTTGATTTTGTTGTCAGTTTCGGTCAAATTTGTCCAAAACTGTTACGTCGTAACCCTTTACAGACCTGACTAGCTAATGTTCTACCTCGGTTGGTTCCGTTTAATGTTCAGACTTATTTTGGCTCTTAGACCATACCATGCCAATTGTCCTCTGTCAACAGTAGTGACATCTATTGATTGCTGCTGTGAAATCCATGTTGGCAACCACTTTAGTGTCTGAAGGAATCCTCTGGCTGTCTTTAAAATATGATGAGCAAATATTCACATAATTTTTTTAAGCAATGTTTCACATGGAGGGGACTGTAAGTTTCGATCATGGAGCTTAATGACAGGAACTGTTTAGTGTTTTTGCTATTTAGGTAGAAGGTAAACCAAGAAAAGGAATTTGAACTGTATTTAGCCATTGAAAGTTCTTACACAACTGTATGTCCTGATATGTATAAAAAGACAGCAATTAACTTGGAAAACTGTCAAGTTAAATTCATGACCCAGCACATTATACTAACCAGGCCTATTGTAGGAAATTGATCAAAACACATAGTTCAAGATTTTCTGGATGAAAAATTCTAATCAGTGTGGTTGATATATTTCGTTGCAGCCTTATGGAAGACCACCGCTGGACAGCCAGGCCAGCACTGTTGAACTCATACCATCTCATGAGGCAAAAGGTCAGCAGGACATGACCTCTTTGGAGGGTAGCAAGACTGTAGGAGCCTACAACAAGTTGTCAGAAAGCTCAAGTATTTGCTCGGTACCTGTTGTTGGCAGTTATGCGTATGAGAATCCAGTTTTTGACAGCTCGGATGACGTTCTGGAGAGCAATACTTCAATCCCTGATGGAAATGTTGCTGCTCCCAAGGTGAAAGAGCAACGCTCTGCCGTTGAGTCAACAAATCTCTAAAACGTTTTGTAGGCAACTGTAATCGAGTATGGGTTGATCCGGAGAGCGATATATCAATGGACCGAGGGAGTGGAGAGCAACAATCTCCCGAGCTCCATGACCAAGGAATCCGTGGATATTTGTTTCCTTATATGACCACTGATGCTTTTTCCTCCCATTCCAGTTAGCTTGGTGTCTATTAGATGGGCATATATGTTCAGTCTTGCCTGCTTTGATGTGCTTACCTGCTCGCGTCGTTTACACAGTCAGGTGTTTATGGTCTCTGCAGTGTGTTTGCGCTGTTCACGCGCCTGAATAGCAAAAACTGTCTCCATCACCTCACTATAATGTGTTTTAGCAAAGGCAAGAAGTATCAGTGGTCAACTAATATTATTGGTTGTTCCCAGGTGCTTGTTGCACTAATCATAGATTGGTTCAGAAGAAATCATTCCTAGATGTTTTGACTATTTTGTTGATTTCGTCAGTAATGATATGCAAAGATGTCATGATAGACTGAACACGTTTCACACGGGGCAATTCCTACTTATGCTAACATTTGGGGTTTTGTTACCCCAACGCCTAAGTGGGCCTAAGCCAGACTAACCCATCCTAATCGATTCATAAATTAATGCTCGTGGCTTAGCCGCAACCCTGAAGAAAACCTATTTACTCAGTCATGTTGGTCGTTTGCTTTATTATTGTTTGTCTTTTTGACTCTAAATTTTGTACAGAAACAGGAGTGTTGGTTTACGTCTGCAATTATCTCCGAGTCATCCAGCACATTCAGGCAACCATGTGACAGTTAAGCTCACTTCAATCTGTGACGATGCCATCAATCCTTTGATGTTCCGAGAACTTTGCTGAATTACTCTGGATGAACAGTACACGTTATCTCATCCACTAGTGTGCAAATGAATCATTTTCTTGTAGTAAAGGAATAAAATGTTCTCACAATCAGCAAATACTGATATCTTCTAAAATCTGACCTTTAGTGATGTATTTGCATGATTGTTAAATTTGGTTTCATGTTGCTTTACATAATTTATTATTTTAAATTTGTGATGAGGATCTCCTGAGTTCAGGTTAACTTTTATAGAATGTTCGAAAGATCAATTTCAAAACTGCACATGATGCAATTGGTCTGCAAAAACTTATGTATAGGTCATACTATTTTATGAGTGTAAAAATATTCTATTACAATTTTAGCAATGGCAATGCAATCCAATTACAGTGAACATTCTACACTTTGGGACAGTCAGCTCTAAATTCTGGGATACCGAAAACGCCGGCGGAGTGGAAATTCAATATTCTTGATTTTCAAGACAGATTAATATCAAAATCTTTGTGAGTAATAATATCTTACCATGTTTCAATATTACACACGTGCATGCTTGAATTGCTACCATGTAATAGGGCAGTCCTGGATTACGCGGTGATAGGACTCTCCTTTGTCCCGGAGATAAGAAAGCGCGTGACCTTTTAGAAATCGGACACATTTTTGGGGTTCTGTCGTGCTTGATGTCGGGAAGGTGAAGAATTTCAGGTCATGCATCCACGGGTGTTTGCCCAGTTTGTCAAAGTTTCTCACATCGGAGTTGCAGCCCACTGCACAGCAATAGTACTTTGTTGGCATTGGAAGGATGGATAGAGTAATGCAATCAAGAAACTTGTAAAGAATCGGACATCAACAAATAAAATGTGGAACTCCAGTGGCCTGAAAACGAGGCAGAAAATGTGCCTGACGGATGTTTACGGCATTGTAGGTAAATACAGCGAGATTCGAGTGTCCCTGTGTAATCCGGGACGGCCCTATTCACACCATGGCCCTTGTCGGGACAGAGATAATTATTAAGACATGTGACGTAACTATGGATCACTAAGGTATCTACTCAATGCATCGTATTAAGTATTTAACAAGCTCTCTGTTCATTGTATGTACACTCGACGCATTCATCTCTGACATAACCATCATCAGTGTGAATCAGAATGCACTGGCAGTGTGTAGTTAGGAGAGTTACAACAAACATCAAGACTTTAGGCTTCATGTATTTTTTTTATTTAGTGTGGCAGTCTCTGTATAAGAAATGTATCATACAGCTCTGTTTACTAGACGTCTTGGTACAAATTTGATTTTAGTAATTGTAAGTTTTAATAGTTATAAGTGAACTCCTATTCATTTTTGTTATCCAAAATGTGTTAGCTTCAGCTTAGGCTGTGAAAATTTGAAGCCGATACTAGTTAAGAGTTTGAATAATTGGAAATGCTTTAAAATAATTTTCCCAGATGCGCTGTGAACTGGCAGCATGCGATTTGTTGTAGTTTTAAGGATTTAATCTTGATACTGGAAATAACGAGATTTCATTATTGAAGCATCAAAGTGTCAAAGATTTTATGAAAAAACTTTCACAACAATCATGAATTTTTATCACGGTGATTTGAAAGGTGTTGGCTTGGAACTGGCTTGTGGTTTCATTTTGATTCAATAAGACGCAAACACCAGCGAAGATTGTGGGGCTGAGGGTATTATCAAGGCTTAGAATGACCAATAACAAAAGAGTTAATCAAATAAGAGAAAATCAAAACCAAAAAAGAGGAAATCCTCTTAAAAGAGGAAAATTCCAAGCCATGGATTACAAGGAGACTGGTAATTATGTTATGAACATTTAGTGCCGTATTTGATATTTATATATTAAATGTTCATGTGATAGATCTCGAGGGTAATATCAGGTTATATGGGCGAAAGGCAGAGGGAAAGCATGCTGGAGGGTAGAGACTGAGGACGGACAACATTGGTTACTCTCCTCGCATATATATGACCAAATATCCTCAAAGGATCGATCTCTGTTGTAAATATTGCACGACTACCGATGCTTTTTTCCTCGATTTCTTTGTTAAATTGGCTTGTTGTTTTTTACCTGCTTTGCTACTGTCGTCTTCTCACTTTGTTTATTCAGTCTGGAATTTATGGCTTCTAAAGCCAGTAATTTGTCAGTTTACAAACAGCGACATATGATGTCCGGGGCAGTATGGATGAAAAATGATTAATTACAGCTGGCAAGTCGACATCACCTCAAAGCAGAAGGTATGTCGCGTTTTAGCCCATCAGAGGACAGCAGTATCGGAGAGTGTGTGTAATAAGTAATGCTGAATGACATTTGATTTTTGCACTGTTAAGATTTTGATTGTTAAATGTTAAGGTTGTTGGTTATGCTTGTGATAATGTTGTTTATTAATAAATATTTAACAGAGAACTGCTATCAGCTTGTCTGACAATTGAACCAAACATGCAGTTGAATGCAACCCACTAGAGCACAAAATGCACATCATTTTGCCAAACAAAAGCTTCGGTCCATTACTACAACTAGTTGCACAGCACCAGAAATTTGTAGGTTTCGTGAACTACTCTCAGTAACAGAAAAATGAGAAATAACATCAAAGAGTGTTTGTATTAAGCACACGCGCGCATATATACATATGCTGCACATAAACCTCAATGTATTTAAACGTAAAACCAATATTTCTAATTTTTCTGTTACTGTTAAAGCCAAAAACCTTTTGTTCTCAACAGACTCTTAGTAAACGCAGCAAGGAATTCATTTGATTTTATTTTTCACTTATTCTTCAACATTTGACAATCTTGACCACAGTCTAATTATTAAATATTCAAGAAGCAAGTAGCATGATTCTATAAAAACATTGCAATCACTTCCCTACCAAATTACTAATACAGTGATTTTCTACAAATTTCGCACACAAATAACTGCCAGAATCGTCATTTTTTATTTATCCAAGTCCAATTATTAATACTTTCTCCAAAACTAATAGCAAAAATTTTGTTGCCTGACGACATCTACATAGTACAGGCCTAGCCAAAAATGAACTAGAATTTTCTTAATTTTCATTTCTGTTGATAAATTTAATAAAACAACATTCACAAGTCGATTATACTGTGTGCCAAATAGGTGAAGAATTACCGAAAAATGATTTCCTTTCATCAACAAAACAAACAAAAGAATTGCATTGACCAAGAGTTCAACAAATGAATAACAACAATATGCTTAGCTACCAGTTCATAGACTTCACTTGACACCACATTGGTACAACAAGTAACAAATTAAATCTAATTTCCTTAACAGGCCAGTTTTGTCAAGAGCTTACAGCACATGACTGGACTACTACAGTTATAAGTCGGGTTTCCTATTGACCCTTGCTCAGATTGAGACGCTCAATGATTGCTTCAAACCAGGCTCCTTAAGTTGACTTGTCACGACCATTACCAAGAATTTCTGAAAATAGGTCCACTCAAAAAGTACGTCTATGGGTGTATATTCGGCTTTCAAAGATCAAGAGTGAAGAAGTTAATTTTTATCATGAATTACAGCAGCTTCAACATATGACTAAAATAAAGCACACACACGCAAGCACACACAAGCACACCATTTCCTAAATATCTAACACGACTACTTGAAAGTCACCGACTACAGAACCTATTAAATCTCCATTGACTGGCCTTCAGGCAATAAAAATTATCCATATTTTTAAAAAAACTATAACTATTCAAAAAATCAAAAGATAAACATTCTGCCACTGACTTTAGTCACCAAGGCGTTCTATACATATACACATATCCATCACAACATGCCTCAGAGATACAAAAACAGTGCACTCTGCTAAACATACTACTCAAAAGTCCAGTTTGATCAAAATGTGCAAGCTATCATACAATTCACAAAATACTTTTTGACTGTAAGCATTACCCAGACGGCAGGAGTATGGGTACAGACGGCAGGGGTATGGGTATAGATGATTGATACATAATCCGTTAGCCACTGCCCCCTGCAGCCTTTCGAAGTGTACTGTACTATAACCAACAAGCGCAGAGCCTACAAACGTTCATGCTTCAAGAACTTTATAATAAATAAACCTTGAAATCTGCTATAAACCTGCCTGCTGTCAAAAATGGCTTTTGGTTCAGACAAGCTAACATTAAAAATTGGTCAAAACTCGTTGCCTATTCGGATGAAAAGAGAAATCTGGTGTGGGAAACAACGGTAATTCGTTGTTTGAAACCAGGCTCGAAATGTTGGCTTGCCATAGCATGTCAAGTTATGTACCGAGTAAGGCATTCAAGCAATAATCATCTGTAAATTCTCCTGAAGACCAGAAATAACTTTTAATCCAAGCAATGAAAAATGATTTAAAACAGCTTTTAATGGAGGACCAGTTTATAGCAGCTTAACTTATGCTTTTACAGTCTTCAGTTTAGAAACAAGACAATCAATATTCAATAATAATTATAACACAGACGAATGTGGTTTTTCTATTAATCATCACACCAGTTTAATGGTTTGGTAGTAATTATCTCCAATAATAGGAGTTTCATAACATTCACACCTTCAAGTGGAACAATAACAATCAATATAGAAAGCAAATAAACGCTTTCATCTATGTCATATCTACAATATATACATCGATGGAAACAAAACATAGTAAGGTGAACAATGGAAATATTAACCAATCATCAGAAAGATGACCAATACAAACAACCAATCACCAGTAAGACGAACACAAACAACCAATCACCAATAAGGTGAACAATGCAAATAACCAATCAGAGTCAAAATGAACAGAGAAATGAAAAAATAATGGCGGGAGTTAAGGCTAGATTTGATTTCATGAAGGTTTGATGTTTTGATTAAAATGAAACATCTGAGTGAATATGTTGTAAATATGACATCGATTATTGCCAAATCTCTTGTTATGCTATCCATATTCTGTTATTACTTTGGTCTAACACCAGAATTACCAATATAACAATTATCAGTTATTAATCTCACAAACAATATTAATCACATTCACAACACAACCAGTAAAACCAACAATTACTGAAATTTTATCTCAACAACAGTATTTCTAGTATAATAATAATAATAATAACTTAATAGTGCAATGCTATTTAAAAAATGTGCAATGCCTCCACAGAAAAATTTAACAACATATGTAAAGGATACCAAAAATACCGTAACAATTATCTTTGCAAAGAAACAAATTCGCAAGTAACAAGGGTCATTAATACAATTATGCCTATCAGACTGCAATATGGATACGATACCCATTTTTACAATTCCATGACTCATTTTACGAAAGGCTCTTGGTCTGGTCATAGCTGAGACTGACTTGTATTTTTACTTTCTTAAATGCAGTTTGTGAAGTTAGATAATAATTATGGAGATTTTGGTGAGTGAATACGAATTGCCAATCAGTTACCTCTGTAACACCGAATGTCAAAATCGATAAATTTGCAATTTGATTACCTTGATACTAAGGCTAAAATGCTATGGCCCAGTTAAGTCAGGGTTGGCTTAGTGTTAGAATACTGTGGTCAAGTTTGCGTCAGCAGCAATGTTTTGTTCTTCTAAGACACACAGCATCATGTTCGTAATCCTGTGCCAAAAGCAATCTCAGCTATGACTAAGCGAACAACCTTCCATAAATCGGGCCACCGATGATATATTCAGGACAAGCTAGACAAGGCACTTGTAGTACGTCCTGGAAGACGAAAATGTATGGAAGGAAAATAACAAGTTGACAAAACAAGAGATAGCATACAACGTTGACAAAACAAGAGATAGCATACAACGTTAAAATCTCACCAGTTAAGGATTTAGAATAGCAGACAACGGAAGTTTTATTTTCATACTTTTTCATAACCAAGAGTAGCACCAAAAGATTGCATTAGGACCAAGCTCAGTTATCATTAGGCAAAATTAGACATTTACTACAGACTGTTCAAGCATTTTAAACACGAAAGAACAGATTTTTTTTTACCGAAATTGGTGAAATTTTACAGTATAAGAAAGTACGTTATAAAAGATGCCTTTCCTTTAATTAAAACTATGTAAATTACAATTAATGATGTAAATTACAAATGCACATGACATCCTGAGTTCATTTCTATGTGAGATTATCATGATTGTACAATGCCCACAATTACATATCTGATATGATATTCCAAGTGACTAAAGACACTTCCAACTTGTACATATTTAAACATTAAAATTTCTATGCTACACACTCCCCGAAGTCATGGTACGGATTACGGTTTGTTTAGTTAAAAAATGGATATTATTTAACGCATTGCTGTACTCATCGGGAAAACACAAATTTTCGGCTTAACACTCATTCTTGAAATGTCCAAATTTTTGCTTTTAAACACCCATGCTTGGACTACCAACCAACCTCAGTTTACAAGGCCGAGACTTCCCTGAATGTGACAGTACAGCGCAAATTTTAGCTCCCATGGAACTTGTCTGTGGTTGAATCTCACCAATTTTGGACATAAAATGGCCGACAAGTGAAATTTTATTTCCTCATTTCACCACAATAATGATCAGTCATGTTCAAGTTCTGTATAATAACCATCAACAGACAATATTTTGAAAAAAATGTGGCCATTCACAACAATGTTAGAAACTACAAACATATTTAAGTCTGGTCCACACGCCACCTGTTGACCACATTACTTGACCTAACAAACATGAGACTGAAACGATTTCTGCCCCTGACCGGTCGCTTGATGTGGCCAACAAGTGGCGTGCAGACCAGACTTAAAAATGTTTGGGATCTATATTGTCACTCTGGTTTAAGATTTACATATGTATGGAAAATGTTAAGACAATGAAAAACGAGAACGGAACAATTCTGGTAATTATTTTTTACAGAAACAGATGAGATTCCATTGCACCTAGACATTTCCCAAACAATGTATTTGGCTTGCATGTCCCAGAAAGTACCCACCCTCAACCTTTCAAAAGTTTGGTTTAATTTTAAATGCCCAAGACTGGCTTAACATCCAGGCACAGATTCTTGTGTTTCCAACCAGGACAAGTACAGTAAATACTAAAGACTTTTGATTTCAAATGAGATTTTGAATATCATATATTTTGACGGTATATATTCACTATGAGGTAGTTTTTTCTTTGTATCACTAAAAATACACATAACCAAACAGTATTCAGGAAGGCACGGGGACCTCCGCCACGCGATGGTCGACTTCTCTCAAAACCTTGGCAAAGTAAACAAGCGTACTTACAAATAATGGACAATGTGGTGTTCATGAGAGGAATCTCATTTTAAAATCAGAATGGACTGAGGGCAGAAAGCAAGCCATCAGCACACAGGCATTAATGGCGGGTGACCAGAATGCATCCCTTTTTATAAGTACCAGTAAGACACTTGTATCACCAGCCCCACCTTGTGAATTTCGAGTTCCCCATTGCAGATATTTTTTCTTACATTTTGTTTAAGCAGGCAACTTTTGAAAAGTGGATGCTACCTGGTACCTGTTAACATTACACCTGACGTTAACAGGTAGTACGTAACACCCAGTTTTTAGAGCAGCTTCTCATCAAAATAAAACCAAAATTCTGCTACGTTTTCCTCAAATTCCCATGAAATTTGCTTATCTCTTGCTTTCCTGTTTTGTGTCTGTCTGACAAACATATTCAACAATTTTCCATTTCTCGACAAATTGACAATTAGCAATTGTTTTCACAAAATTTTAACACTCATCTTCTCAGGGCTTGGAATGACCAATGACAAAAAACGCGGAAACTTTTGAAACTTTTACGGCCCAAATCATGCCCCCGATAACCAGCCTTGAAATGGTCAATGTGAACCTTTCCCCGACAAAAATCGGGAGGACTAAAAAAAAAAAAAACGTTACCACCATCAGTAGCATGCGTCTGCGTCCTTTTAGCTCGCCCGTCCACTCCCAACCCACACATTTTTGGCTGCAGAGCGGTAGTATTTTTCGCCGCGCTTAACAATAACACGAGACGCCATTGAAAATCCCACCACGCTGTCCCAGATGCCCCGGCAATGTTGACAATTTACGTTCCTCCGAAACATAAAGAGCAACTTCCGCTTTTCGAGGTGAACGTCGTCTGCCGCGGAAATTTTATATCAAATCCGATTTTTTTACGCGGAAATATTATAAAAAAAGCGGAGAGCACATTTGAAAAAAGCGGAAATCCGCGTTTCCGCGGAAAATTCCAAGCCCTGTCTTCTGAGCGTTTGGCATAACTTTAACCAATTAAGGCAAACAATTTCGATATTAAGTTATTAATTTTGAGATTTCTGGGCCCCGTTGCCTAAAGGTGGTGTGATGGATAACAACAATTAAATCACAGTATCGCGGGTCACACTGCCATTGTTGACTGATGCTTTTCACATCGCGCAATTATCAAAGTTATGCGATGGATGAGGCTTACAGTTTTCTGCAATTCAGCCCAGATGCTATTACACAGAACATGGTACGGCTTTTAAAACATAGGATCAGCGAGATACTGGCGCAGCAATGCAATACTGGTGGGCTGTTTAGCCGCGATCTCATCCACCATGAAGCCGCCACTCTCTCTGTCACCTAGCTCCATCTATAATGCAAAACAAAGATCATTAGTGTTCACCGCCACTTGATTCCAATCATCCAAGTAACGAGTTTGGCTCATCACTGCTGAGTTTGAGGAAGGAGTCAAGCAGCTCCTCAACAACAAGGAAATTACTTTACAGAAAGTTGCAGAAGTTATGACTTTTTTAGATTTTTTTGCATTTAGCATAGTTGTGGTTTTAGTGTCCACTTAATGGGTAAGGTTTAGGGTTCAACCATGCATATTTTTTGCAATTGTGCAAAAAACTCTTTTTTGAAAGGACTTATTTGCAAAAAATTACAACAGGAGACTATTCCCATTCTGATGTGTTTTATTTAATTGTTGTCTATAGTCTACTGCTATTATGTAACTTCTCAATGCTACAAAAGAATATTACATTTTAAAAAGTTCCTCGGCTAAATTATTCCTCACACATCAAGCATTCTATCTTCCACTATAATTCAAAAGGTTAAAAATTTAATTCAATATTTTATATAGTTACCTGAACAAAATACGTCACCATCGAAAGCAACTTGCCGTCATCACTACGAACTGGCTCAATCACCCAGCCACTAGAGAAGAACTAGAAAACAAAGTTGAGCAGACATCACTTGAGAAACTTAATAGTCTCATAAGCAGACAACACTGTGTTTTCATTAAATAAACATGTTTGGTCACTTTTCACTAAAATAATGTAAAACAAGCTAAAAAACTTAATGAAGATCTTTTTTCAGGCAAATTTCATGAGACACGCTTAAGAACTTGCAATAAATTGAATGTTTTCAATCATCAATGGTTGTGGTCATCCTCAGAATGATGGTTAAGTGGACTCGCAGTCATGTGAGGAAGTTTCTGTTTTGGACATGTAATACGATGTCATCAATGTCAAAAAGATGGTACTGACCTACGTCATGCTATACGACCCTTCCAAAATTCTTGGTTATGACGCCAGAAAGAAAACACGCTGGACACATGAAAGCCTATTTATTAGGAAAGCAGACGACAGGGTCATGAACCATGACAAATGTCAGTATCCCTCTTTCTCATATTTATGACATCATATTACGAGGACAAAAGCAGGAATTTCGCCAACTGATTGCAAGTCAACCTTACCATATTTCTGAGAATGACTGCAGCCATTAACGGTCGAAAACGTTCAACTTCTTGTAAGTACTCAATTGAGTCTGATAAAATTCACCTGAAATTTGACTCACCAATTGGATAAAATTATTCAGTAAATCAAGAATACTTGATGGACATCATTCTTCATCCAGATAAAGTACATGGTGCATAGATTAATTACATGTCAAAACCTCAATCTATAATTTACGCATCAAGTAAACAAAGATGGTTTAAATGATTAGTGTCAGTCAACACTGTAACGCACTATGATGCACCAATAGCAGAGGTACTATTCAATGAATGTCTGCCTGGTATGCAAGTTTATGACAACACACAACTTCGTTAGCTTCAGAAGTCTAAGGCAGTCGGTCTGAACACAGCCAAAAGTTTCACAAGGTAATGCGACGTCCTACAATCCAATCTCATCAGTAGAGCAGTTACTTCAAGTAGAAAACAGGCGTCAGACTCAGTCTAAACAATGAGCATTTTACCAGTCCTAGAGGTGATCCCAGTTTGGTAGAGAAACACTTGTGATCCACTGAGTGGAGACACAGGATGCGTTTATTGCTCTCCAACCGCTCACTCTGCAAGACACAGAAGTCTCGCGCCTCCCGCCGAAATATCTGCACCACTTCATGGTGCATATGAACTGAAATTCAAATCGATTACAAAATACACTTTGAATTTTTCAAATCATTCCACTGTCACGGTGTTAAATAGTGGTTGGTACTTAGAAACCAAGAAAATTTTACCAACTTCACAAAAAGGAATATAATAGTAACATCATTGATTTAAAAGCAAGCTAAAAGTTTCTAGAAAACTTGATTACCTGAAATTAAGTGTGATAATATTTCTTTAACATTTGAGTAAATTACTTGAATTTCATTTTTGAATTTATTTCCTGGCATAAGTAATAATATCAATAACAATATTAATAACAGCAATAATTTTAATAATAATAATATGACATTCCTTGTTGTTTTCAAAAAAGTTACACAAACTTTGCTCAAGGTAAAAAGAATCAGCTTAATTTCGGAATACTTTTTCGACAAATTCTCAATCAGTTTTCTGTTGAATATTTTCTGATTTTCATTTCACTTCACTACCGTCTCTAACCAATCTTGTTTCAACTTTGCCTCTGTCTTAAAAAAAGATTTTGGAAAATTTTCAACTTCCACGGTCTTCTTCCTCAACATCCAAAGTAACTTTAACAAGAAAATTTAGGTGAGAAATCTTTGTTTATCCCGCAGCAAAATACTACTGCGCCCTCACAACTTAGAGAAAATTATCGTACTACACCATTAGCAATCAAGAAAACAATAAACAATTACCAATTTTCATGCCATTTCCAAGGTCCTTGACAACCTCAAGTTTCTACAAAATAAGTTAAAGTAATAACACTAAAGAACACATACACTCAGACACATTTTGCCCAGTTCAGCTGGCTTAAAATCGAAAACTGCGTCCAATCAGACATTTTCCTTTCACAAAATCCAACTTATATCATCAGAACATTCCTCACCATGATAAGATTCTATTTTACGTTACCAACAAAAACATTGGAAGTATCAGCAACTTAAGAAAATGTTTCAGAGTTCACTGCGTTTGGCCGACCCTAAAGCTGCGAATTTGAAAATAGCGAATGAACGTTTTTGTTTGGGAGAGCCAACATCAGACCTATAATTGAAGTAAACGCGTTGGTGAGATTTTCCATAATTTGATTCTTGTTTTTTAACCAGCGAAACAGGGTGAAATGCTGCCTTAAATTTATGTTTGCAATAAAAAAATTCTCATTGACAACTCAATCACCAACTTTAATGTATATATCACTCTTCACCAAATCGTTTCACAAGTCCCAAGCTAGCCAGAGGCAGACCTCAATCCAGCACTAGTTGGCCTTCTTTGGTGCTGGTGGGTGTGGGCCCCTTCACCTATAGTTTAAAGAAGTTCCCCCTCACCTATAGCGTAAAGAAGTTAAGGGTCCCAAACACTGGTGAGAGTATTCTTCTGAAGACTGCTTCTGGCTTTGCAATCTTTTTGATTGTTTATTGCCAGCTCTCAAGGGAAGTTACACTTTCCTTGCTTGTTTCCTTGGTAATTTTGTCGACAGATCATTAACTCCGTTGTATAGAGTTTGAAATGATCACGACAAGTTTCTTTCCCAGTTCAAGATTTTTGGTTTTAACATACCTTCAACTGCTCGTCATAGGTAAACCTCGTTAAGGGGTTCTGCAGGCAATTCCATACCTCCTTGGGAGGAGACCTGATAATACCCTTTCCAATGAATCTACAACATAAAGACCAAGTGAATGAGTGCGCCTCAATAAAGATAGGATATCATATCAAAAATAATGAATTTTTTAGTCATAACCACTTACATTCCATGCAATTTAGCCTGGGAATAAGTTAGTCGAAACAATTAGAATAAACGTAAACAAAAAATCCAGTTAATTTCAGTTTCGACAAATTTTGAATCTCTAGAGTAAGATCGAAAACGCGTTTCTGGGAAAAACACAAGATATCTCCCAAATTGCATGTCAAATGTCTTAAATTTTGAGAATATTGGAGTGGCGCCACTTTTTTCACTACAAAAGTTGCAATTATAACTACACTGAACTCTTACCCTTTACAAGTTACATCAAAATTTTAAGTGTCAAGAGACCAAGGCGTCACAGTTTATAACCATGTAGCAGTCAGTTACATATCTTAATCCTTCACGTGATCATTATCCCACCATGTAACCATTGACAATTACTGTCAGCTAATGCAAAGACTTACCAAATGAGCATTAGAAAACAATGAGGTGAAAAAATGTGATGGGCATGCTACAATATTTTACGGGACACTCACATGTGTGGTCTGATCCACTGCACTGAATAGGAGTGACCGACATCTTGAGCAACAGAAGTTGAATACGTCCATTTTGGTGACTTTTGTAAATAGAGTTTATTGCTCTATTTGAGATTGATAGATTATAACGCATCTTCGGCCATTACTTGCCTTGTTTAGACCCCCGTGAGATTCGCAAGAATCCCGGTCTGAATATGTGAAATATCAGCCTCATCAAGTGATAATCTACATTTATCTAATATTTAAGTTGGGTGTTCATGTCTCTTTGAGGATGATTCATTAGCAAGCGAATTTTTCACTTACGACAACATGGGACAACTTTCTTCGTAGATTTTTCGTAGAATCACAACGTCTCTGTCCATACCAAAAAACCTGTTGGACAACCACGGCAAGAAATGAAACAAAACACCAAACTATTGTATGAGCAATGAACAGTTCCCTATCAAAACCATACGATAGACAGATCCACTCATCAATCACATACTCTAACCTTTGTCCATGAATTATGCAAATCATTAAATTATACGAAGGCATATACTTAAAAATGTGCAATATCCCTAGAGTGATTAGGCAAAGTATCACAATGTTTTTTTCGAATTATGTTAGTAGAACGCCCAAGTCACTTACGCTCAAAAACATCCTTTTCTTACTGATATTGTAATTGATATTGATACCAATAGTGTTACTTAATCGTTACTGATAATATTACTGATATTGTTACTGGTATCATTTAAAATACTCTCTGCACTTACACCCATCCTCCGGTTGTCTGTGCTTGTTCATCATATGGTCGACTAATGTCAATATCAGAGACTTTAAATGTCTGCAAAAAGAGTAATGACGGAGTAAAAACCATTGAGTGTCGGTTGGCAGTTCTCTTATCTTCATGCTATGTGCAATTTTTGTATGTAAGCCAAGAACGTTACAACGTATATTCGACAGGAGGCATTTGCAGAACCACACGCCAAATCCAAATGTGACATTTACAAGGAAATCTCCAGCAGTTGATTCTTTTTAACTGAATTCAAGATCACAAAAGCACCCATACCAACAGTCACACATAATGCACCAATACAACAACAATACATCATACTCGTGCCCACATTCACTCAAACTCTGGCCCTCACTTACATGAGGGAAAGGTGTGTGTACCTAATCTGAGTGGGGAATTTTTTTATTGAAAATCCCCATTTCAGCCCGACTGCTACCGCTCATTGGCAATGCCTCAAGCAGCCAAACAAATGTTTTGCATAAGTAATTCTAACTCTGTGGGAATTTCTTTATCATTATTGAAGGGGAGTTTTTGAGTCTGATGATGGCAATTTCACGATTTTTAAATATTTTTTAGTGTGGAATGACGCCAATATTTGGCCCCAAAATCATGGCGTTGAGCGCCCTGCAAACGATCACAAGTTTTATAAAAATATCAGCACAGCAGTGTTACCTCAGCTAACACCTCAGCTGCAGTCTGATTGGCTAATGTCTTGTAGTGAACGCAACCATCTCCATCTGAAACAATACCACACATTACATTAGACTGGCATAATATTGCTCAAAAGTGTATTATTCACTTCTCACGACATTATTATACAACAGTGAAGATACCACTGCAAAATCTCACAGATGTAGGTCAAAATATGGAGCACAAAAGATTTCCTTGTTCTCATTGATTCGTATAAGTAGGCAGCAGCCCTTTCTCCATACAACGCTCACTGAATACCAGGCCAAAATTCTCCCGTTCTTCATTTATACCACGGAATCCTATTGTGAGCATTTCACTACTTCCTATTGTTAAAATAAGGCGGGAAATTCACTCACTCCTTTAATGGTCTCTGATGACTGAACTACTGTGTAAACAGTCATGTTTCGGTAAAATACATCAGTGTTTTATCATTTAGAGATAGACAGAGAGTGTGACAACTGGCGACTAAACTGGAAAAAAATGAAGTCAAGTCGTGGTCAAGCGCTCTGTTCAACGAGTCTCCTTTAATCAAACCATTTAAATTTGACCAAACTAATATCTAGTCATGAATCAAGTTATGTCCAACAAATATACCGCCAAACAATGTTTGAAAAGTTGTGGTTAGAGACCAATGAAAAATTAAAATGTCCAATATTGGCAATGCCATTGAATTTTCAATCAAAAAGTGAACTAATGTTAGTGACAGACGACTGACATTTCTGAACAACCTTGCACTAGATAAAACCTAGGATAAAGGTACATTTTCAACTCAAAGCCAGAATTCATTACAATCGGATGATTAAGGCACTCTAAAATTAAGGCTATTTTTGACAACTCAAACAGATAAAGAAATTCCGCTGTTAGTCCCAAGTCTGGTCCACAATGAGATTCAGACTCACAGCGTTGAATACTATTAACTCAGATGCAACAATCCAACCACTGAACACCACAAACTACTTAACGCAAAATAGATATTGTGCTGGCAACGTAATTTCAGATTGCATCCATGCGAACTAATACGGTCTTTGGAACTTACCAATTGTTCAACCCCGGAATGATCTACGTACGAATAAATGTATAATTAAGGTGCAGTATACTTGTCTTACATCAATAAAATTTGATTGAAGACTATTACCATAAAAATTGGTTTTAACTTGCTCCTTTCTGTGGATAATGAAGAGTTGGCTGTTTGTTACTTTTTGAGGTCATAAAATGATCAGCAGAGTCTAGAAATGTCACTGGACCTATTCTCGTGAAATATCAAACTGTCAGTTCTTTGCAAGTCCGTTAGTCACATCTAGTCTGAGTTCAGGAACAAGTTGAGACCAGTTCTACAGTAGTAAGTGGCCTAGCAAGAGTTATGTTTTCTCACAGAACGTGTATAGCACCTATCAGACGGAGCAGCAAAATAAAATAATAAACTGGTTGCCTGCGGCAGTTCAGATGAACTACCAAACTTCACAGTAAAATGTGTACCTCCTTGAAATTACCCAGTATAATACAACATTCAGGAATTGATAAATAAATAAATAAAGTGAAAGAGATAAAAAGAAAAAATAGAAAAAGCTGACCTAACGGAAGATTGCATGCCATCACCACGTGAGCCCTCAGAGTCTTCGAGCCAGCATTATCAACTTCTTGATCCTCAAACGGCAACAGCTTCAGACGTTTCTCAGACAAACCTTTGTCTGGACAAACATACGGAAGGGAATTTGTTCGATGTCTGACTACGCTTCCATCCTCCTCTTTGTTCATGTAATCTTTTTCTTCGATAATATCGTACGTATCAAGCGGTTCTACACTGTCTGTCAACGTCGTGGATTCTGTCTCGCCACCATCAGGTTTCAAGAAAATGTCCGACTGCTCCGTTGTGTTCTCTGAAGACTCCATAACCTGTTTCTGAGGACAGTTCTCTGCTACGCTTTTATTCGGACTAGCCTTACTCAGCGAGGACTTTCCCTCTGCGTTGTATTTGCATCTCACGCTGTTTCTAATCCTTCTCTTCACATTTTTTCCACTGACGTATTTAGAGTCGCCCGATAACTGCCTGGAATGTTCAGGCGATTCTCCGACATTCCCTTTAGTGAACTTGTCAGAAACACCGGTGAGATTTAAATGAATGATTGGAGCAAACATCTGCTTGTGGAACTTGAAAAATTCTTGTACGCAGGTCAACTTTTCAGCAATTCTCATCTTATGAACTTCATTGGAAAATGGCCACTGAGCTTGATTGGCACCGGGGCAATATACAACCATTACTTTCGATCGTTCAATCTCCGATACTGAAAAAACAGATAGCTCCAAAGATACAGACACAACTTGAGTTTTATCTAAATACATATAGATTTTTACAACACACAAATATAAAACAAAATGAGTGATGCTTACGGTTAGTTGAATGTAAACAAGTGACATTCACCTGAACCAATCGAAGTGAAAATATGCAACTTGGCATCGGTTATCCTTCACGCAGCTCAGTCGCTCACACCACACAAAACATAACTATCACAATTTTCGGCTATATCATTATTTCCACAGGGAATAACAGTATAGGTTATTACACGGTGGTTATTTAGTGTTTAGGCTGTATGGATTAATATTTAATATAAATAAGTGCTGGTGGTAATGGTCAAATATAATTTCCCTGCATTTTGAGAACCAAATTTTCTCCGCAGGCATTGAATGAAATCTCAAAATATGGGCATGTTACATCCGACTATTCCCGGGCCGTCCAGAAACCAACCTTGCTGAGGCTGTGCCAAGAAAAACCACCACTCCCCCCAAGTTTGACTGTACTGAAAAAGCCAGCAACTGCCATCTACCTCTCGGTGCCAGTACCTGCAATATAAATCAACAGTGAGGAACACAATACCAATGTGTCCATACATGGCCAGTATCTGTAATTTCAAAAATTCTCAAAAACATTCTGCTTTAAGGGCCTAGGTTTAATCTGGAGTCAGTCAACGTGTTCATCCAGTGAAATGGATGGCAGAAAACAGATATACTCAAAGCACATCATTTAGGAAATGCGTAGTCAATTTGGATAAGGGAAACAGTAATTAAAACAAAATACAACTAGAACAACTCGTGAATTATATTTTTCGCAAAATAACAACAATTTTCCAGTGAAACAATTCACAAGACCATTCAAAAATCTTTGGCATGTACCGTATTCGTCCTAACAAGCTCCAAGGGCACTTACAAAAATTTGTTTCAGGAGGGGGGCGCTTACTGTAGCCTAAGGCGGTTGAAACCCAGCCTCCGAAACGGGTGAAATCGGAAGCTAGGATTCATCAAATTTACGCTCTGCGACGGACCTGTAACCTATGACAGACTTTCCACAAAATTGTGGTGCATTGCTTTCAAACTTCATTGTTAAATTACGATTCTTTTTTAAAAATTGTGGGGAAAACTCATCGACCGATCCGTCGCTGCCTCGCGATCGTTGATAGGGCAAATTGAATTCTTCAATATAAATAGTTTCGACACAACAAATTACATGAAAACCTCCTTAAGTTTTCCAAATAGCATACCTAAGATTTTTAAGTTCCTTTGGAGTCGGGATTAACCGCAGATTAAGTCCAAATCTGTACTAGATCGCACCCCGCAACACGAGAAAAATCTGGACAAACACACATGTTGTTGTCATGTGACGTTTGTTTTGAAGTTCATCTGCGTGTGTGTGCCGTGTGAGCGAGATTCACTCCTGTTGACAAGTACACTGTGTCAGTTCTGAAAGGCCAGACCACAGAGGGAAATGTGCCTCGCGAGATTTGCAAAAAACTTTTGAGTTCTTTTTGAAGCACTGCGAAAGTTCGAAGTGTATATTCACAGCTAAATATCGATATAGTGACGAGGCTCGTGGTCTAGAAATTTGGCGCACAATGATTTTTTCAAGACTGTCGGATATTATTGATAAATTGAAGATGTTACCGTAGAATTTTAGAACTCTAGGTAAGGCATTTTTCACATATATACACATTCATGGGTTGGGCACTTATTTTAGCGAAGTCTGAAAACATGTGGGGAGGCGCTTACGGGGGCATGGGGGCTTATTAGGGCAAATACGGTAACACTAATAGACAGTGCTTGCCTCACTACTTTTGACATAACAAATTAGATACAAATACCGAATGATTATATTTCACTCAAAAGTACACGAAGATCTTTGTATATACTGTATGTATATTGTGTAAAGTTTACATGTATGTAAACGACCGCTACTTCGAGTTCATAATCACCTCGTTATTTGCTGCTTTTGGAAGACAAACTTGCTTTTCAGCCAGTAAATCCAGAGACGCCCATTCCAGTTCAGCGGACACGTTGTCTCCACGACAGCAGAAACGAGATCACTTTTCACCAGAGGTTTGCAGTAATGTTTACTACTAGTGCCGCTAGGGGACTCTGTCGATGTCAGGACGGCATCGTAAATAAATGTGTCCCACTCTTTGAGTATTTTAATATTTCGCAAGAACTGCAAAACACCCTGTCAAGTAAAAAACGCAGAGTTTAAAGATAAGAGTAAGTTTGCATTTAAACCAACAAAATGAGTAACACATTTTAAGGTTAACTTTATAAAACACACTCTAAGCGAAGTGCGGTAATATGAAACACAAAATGACAAGTAAGTTAGACAATGCACAAAGGGACCAAGAGAAATATGGTAAATTATAATTTTTCAATGTTGTGCACTTCATTATTTAATGAAGCAGAAATTTACGTTTTTAACAATTATTTTCAAAGTTTAAACTGGAAACTTCAAATGAACAGTGGAGTTAAGTGACGGACTACTGTAACTCAGACTACATACACAAGGTGGAGCTGCTATCTTGGTGCAGCCACCATATGTGTTCAGCAGACACATTTCTCCCTCTATTGGCGACTTCAGGCAGTTCTTCCACACGCAGCATCCTTGGCTTGTACCCAGCAAAGACCAGCCGTGAAATGAGTCAATAGGAAATGTCTGAAAGGTCATTTTGCAGTTATATGAAATGAAATATGACAAGACTTTATTGTAGACATGCAAATAAGCTAATGATAAAAATACAGAATATATCCAACTTAAAATTAACTGTAAATTATATAACCATAGATTTCATATACACATGAACAGTGACTAGTTGTTTTATGAAACCGCAATAATTTCCCTAATCTGTTATTCTTCCCAACTGTGTTAAGTGACCAACTCAAAACGTTTATGTTATTGAAATTGAAAACAAGATAAATGAGTTGGTCATAAAGCAAAGATAATTAAAAACATGACAACTTTATATGACCTTACGTAAATTCATGGTTTACTGTCTATTTGCTGGTGTTCAATTATAAGAGGAAACTGTAAACTTAGAAATCACTATCAAGATACAAAAAGACAGGAAAAATGATATCGGTTGATAGCTAATTCTTAATATGAAATTTAGAGTCAAAGTTTAACAAATTTCTGTCATAACCGTACACAGACACCGACTGTGCAAACTAGTTAAACAATAACCCGGGCATGGCATTAACCTAGTTGAGTTTACGATATGATCTCATAATCAAGGTGTACAAACCACTAGAGAAACTACTACCCTTATTCCGTTTAAAACCTGGGACCGGAGTATATTCTTTATATTCAAAATTGAATGCAAAATCATTTTTGGCCATTTCTGCTCTACGGTACTTTTGTACTAAATGAACATAGGTAAGTGCTCGAGTACCTTAAGGTGTATGCACGTATTTTTTTTGTCCCAATTTGCCCTATATTTGTGCTACAAACTCAAGTAAAAACTAGAGATTTTGACTTCAATTTCGAGTTGACGAAAAGATTGGACTCTTGGCCCAGGATTGTTAAAAATAAAATTTTTAAGTCAGGGGGTGGGCAGCAAGCCGAGCATGGGTGTTCACACAAAATTATTGAGGCGTTAGGGGTGGACTGGAGGTTGACTAGAACAGTCGATTCGCTCAAACAAATCCCATAACTATTTTTGCCCACACACACACGCGATAACATTAGAATGCAAATAAACCAAAACACCATTTTGAGTCTTCTTTAGTAACCGGCGAGTATTTTAATGCGCGGATATGACCAGGTGCCAGTGAATTACTCACTTATTCATTATATCGGAGTTGCACACTTTTTGGGACCATGGGGGTAATATAAGAGATTAATTGGGAACAGATGTTCAGACAAGCAAGAGTAAAAAAATTGAAAATTTGAGCATTTCGGAAGTAGGCATTGAAGCGAACATGGGTGTTTATTCGGGCGTGTATAATTTGGACATATTTAACAAATTTAAATTACTACTACATTGTGAATTTCATGTTGGGTACGGATAAAATCCAGTTCAGAACCATACACCATTGCTACTTCATATTTCGCTCAATTAATCTTATTGTTTTGTCTGTGAATTGGGTCTAATCTCATCTCATCAAGCACACCCTGGTAATAAGAAAATGTTTTGTCAACACCGACAATGTCAAGGACTGGATAATGTGTACTGAGGAACTGGTACAGGTCTGAAATCACCAGGATGAGTAGGATAAAGGGACAATTAACCTATACAAGGAGCTTGAAGTGTTAGATTAGTCATTTCTTGCTAAAATTAGGACATTTTGGACTTCTGTTACCCATTCAATGCACTTACTTAAAGGTGTATTTGCATGCTCCTAACTGTGCTAATGTATAGCAGGAACTAAACAACAATGCTACTTAAACATCATCTACGCTAAACAATGGGCAGTTGTATTCACTGACAACTTGCTAATGTGAAAACAAAAATTCTGCTATGAGGTGACCTTTGCACTAATGATGTACCTTGGGGGCTCACATAACCTGCATCATGCAGTGTTATTCCCCAACACCAAATCACATACTTTCTGGACACGGTTGAGGGATTTTCGAAGGATCATTTTCAACATAAAACTTGTTCTTAAAAACATTTGGCAATTTTTAACCAACTTCATATTCACATCATCGCTATATCTTATGTTTCTAACTGATTTGACCAAGCAATCAGAGAGATAAGAAATTAGCGTGCCAGTTCCACTTTAAGACACAAAATCCCCACAGTATGGACTTTTAAACACATTAAATGAATTTTGTAATAGCAGTCGAGTTTAAATTTTCTATCGTGGAAAACACTGATACTAACGAAGCACTGACATAAGCTGTGCAGGTAACTTAAGCCCATCATCAGTAGTATCGAAGGCACACCTATAGAGAAAGTGACAGACTACGAATACCTTGGCCAAACTATTACAATGAAAGAGACGACAAAACAAGAAGTGCTGAATAAGATGCAAAAAACCAGGGAGCAATGGAAACGAAACTGCTGGGCATCAGCTTGAAAGACAAAATACCAAATTCCAAGATAAAAGAAAGGACTAAAGTAACAGATATAACAAAATGCATATAACAGAAACGAAATGGAGACGGGCTGGTCATGTGGCAAGAATGAAGGATAACAGGTGGACTCTGAGGACAACCGAATGGCAGCCCAGAGAAGCCAAGTGAACAAGGGGGAGACCAAAGAGACGATGGCGAGACGACATCATGCAGAGAGATGGGGCAACATGGCCAAGGACAGCTAAGAACCGAAAACAATGGAGGGACCTCGCGGAGGGCTACTTCCTGCAGTGGAAGGACACAGCCTACTCAGGTGAACAGGTGAACAGGTGATGATAGCAATCATAGTGACAGTCCGACAGACCTCGCAGTAATCGCTATGAGATGCTATCGTAATCAAAGTAAACCACAATGCATGCCTGCGGATATCTAAAGTTCAGCATAGCGATGCATCCACATTTCATTGTGTATATCTACATCTTTACTACAAAGTAAACTTGAGTTGTCAACTTTGACACAAGATCAGATTTAAGAGGAGACAGGGTGGCCGAATGGTTTGAGCTCCGGGCTTACTTTTCAGAGATCCGGGTTCGAATCCTGGCTTAACTGGCAGGCACTCGAGCATAGCACAAAGGTGTCTCCCACTACTCTGAGCTCGGTCTTACTAGTGAGTGTATGAAAGGGAATGAATGAGAACCTTATGCGAAAGCGATTTCTGGGGCAGTGCTCCCCTGAACACAGAAGCACAGAGTTGGCGTGGGAAAGGGCCTTTCAAAGTCGTGATGTCAGTCATAATTTAGACGATTCACTACCAGTTTTCAAGAACACAGTTTGGCAGCTGCATATACCCATGTCAACATCTGGAACATGTGGTAATAATGTAGTAAACTTAGTCAGGGTAATACATAACTACATAAATACACTATATATTCTTGTGACCAATTACCCAGCATAAGCCATCACCTCACAGAGAAAGCCATGGGTACAGAAATGTAGGGTATTACCTAAACCTATTTATGGCAGGACGTATTAAAAGACAAATCCTCTATCCTCATCCAAGTCTACTTTTCATCGCACAGCATCACACTAGAATCAACATATTAGTTATTGGAAGCACATGATGACATCAAGAGATAACCAGGAATGGACAAGTAGCTAAACTGTGATTTTTGGTCTATTTCACAAAGTACCCGGTAATTACAAAACAACTGTTTATCTAAGACAAACATAAATGGTATCATAAAAAAGTAAAAACTTTCTTCTAAAGAATGATACCAATAAACCCACTTTGTAACCAAAAGTACCATCATAATTATGCTTTGGAAACGATGACTTCTGCTCCCGCCATCACGATTTTCTCACTAGATGGTGCCGCAGTCAGAAATGAAGTTATTTGCATATCAAGAACTGCCACTGGCTTCAGGCGAGTTGATAACTGACCACCCATCAAGAGTGCAAGTGAGCTGCAGAAGCTAAGTGCACACACGACTGATTCAGATAGTGCACTGAGTTCACTCACGGAGCGAGCTGCTGAACTGTTGACGAAACACAAGATAACTTCAGTTATCAAATCCACTGAGGCAGACAAGGGGGAAGCTGGGGCGTGCCGGGCCACCAAATTTTTTCAAGATCTTAGTAAATTTCTGTTAAAATTACATCATTTTTTGAATTTTAGGGCAAAATAGACATTCCAAAAAATTACTTTCAAGTACTGCCATAGTCAGCATTGTGCATCTATCCCAAAACAAAAACCCTTAGCATGAATTTTAACACAGAATTAAGTGTCTGAAAATAAAAAAATGAAATGTAAACTTTGGCAAATGTTTCGTTTGAAATACCTGCCAGTTATTTTACACCATTGCAACAGCAAACTCAAGCCCCCTCAGGCCCCTCTCCTATGCTTGTCCTTGAAAGATTTTTGGATCTGTGTCCAAGCAGAACTGACTACAATTATGCCCCTTCCGTCACAAAACCAGTTTTTGGTTTTAACCACTTACCGTTGCTAAATTGATCTCAAATTGTTCCTTACTCAAAACAGGCACAATTTTTGAGTTTGGAAAGAACTGACAGCTCATCATTGGTAGAGACTAAGCAATAACGAAATCACAGTTCAGTGCATGACCAAAATCACGTCTCATCTGAACAAGGAACAAGCTGAGGCCAATTTTACAGCAGTAAATGATCTAATCTAAATCAAAATTTAGTTTCTTCAATCAAATATTTTTTTTCACATTAACTGCCCTAACAAGATATTTTAAATACTTTAATGTAAGAGAAATACTGTCAAGTATGAATAATCAGCACAATTATGAATGCACTAACCTCAAATAATTCCATGACATTTAATATGTTAATAATGTAGATCACATGACAATTTTATGACATTGATGTATATAATGTAGACCGAATGAGGTTTAGCCAGTGAAATTTTTCGATGGTGTAGAATACCTTGCCAGCACTAAGATTAGATTTAATCAGATTTCAGACAGTGAGAGCTCTGTAACTTTGACTCATACCGCTTTTTTCATGATTACGTTGAACACCGAACAAAGCACAATTACTGGAACTGCACCTAGATTTTCTTCCCCAAATTAATTTTATTATGGTTTGAGGCTGGTAGCTTTGGCATTACCCAACTATGACTGTATAGGCATTAACCTTGTAAATAATTATGATGATTAATAAGTACCGATTTAGATAAACTCCCAGAGCAACAAGATACCTTTTGAATGTTTGACTAGTACCGAGTCTACTGTTTTTTAAAAAGTTAATACTAGCTATAAAAATGAAGGCCAACGCTATTTACCTGACAAGTCAGCCAAATAAACCCATTTTCAAAATTTAGCCAACAACACATTCCCCATTCTCAGAGGTCCATATGTGTAACATTACACTCGTTAAGAAGAAAAATACTGATTTTTGCTGTTCACACGGCAAACTTTCCAAAGTTGTTATTGCTAACATCAAGGTCAGGTTTTCGCTATTGAGGCAACAACGCCTCAAATTAGGGACATCACAACGTTGTTGGACAATCCAGTATTTTGTTATTCAACGTTCTTTTTAGTCGAAACATTGTCGCAACCCTGTATGCAACATAAAAAAGTTTTGGCTATTCACGCAACCAGTCGAAACAGAAAAACAACTTTTACCTCTATTTATCTATATGTACAGGTAGTAGACCAAATGATGACTGTTTTTCCATAGTTCAGAAATCCTATAAACCTCATAGACCACTGAGACGACACCAAAACTAAGGTACAAATCCCTTCTAAGACCCACACTCCTTACTCCACACAAATGCGAGGACCATATTTCTCACCCAGATTTGAACTAGAGTAATGATCATCTCTAATCGTGCATTTGTCCAGCCATTCGTACTTGATTTCTACATGATCTTTAGACTTTATAATTTAAATTCGTTTCTTCCAGTAACCACTTTTCAAATTAAAGACCCTTCAACTGTAAGATTATTCTCGATATTTCATAAATGAGAACTTAGTGAAAACAACATCACAGAGAACAGCATACATCACTTAATCACACAAGAATCGAAAGCACTGGTTAACTGCAAAATGCTTTTTGGAGGAGTGTAACAAAGTAAATTTCCACTAGTGTTTAGGACTACTGAGGCATGCACCATGCGGTCACACTCGCGATTTAAAATCGGATTATATATTCACAAATTATGGCCGAGGATATTTACATGCTTCTGGGAAATGACATCAGCGCCATATTTGAAACACCCCGAAATGCACATTCGTAAGAGATTTACACTTAAAATAGTCAGATCATTACAGTTGAGCCCGTACAATAACCAAAATCAACAAATGGCTTTTCCAAAACATCATGTTATGATTATTGAAAAATTTTTCGCGTGAATACCAGAAATAGACATATTTGGTCGACAAGATTGTGATGTCACATATATTGACCAATGAGATTGCTGAAAAGTTTGCCCCATGAATAAGCAAAATTGCCTTATTTGGCCAACATGTCAGGTAGTCATTTTGAAAAAGGTTAGCCTTAGTCAGCTGCATGATCACAAGACTTTAAAATGTCCCATAAAGCTATTATTAGCTCAAACCATGTGACTATAGTCATGTGGAGAACTTCTGGTTTACACAGATCAGGCTAAGATTCCCTTTGCCACCAAACAACTTTTACAATACCTATTCAACATGCCCTTTGTACTCATGTACATCTCAGTTAATGAAGTGGAAAGGTAATTGCTGCCACTAAACTTTCTCAACAATGGTTCTTATTATGCCCAAATAGGTTTTCTCTGACATTTGCACAGAGTTACAGTCTGCAATGTGGAAAGTAGTTTTAACTTGGTGCATTTTAAATATTACAAAATGACTAGAAATGGTAATTTGTGTTTATCTTGACAATGGGCCACTTCCCAAAGGAACAGGAAATTTAAATATGTTTCATACCGTTTTTTGTTATGTTATTCTTAATACTTGTTTCATACCGTTTTTTGTTATGTTACTTTTAATACCCCCAGTCTACTTGTTTTTTCTTGCAGGCGGAAACAAGTTGCTATTTTGTTAATTTATTTTTAAGCTTGAAGTACCAAAACAGTGGTAGATTTTGATCGCCAGCTAAACTCAGTGAATTGTGAACCCATCCCTGAGTTAATTACAACTGTTTCCTAGTTAAAAATCTAGTTAAACGAGATTGAAACTGAGCAAGATAAACTAACATTCACTTCACACATTTTTAGCCAAGACTGTGATGAGGTAAAATGATTTGTTAAAGAGTAGATGAATAAACATAATTTTATTTTGCAGAATCGTTTTTGCAAATTCTGGGATGCCCATCAAACTCATCTACTGATCACTTCCAAAAGGAAACAACTACTCCAGATGGCAATATTCAATGCTAGTGTTAAAGGCAAAGGCAACCTTTTTTCATGTCATTTTTAGCAAAAATAAGGTTACTTGGTTATCCCAGACATGTTTTCTACTTAATTACAGCTTTTCGTAATTTAATTAGCTATTCGTCCTCTACTCCGTAAGTGGTGTTTTGGAAGGCAAGAATTTCACGCCAATTTCTTTTTATCTACCTCGGTTGTGATATGATCGGTCGTCATTTGGTTTTGTTTACGAGTCAGTCAACATGCCACACTGTTGCTGCGTACGGGGATGTACTCATTATGGCCAAAAGCCTGTAAGCAGCACTGCTACGATGTTGAGTACTGGGAGTCAATATAGGCCCAGTGAAGAGTATAGTTCGTCGCTCAATGAATAGATCGAAGAGCAAAACTTTGATAAGTTAATTGTGGTCTTGTCGAAAGTATTAGAACTATTTAGAAGGAGCCAGGTGTGTGGCGGGGGAGTCACACAGCGGGGTGTAAGCAGTTTGTGTGTTCAGGTCACCATCCAGTGGGAGTGTGTCGCGGGACACTCGGGCAAGTGGGACAGTTGTTCTTCTGTCCGTGAGACGATAATGAGTACATCCCGGTACGAAGCAAGTTTGGCACATTGACTGACTCGTAAACAAAAGCAAACGACGACCGAACTTATCACAACCGAGATAGAACAAGGACTGACTCGGCAGCTCTCATAGTCAGACTATATCAAAAGAAATTGGCGCGAAATTCTTGCCTCTAACAACGTTACTTGCGGGGTAGAGAACAAATAATTAAATTACGAAAAGCTGTAATTAAGTGGAAAATATGTCTGGGATTACCAACGAACCTTATTTTTCCTAAAAAAACATGAAAAAAGGTTGCCTTCGCCTTTAATATCACTGCTAGAACAAGTACATTTCTCATGTAAATAAATATTTCATCTTCAACACAAATGAGATCACAGTACAGTAGAACTCTCCCAAGTTGAATCTTCACTCAACTGGGACACAATCACACAAAACGGTTAGCATTTATTCTTTAAGATGCTCTCCAAATGAGTTGTGTTTTGCCCAACTCAGAAGAGCATTCTCAGTCTCATTGTATACGATTTAAGCAATTTCTACCTTAAGCTTTAAACATCCATACAAATAGTTATAAGGGCCTTTCATACTAACGTCGACGCATCGATGGTTTGGGGAGTTGCAGTCAGTATGAACGCTTAATTCCGGTCCTGGATCGCAGTTAAGAGCTCCAGTTAACATCGCAGTTAACAGGTGGATTTAATAGCACAGCGTCGACGCTGCCATGCAGTACGAACGCTTAACTTCAGTCCAAACGAAGTTATCACCAGGTGCCACTGTTATCGTCAACAGTTACAGGGTAGTGTCATCACTAATAGCTGCTTATATTTTGCTCTAATAATAAGTTTAATGTCATTTAGCACATGTAAAGGTTCTCAAATTGACTCATTGAAAAAAATCTTAGCGTGCAGTGCTACCTTGTGATAACTTCGATGACGACAGCGTCACCAACCATTTACTTCGATGTTCATTAACTACCAAAGCCAGTATGAACGGTCCAGTTAACTGCGCTGTTACATCGACACTCCGCTCAGGCCGGAGTTAAGTCAATATGAAAGGGCCTACGAAGTATTCTGAATACATCAATAAATTACCTTCAACATATCTGGGATCACACTGAAGTCCCAGTTACAAGTCTTTAGTAAGTTTTTGAGTAAATAAATAACTAAATATTACACATATCTGAGCAACTTTCATACAAATATACTCTAATATCATATGCTTAGGTAAACGAATTCATAATTACATGCAAAACATTTCATTTCCTCAGCTTCACTGTTTGTAACAAATAAAATACAAAAGTTCAATTTTAACCTCATTCACAAATGGCAGTTTCTTTCTGACTGTAATTGCTTATGTCTATGGAAGAAATACTGAATTGGTTACCAAAGGTCACCTCATTCACTAAACCTTATGTTTTGCAATTCCTCGAAGGCCAGGAACTTATGCACAGTCTGTTTGTAGTCAACTGACTGTTTTCTTTTTCAAAACAAAATCACATTTCACAAAAAAACAAAACGACAACATTGATCAAGGATACTTGAATTGTAACCCTTCCTACCAAAGGTATCCAGTTAAAATACCGAAACAGATTTTGAATGTTAAGTACTTACAGTGCAAAATCACTTTTGCAAAAATAAAGTTATGAAAAAGTAAGTAACTACATTGCGTTAAATGTTAATAACTTAAGGGTTTGATCACTGAAAATCTTTGAACACTTTAAATGTGAAATTGGCAAAGCCTGTGTGAGACTGTGTTATGTGAAAAAACAGCATTGGTGAATAACAACAAACAAGGGAACAAAAAGTAGCACCAAATACAATGCATCCAATGTTATGACAACTGTATGTGATGATTGCAATTGAATTTGTTCACCCATGACCATGTTTATGGAAATCACCAAACATCTTACTGACTAGAGAGCACATCTAAAACTGATTTACATAGTATATTGTATAGTTTACAAAAATGCGAGCGAATTCCAATGAACAAGTTTCACGTGACAAAAGATGACATGTTATGTGTAAATAAACACACCAGCAGAAATACGAGGCCACCAAAGTAGCTAGTCAGATTTCTGAAGACCTTACAGGTCGGCTACAGAACTGATGTCATGATGATCTATTCCACGTAAATAGGCCTCCTATACCACTTTAGTTGATCGAGGCTGGCTAATGACCAC
The DNA here is from genome assembly GCA_002633005.1 of Phoronis australis. Taxonomy (NCBI): domain Eukaryota; kingdom Metazoa; phylum Phoronida; family Phoronidae; genus Phoronis; species Phoronis australis. Next base: position 1,916 of record NMRA01001027.1, on the reverse strand, counting down.
AAGACATTTAATTCATTAACATAGCAGTAATTGTGCTTCGGTGACTGGAACTGGGGTAACAGGTTTTCAACATTCTCCATGTGAAACCGCTCGATTCCACTCCGCCCCCAGTCCGGGAAACTCAAAACAGTCTCTTCTCGCCCATCGACCAACTTCATCTACTTTAAAGCTAGCCATAGACATACATTTGTTCCATCAACAACTGATTATCATCAATATTGACATATTTTTGCGAATATCAGTTTTCCTCGAATAAAATAGTTCAACATGCACTGGGCGATAAGCGATGGTTTAAAAGCTATTGACATCATGTGGTCACTTTGTATTGTTTCTATTTTTTATAATGTAGCTTAGTTGTATACTAAAAGAATAATCAATGTGATATTGTTAATTATGATCATCGTTTGTATATCCTGCGAGTATATCAATATGCACAGTCGTTTATCCTCAATTGCAACCAATGTTTGTAGTTTTTAGCTTATTAGTACATCGATTTTTAAAAATCAAAACCTATACTTAGCTAGGTTTTTTCAGCTATATACCGCCATGATGTTTATTTTTAACAAAAATTATTGGTTCATGCATTTTGAAAATTCATCAGTACATGTACAGGCAGAGATGTTTACTACAACAGTTTATGACCAGGTGATTACACTTAATTGGGTATTGCTCACGCTGCACAATGCAGTCATCACAACTGTGTTCGGCTCTGGCACCGCGCTCTCTTTGATCCTGGTAAACGCCGCTCAGAAGGACAAACAGAGAAAAATCCTGCATATCTTTAAAAATGCGTGTTTTCCTTGTAAACGTAATGACACGAGTAGGGCAAAGCTAGACTCAAATCAACTAATGCAAAGAAGAATCCCCAATTAAACCACATATTAATTAAGAACGGTCATGATTTTTTAAATTATGTAACTGTGACACTGGTCATCCTGATACCAAAACAGCTCTACAATCATGTATTTAAAAAAAAATAGGATTGAAAAGATAGTGACCGCATGTGGCTTTAGCACATAAGGACAGGATCCATAACAACCTGAGCAAATGTACAGGCAGGCTGAGTATTGAGTGACGGACAAAATCATGCCATTATAACATATACAAACCTTGGATGCCTTTATGATGTGTAGAACGTCTTCTGCTTTCACTTGTAATGTGCTCTGAAAAGCCAAAAAATATTCTGTCAAAAAAACTAAGTTGCCAAACTTGAGAACATGAAACACACAGACGCACACGCAAACACACACACACACACACACACACACACACACACACACACATATTCACATTGTCGTTCTCAGTCGCAGTCATCAACACTGATCAATACTGGTGGACCTTACCAAAAACCGAGACTTCTCGTTTGAATGAAATCGACTCTGCACTTCCAATGTAGTAGGCCCTGTATATAGTGTATATTACCTTCCGTGAACGTGACTCGAGGATCAGAATTATACGTAAATAAAGCAGTACTTACCAACTTCAAACGTGAAACAAAGACCCATGCGAAGACTGTAATGAACAGCGAAAGTAACAAGAAAGATACGTATGAAATTAAAATTCCTATCCACATTTTATAGGAACATAACAAAGACCGCCAACAAATTTCATGTTTATCAACTGAGGACACCTGCCAAGGTGAAGGTCGACGCAAGTCTTCACTGATCAACAATAGACGTCACTACTAAAGCACAGTTCCAAACTCCTCGGGGGGGACCTCAGTATATTGTGCTGACGTAAAACATTTATTTTAGATCAGTGTGGGTGGATGCAACAAAAGAAAAACACGAGCACAGGTGCTGGTTGTTGATAAAAATACATATATAGAGAAGTATTTACAGAGCAGTATAGAAGAATAAATGCAGAAAAATAAAACAAACAGACCCCGTAGCCAGGGGAGGGGGGGGGGGATTCGG
>NMRA01001026.1:38043-66434 GCA_002633005.1 Phoronis australis | reverse complement strand
TGAAATTGTGCAAATAGTAATGTTAGGTTCGCGACGGCGGTTACATGTATGTGGCTTGTCCCTTTGAAACAACTATCATCCCGTACTTTGTTCTGTGTATGAGCGCATTTTGGGCATTTGCCATGAAGTTGGGGACGTGAAATGGGAAAAAATCCATTGGCATTCACTAAAAGTGCCATTTCGGAAAGTCGAAATTATGTCTATAAACTCATTCCTGGAATAAGGCCCATTTACGAATTTCTTGTCATTACACAGAATTTCAAAACCTATCTAAAGTATCGCATGGCCTTATTTTATAAAGCCAAGTAATCTCTTGATACAACCTTGCAGTTGCTTAATTTCTGTTTATAGGTGACGAATCCCTCCACGCGACATTAAGGCTACTGACTGCAGCCGAGCTCTTCATTCACTCTGACTTTTATGCAAGGCACCCACACGTTATTGCTGCTGCTCAGAAAGAAAACTCTATATCTTCGGATTTTCAAACATTATTCACTGTGGTAATGTATCAGGAGGACGTTCTTGGAGACACTGTAAACGATGATAATGAAGTAGCCATTGTAATAGAGGCAAAGCATCTGTGCCACGATGAGAATTGGAGTGGTCTCATGGCTGTCATGGGTCTGTCGTCTGCATTGAAAATGCCAGTAACAAGTGTATATCCCGACGTAGGAAAAAGTGTTCATTCCCTTCATGGGGAGATCTTACCACGTGTATTAGGAAATGCTTCATGCAACAAACATGCGATTTTCTTGTGGTCTAGAGTTGGAATTCTTGACAACCGACCCGGCGCGATTTTTGAACCAAATCATGTCGTAGCAGTTAGAATAAAAAACACACGCCCTGTACCTGAGTGTCAAATGAATAAAAAAAGATTTTGCGACGATTCCCAGGAATGTTCAAGAGCAAAGAAGCAGCACGCTTCCAGTCACCAAAGAAAAATAGGTGCCTTCTTTAAGGTAAAATCCCTACCTGTAACCAGTAACTCACTCACGCTCGAAACTCACTTAATAGGCGGCGCATCACGCACTAAACCTGGAGGTGCTTCAGCTTGGAATATAAAAAGTAACTCTGAAACGTCAAACACAGAACTATCGGACGTCCTGGAGTCCCACAGTAGCTGTCCTACGCAGTTAGCAAACAGCACTTCTGAAGAAGCCACATTGCACACAGAGCCACTTGTGGTGAACGCTGGGACTCACAAATCTGGTACTACGAATTTAGAACCATCGAGCCAGTCACAGGAGCTTTATTGTAGCTCTTCAGCACCAAGTGAAAACTCCCACACTCACCAAAACAGTTCTTCTCAGTCGGCTCACACCATGCAAGAAAAACGTGGTTTACACGACATTCCCGAGCATCCACACCAACCTTCAAATCACGTCTTTCCAAAACGACCTTTTGGCAAGAAAAATCGTCAATTTCAAAAACAGTGGTTTATCTCATGGCCGTGGCTGCATTATATTGAGGGGGAAGATAAGGTGTTGTGTCACATATGTGCAAAAGCTTACCACATGGGTCTGCTGTCTTCAGCAAAACAAGAGCTATCATTTGTTGTTACCGGTTATACCAACTGGAAAAAGGCTACTGACAAGACGTCTGGCTTTACGAAGCATGAGAAATCTGAGTGCCATAAAGAAGCAATGGAACGCACACTGATAGTGAAGTTGTCTGTCAAAGATGTTGCGGAACAACTGTCAACAGCCCACGGAGAGCAAAAAGCGAAAAACCGCAGAATGTTCCTGAAAATATTAACAAACATACGTTTTTTGGCAAGACAAGGTATACCGTTTAGGGGTGACGGAGATGAACAAGATTCCAATTTTATTCAACTACTCCATCTAAAAGAAACAGAGACAGATATTTTGAAATCATGGTTGTCGCAGAAAACAAATAAATATACGTCTCCAGATATTCAAAATGAAGCGATCAAACTGATGGCTTTAAAAGTTCTCCGAGAAATAGCGTCGTGCATTCGCGGCAGTCCTTATTTTAGTATACTGGCAGACGAAACTACTGACGTGTCTAATAGCGAACAACTCGTCGTTTGTATCCGATGGGTAGACGAATCATTACAACCCCATGAAGATTTCATCGGATTTCGCCGCTTGGAATTGATGGATGCCCAAACAATTACGTCACTTCTAAAAGACACACTGTTGCGGATGAACTTGTCTTTAAGCAGATGTCGTGGTCAATGCTATGATGGTTGCAGCACAATGAGTGGGTCCAAAAATGGAGTCGTTGTCAACATTAAACAGGAAGAACATCGCGCCCTGTACACACATTGTTATGGCCACGCGTTGAATCTTGCCTGCTCAGATAGTATCAAACGATGCAAGCTGATGGCAGATGCTTTAGACACCACGTACGAAATTACCAAACTGATAAAAAAATCTCCCAAACGTGACGCACAGTTGAATAAAATACGAGATGCGTTGCTTGACGACAGAGAAGTGGGTAATATTCGGCAACTGTGTCCAACGAGATGGACCGTGAAGGCTGACGCTCTGAATCGTGTGATAGGTAACTATGATTGTTTACAGGAACTCTGGTCCTGGGGAGTCCAAAATTGCAATGATTCAGAAATGAAAGCGCGGATACGTGGAATTCAGTCTCACATGACACAGTTTAGTTTCTTTTACGGTTTAGTACTTTCAGAGCGCCTGTTGGTGCATGCTGACAATCTGAGTACAACTTTACAAAGCGTTCAGATGTCCGCGGCTGAGGCTCAAAAGATTGCCAAAATGACCCTTACTACATTAGAACGGATGAGAAACGACAGAGAATTTAAAAACTTCTGGGATGAAGTCCTAGCTTGTGCAAAGGATCATCACGTCAAAGATCCTGGTCTCCCTAGACGCAATAGAAAACCCGCTAGATACGAAACAGGAAATGCGCCTCCGGAGTTTTCTTCGAGTCCAGAAGATTATTATAGAAGAATTTATTTTGAAGCTCTTGACAATATCATTGCATCAATACGGGACAGGTTTGATCAAGAAGATTACAAAATTTATATGCAGTGTGAGGAGCTGATACTCAAGGCGGCAAAAGGGGAAAACTTTGAAAATGAATACCAAGATGTTATCAGTTTTTATGAAGATGATTTTGATTCAACACTGCGATGTCACCTGGCTACGTTTGGGGCCAATTATGCACAGGATGGTAGTCAAGAGGTAACATTGTCTCGTGTTGTGGATCATTTGCAGAAATTATCAGCCGGTCAAAAACACATGATCGAAAATGTAATTAAACTAGCAAACTTGCTGTTAGTGATGCCTGCAACAAATGCCAGTAGCGAACGAGCATTTAGTGCTCTTAGGCGTGTTAAGTCATATTTACGTTCCACAATGGGACAGTTGAGGTTGAACCATTTAATGTTGCTCCATGTTCACAAAGACATGTGCGATAAGATAAATTTGCTGGATGTGGCAAACGGTTTTGTACGAGGAAGTGAAATGCGAAAGGCACAACTCGGGGTTTTTACCACGTTAGACTTATCTCCAGCCCGAGTTCCTGTGTGCAGCAGGGCAACGTCCACTGATTTATGTTGAAGAGTAAATAAAAACATTTATAATTATTTCACACCTTCATTCTTACTGTTCAGCAAGAGTAATCGTATGAGCGGCATGTATGTTGCTCCAAAAATTTCCAGTCAATCTTAACAAAAAATTAACTCTAAAAGTACAGCATCTGTTACACACCTTATTATTAGTAGACATATTTTTTCATATAATTCAAAACGTACCTAGTGGTTGCAGTAGTTCATTTTACAGCGTTGATATATACCTGGTTTCGAAATTAGAAGTTACCTTCCTACGGGCCTGGTCCAAATACCAGTAAATCCGTAACGGCGAAATAAAACAACACGTTTTTATAAGAACTCGGTGTATTTTTAAGGGTTTTACATCGAACTTTGATGATTTATTGGTGTTAAACGCTGAATTCCAAGCGATAAGCTGACACCACTAACCCGTGTTATGAACTGCTGAACAGACTACGTGTAAAACCAATTACGTCAATGGATAATTTCAACACCTCAGTCTGCCGTCAGGTGTCAGGTAACGCAACCGAACGTGCCGTTATCGAGTAGAACTACTCGATCTAAATTGATACAAAATAGATTATATTTTGGGTGGCATTCTCCTTTAATGGGGATAATGATGATGGTGATGGTGATGATGATGATTGTTGAAGCCGTGCATCACTTTTTGTCATTGGTTTTTGTGTTTTGTTTACATATCACGCTGTTTATTTTCTTTGTAGGTAGAAGTACATCTTGCACCACTGTGATTGGGTTACTTTTAGTAATCCGGTTCTTTCCAGTGGCTAGCATTTGCATAGTCTAATAGTAGCTTGACCGGCCGGCTATTATTACGTATTAGCCTCTGTATGTTACGCGGGTTTTGGTGACTAGCGTTTCTCGTGTAAAGCGGCACTCGTTGACAAGATCTGTAACGCGAATCATGTGTTTTCCTCGGATGCTTGAACTTTTATATTAAGCACAGACTGTTGGCCAAACTGTTGTAAGTACTGAGTATTATGGCATAGCATGTTGCACTCGTGTGTATCTACTAACTAAGTTCAGAGCGTGTATAGTTGTTGTTTAACGTACATGTATAGTTTCATTCATCTGCTTGTTATGTGTATATGTTGCGCGGTACCCGGTTCATAGAATAAATAGTTACGGGTCGCAGTTAGGCAGTTGTTTGTGCATGGTAATGGTTTCCAGTATAGAATAGATAGTACGGGTTCCAGTTAATTGTGTATTGTTAGCGAGGTACATGTAGTATTTGCCTGTCATAGTCGCGAGTCTTTCTAACGCTCTTGGTATATAGTGCTTGTTAATTACGCTTGCTTGCCGAGTACTCAGACTGTGTGTTTTTCTTCATTACAGATAACCGCTTTTTCGGTTTCTCCTTTTCAACGCATGTTGGGACACTTTTCATCGCTTGCAACTAAATAATAAAGTGTGTTATGCAAACGGCTTTTAACTTATCCGCGGCTGCATTAGTTATAACAGCTAGTGCTGTCTTAGCACTATTAACAGTCGTGCGCATGGAAGTTCCACCAACCGACCATGAGACCGTCTGACATTCTGACGAATTACCAGGTGAAGCGGAGGAGCGTGAGGGACAACAAGTTGTCGTTGCTGCGTCTAGTGTGTATGGTGAGGACGCCTTTAGCTCTGTATCCGCTCACACCGCAAACACTGCTTTGAGTGCTAGGTCGCAGTCTTCAGTGGCTAGCGTCAGGTTGAAGAAGGCCAAGTTGCTGGCGCGTAAACAAGCGATGGAAGCGGAGATGCTGATCAAGGAACAGCAGGCAAAACTGGAGTTGCGGATCAAGCAGCAGCAGTTGGAGCGTGAAACAAGAGCAAAAATGCATGAGATACGAGCCAGAGAACGCGAGGCTGAGGCAAAAGAATTTCTGATGTTAGAGTCGCAGGTTTAAGAAGAACAGTTGTCATTAGAAAGACGTGCGAGAGCACTGCAGATAGACACAGAACTCGCAATCGCCAATGCATACGAGAGTATTTCCGATGGACAGGAGCCGGCGTCTATTAGTTGGCTAGCGTCTTCAGTGCCGCTGGTGCGTGAACCATCCGTCGTCGTCGGTACGCCAGTGATGTCAAAGCTGCTATCTTGTGACGTGCCCGTGACGGTTAGTGCATCAGCGACTTCAACGCCACCGGTTGACGAACCTACGCCGATGTGTGTAAACAAATGACGTCATCAGTGCCGTATTGTAGATCGTCAAAGGTTGCCGTCGAATCAGTGGACAAAGCTACACGTGGATGCTGTGCAACAGACTGTTAATGAGCATGGGACTCAAAGTAGTTTATCTCACAATAGTTTGGTTTATAGTAATCCTACGTTAGCAAATATTCAAGTATCCACTGATAATGCTCATGTTGTGTCTAGTTGTTGCTCTATATCCTCTTTTCAGTCTAGCTTCAGGTGAACGCCCAGCCGTTTGGATCTCTGCTGCGAGGAATGACGTCATAAAGAGTACAGCGTATATACCTACACCTACAGAGGCCAATGCAGCTGTACTACCAGTGAGTCTCTCATCTTCGCCTCCTACCACCTCAGTTTGAGGGAAGTGGTAAGCAGTACAGATATCCTGAGGTATGTCACAGAGAATTGTTAGATCCTACAGCTCGTGTCTTTACACCAAGCGACACCTCAACAAACGCAGTTCTTGCAGCTTATCAAAGTTTAGCCAGTTGGGTATCGCTGCCGGTTATTGAGGTTCCCAAGTTTAATGGAGATGCGTTAAGTGGCTCGTCTTTCCTTATGGCGTTTGATGCTAGAGTGTCTGCGAGAGTATCTAACCCATCACTGAGACTTGCTTTACTTTTTAGATCAACACCTGGGCTGATTTGCATAAAGCTTCAAAAGTTATCCACTGGATAAGTTTGATTGTTGCATGACGTCAGTTGCATTGTTCAACAATAACAACGTGATGCGTGATAATGCGACATCATTGTTGCTATACGGCGTATAACTTTTATGCAACTGGGCCCTGATGGGAGAACCAAAGAATTTGATTGGAGGATGCTTGTATATGGATCCTGCACGTGGTTATATGGAAACACGGAAACTGTTGGACATGGAATACGGCGACCACTTCAAGATTGCGAATGCTTATGTGGACAGACTTAACAAATGGGCCAGCGTCAAGAATGAGGATGCTTCTGCTTTGCGTCGGTATGCTCATTATCTAGAAAGATGTCGGCATGCGATGATTGGTATTTCATCACTTGAAGTCTTAAATCATCCATCTAACCTCCAGACGGCTGTACGTAAGTTACCCTTGTACTTGCAAAATAAATTGAGGGACAAAGCTGCATCTTATAGAAATGCAAGGTTTCGGGCATCCTTCACTGATTTAGTTGACTTTGTTTCACACGCTTCTCAGGCTGCCAGTGATCCAGTGTTTGGCAAAGATGCATTGTTTAGTTCGTGTCCTGCACATTCCGAGGAAACCTGTACCACTAAGAGTGCTAACTCCTCTACCGAGGTTGGTAGAACTGGAAAGACAGTTTATGTTATGTTTATTTTGTAGCCGAGCTCACGATATCAATTGCTGTTCCAATTTTATGGAAAAGCCGTATGAAGAAAGAAGAGCCTTCATTGCAAAAAAGCAGCTGTGTTTCGGGTGTCTTCGAGCTAACCATTTGGTGAAGGGTTGTGCTAAAAAGAAAGTTTGTGCCAGATGTTCCAAGCCTCACCCGACATGTCTTCACGACTATGGATATACGTCACGTAAGAACTGTATTGAGTCTGGAACTCGGACCGAGGGACCTAATCAGCATTCTTGTCTGGTAGTTGATGATAAAATTGATAGTTGCGAGATTTTGCAATCCATACTTCCGGTTAAAATTCATCATGAATCATCAGATTCCTTTATTAACACGTACGCATTCCATGATCAAAGTAGCACTGCATGCTTTGTTTCGGAGGCTCTGCTAGACCAGATTGGTGTTGATTCCGTAACTGCTAAGCTACCATGCATGGATCTACGTATGTTGATTCTAACGTCGTTTCAGGACTTGTAGTCACGGACCTGCAGGGGGCGAATGCCGTGCGTCTTCCCAAGACTTACTCTCATCACGAAATACCTATTCAGCATTGTCACATTCCCAGGCCAGAGGTTCTTCGTAAATCACCGAATCTTGAAGCTTTAGCTTAATGTGTTGCAGATTTTGTGCCGCAAATTGATATTGGGTTGTTGTTTGGCAGCAATTGTCCGCTTGCCCTGGAGCCTTTGGAGGTGTTTCCGTCTTCAAGGAACGACCATTTGGCGTGAGGCTACGGCATGGGTGGACTGTCAATGGCCTTTTGAACGTGGCCGGAGGTGATGTGAGCGAGATGTCGTGCCACATGGTGTGTGTTCAGGATGTTGCAGTCAGCAGGAGAGTAGCTGTGGACCAGAGTACTGATGATATTCGCCAGGTGCTGGAACGAGATTTCTGTGATACGGAGAGTCATCACTCCGACGAGAAGGGTACAGTATGTCTGTGGAAGATCGTCGATTTATGAAGATTTTAGATGACGGTGCACAGGTTCAGTGCGGACAGTACGAAATACCGCTACCATTTCGTGAAGAACGTCCCCACATGCTGAACAATCGGGTCCATGCTTTACAGCGGGCGTTGGGGCAGAGGAAAAAGATGTTGAGGTCGGATTCTTACCGGCGTGATTACGCTAAATTTATGACTGTTCTATTTGATAAGGGTCATGCCAGGAAAGTCCCTTCGGATCGGCTCTCGACTCAGACTGGAAGTGTTTGGTACTTGCCACACCATGGAGTCTATCATCCCAATAAGCCGGAGAAGATACGTGTAGTGTTTGATTGTAGCGAAAGATTTGAAGGTGTGTGTCTCAACGATAGTTTGCTGCGTGGCCCAAATTTCATCAACTCGTTGGTGGGTGTTTTGACTCGTTTCCGTCAGGAAACAGTGGCTTTCATGGGTGACGTTGAGGCGATGTTTCACCAAGTTAATGTTCCTGAAGACCACATGGATTTCCTCAGATTTCGTTGGTGGCCAGACGGTGAACTTTCACGACAGCTTGAAGAATATCAGATGACCGTGCATATTTTTTGGAGCAGTGTCGTCGCCGAGCGTGTGCAACTATGCGCTGAAGCGTATCCCTGCAGATTTCGACGTTTCAAATGTCGTCGGCGAGACAATATTACGGAACTTTTACGTTGACGATTGCCTAAAATCTGTTGGCACTGTGGAGAATGGTGTTACGCTCATCCGTGATTTGAAGAAAGCTTGAATGTGCTTTGGACGGATTTCGGCTCACGAAGTTTCTTAGTAATAGTGCCGAAGTTATGAGAATAGTTCCTGAAGGGGAGCGTTCCAAGGTCGGACATGCTGTTTCCGGCTTTGAAGGTGGAAGTGTTTAGGTAGATCGTGCCCTGGGTATGGAATGGAACGTCTCAGCGGATGAATTCCGGTTCTCGACAGCCTTGGGTTCTAAATCAGCTACCCGCAGGGGAATCTTTGCTACAGTAGCGTCTGTTTTTGATCCACTGGGATTAATTGCTCCGTTGGTATTACCTGCCAAGCTGCTGCTTCCGAAACTTTGTGCTGAAAAAGATCTAAGATGGGACGATGAGATATCTCAATAGCTGGGCATATCATGACGTCGTTGGCTTAGTGATATTACTTCATTGCAGAATGTATCTATCAAGAGATGTTTGAAGCCCTATGATTTTGACTCTGTTAAATCTTTTCAGTTCCATGTTTTTTCAGATGCCAGTACCGTGGGTTCTGCAGCGTCCGTGTATGCTCGCCTTTGCGACGACAAAGGTAGCGTGCATTGCACTTTTCCCATTGGCAAAGCAAGAGTTTCACCACAGAAGAAGACTAACCGTTCCTCGACATGAGCTTACGGCCTCTACAGTTGCAGTGCGTCTGAGTGAACTGATGCGCCGAGAGCTGTTCGAGCCAGACAGCATCATGTACTACACTGATTCCACCGCTGTGTTGCATTTCATTCGTAATGAGGTGAGGCAGTTTCCCATATTTGTTGCTAATCGCGTGCAATTGATTCGAGAGTTTTCTCAGCCCTGCCAATGGAGATATGTGGATACGAAAGTAAATCCTGCAGATGAACGGTTTAGGGGCATTACTAGTGAAAAGTTCATTCACAACAGTCGTTGGTTGAGTGGTCCTGATTTTTTGTGGCAGCCTGAAAAGAAGTGGCCCCAGCAATATGTTGTGTGTCCTGTTAATGCGACGTCATTTCATTCTGACTCTGTTGAAGTATTAGATCCTGTGGATGTGGTCACGCGAAGAGAGTGCTTATACAAGAAGTCTGTTGGGGTGCTTGATCAAGCGTTATTCTGACTGGTATTGTCTGTGTAGAGCAGTGGCTTACCTCCGTCGATTTGTGAACTATCTGAGGCGCGAGGAAGGCGGGACGAGCTCACGGGATGTGTAGTTCGTGGACGAAGTCGTACAGGCAGAGATTGAGATAGTGCGCTCCGTACAATCAAGGCATTTCGCTTCTGAGATGGTGATTCTGCAGGCTAGTTCTGGTTCGCAGAATGTAACGTCTGTGCCACGTACGAGCTCCATACGTGCCCTTGATCCATTTGTGAGTAGTGAGGGTGTGATCAGGATTGGCGATCGACTTGGCACATCTGATTTGAGCTATGGTGAAAAACATCTGATCCTGTTGCCGTCAAAGGACTGTTACTGTGCTTATAGTTCGTCACTATCATGAGAGGCTTCAGCATGCTGGTCGCAAAAAATTCAATTTTCATAGCAGACAAAAATTATACGTAATTGGTCCTTGCGCAGTTGATGCTAATATATATCAATTGCATATTTTTTCAATTTTTTCCTGAGGTCTGAGTTTTATGTCATCTATGCATCGTTTGAAATTAAGTCTGTGTTTTACTTCAATTGTTACTTCTCCCGTATGAAACGCGTACTTTCAAGTTGGCGCGATTTCATTTAAAAAAGATTGGGGAGTATTCTACTACACGATGCTCACTCTCGACACTATATAAACCGGGAAGGTTGCGTTTTCAATTATGGCATAAAGAAGTGCGGGTATCGGGAAAATTGGATTATCCCAACATCCAACCGTCATTTGATTCTGATACAGCAGTAATCTGGATTAAAAAATAATAGGGAGAAGGAATTATCATGATCCTGGTATTGCAGTCAATATCATGCTGAAATAAATACACAAAACGTACGGAGAGTTGCGTAGATGAAGTAATATCCCACGAGACATTATTCCGCACGTATCGACCTCTACCTTCAGTCTCGATCGATACGCGGAATAATTTCTTGTGTGATATTACTTCATCTACGCCAATCGAGGTAGGTTTTGTATTTATCCCATACGCTTCGAATTCCTAAGTTTCTTTCATTTTTTCTGCAGACTTTTTAAATACTTCACTCTTCACGTGGCTGATCACATCCTATATCTATGTACTTGCGCGTTAGGCTGCAAGTTTAATTCTAGTAAAAGAAACAGTTTTAAATGTAACGATTTATTGCCTGAAAAGATGAAAACAACGGTAACTGTGTATTGAAGTTGTAACATCCCCTGAAAATAGTTAAATGACAACAATTTGCTATTTTAGTTACCGAAGGATTGACCTGTTGAAGTAGTTTGGGAGTTGAATACGGAAAACATCGTTACATGGCCGTATTTCCCTCAACTCATTCAGCGCGTATGGGATAAAGATCATTTTCATATTGTACCTGTGCAATTTAGCGCCGGCCAAAGAGTGAGCTGTGGTGTTTGACACGCATTTGAACAGCCCTTTCAGTCCTTTTGATAACGCTTAAAACCCTTCAAATAAACGACTTCTTTGTTAAGTAAACCGAGAAATCCCTGAACTCAGATATAGCAGCCCTTGTTGTCTGAGGTCTGTCTGAGCTCTGAATGAGTTTTAATTTTTTCCGGGGGAGGACAGGGACTCAACGTTTGACGAGGTGTGGGACATGTAAATTGGTGCACTTTACAATTTCCGACAGCTGGCATAGAATTCGAAGAGTTCCGCCAAGTAATAAACAGAGACATGCAGGATACAGAATACTGTACATGGGATTCTAGGAACTGGATGTTGAAGCAATACACAATTAGGGCCGATATGGCTCAATTGTGTATTTAACCTGTTCACTTCAATGTTGTTAACCAAGCATATGTGAAACGTTTGACTGAACATGTATGGCCAAAACATAGACTGGGATCGAACACAATGATGATGGTAGCAAGAAAACGCAGCCGGAAAGTCGCAAATGGGGCTATTCGACAATCTTTACATTACTACAGAGCGCACGTGTACTAGTGGTGCTAGATTAAGCAGCTTCGATTTCGCGAGCCCTTTAGTACATGGTGAATTTGCAGCCGTGCCAACTGAATCTGGTATTGCGTGAAAAGGATGCATCGATGAGAGGAAGTAAGTATGACCTTATACAAAGGTAAGGTTTGTGACTATGTTAACGATTACTCCATGTTTAAAAAACTGATACCTATTAATTGAGGTAGGCCTACTGGGCGATGTCGACTTCGCGGCAGTCACCAATCGGGTTAAAGGAGCATGCCACCCAAAAAACTACCCAATCTGTATCAATTTAGATCGAGTAGTTCTACTCGATAACGACAAGTACGGTTGCGTTACCTGACACCTCACGGCAGACGGAGGTGCTGAAATTATCCAATGACGTCATCGGTTTCACTTCAGTCTGTTCAGCTGTTCACAACCCGGGTTACTGGTGTCGGCTTATCGCTTGAAGTCCTCGTTTAACACCAATGAATCATCAAACTTCGATGCAAAACCCTTAAAAATACACTTGAGTTCTTATAAAAACGTGTTGTTTTATTTCGCTCTTACGGCTTTATTGGTATTTGGACACACCGTAATTTCGAAGTAATTTCCGTGAGATACAGACAAGAGAACCTAGATCTGTGTTTAGACTTGTGTTATTTTATTTCTAAACACAAAACGCTTGTTATAAGGCTAGTGGCTCGGAGCCCGATCAGGCCCGTCGCGGCCGACCGGATTCAGTTCACTCCGGCGTTATCCCGGCCGTGGCTCGGAAACTGATCAGACATCATGAACATAAAGAAGCCAAAGTTGAGTTACTATCTAGTGAGCCAAATTAATGTGCATCTGATTATGTTGGTGAATTAGCCACGAAACTGCAAATCTACTTACTCGTCGGGGGCCGCCGGGCCGCGAATTCATTCCGCTTTGGCCACAGCACCGTCAGGGCAGAAGTTGTACATTGACAATCATTATTTGAGTAATGTAAATGTAAACAAAGATTCCCCTAGCACCTAGCCGTGTGATGGAAATCGATTTGTTTCACAACAGTTTCTGCCAGCAAACACTAAATTAGCATGAGCTCACACGGCCTCGGTGTCCCCGGTCAATTAGTTTTATTGCACCTAAAGCCGGTAACGCAGTGATTTATTCATTGCTGGCTTCTCAAATCATTTGCACTCACGAACACTCCAAAGGCATTACAAATTGCATCTAATGAGACAGACTTTGTCTTAGTTTTATATAAGTATTGGTTAAGGTGACAATAATTCATTTTGAAACAGAACGCTCAGTAATAAACGCCAACATGGCAACTCAGTCGCAATCCCGACTTAAGACGAGCTAGAGCTCATCAGTCCCGACTTCGCAGGTGGATCGTTAAGTTTTACAGCCTATCAATTCGAACAGGAATACAGTGGTGAAGAAATTCTAGAAAGGCGCAGCGAACAAACTCAGACAACGGAACGTATGTAGTTATTTGGTAAGCCTGGCATTCGTCAGGCCCTGTCGACGTCTGCAGGCCACAGACACGGAGATGTTTCACGGCCTCATACTTGCTATTTACAGCGTACATTTCATTCTTCACTACCATGAGCCACTTCCTAAGCATTTCGGACTCTCGAGGAAGTAAAAAAAAATATATACCCGCTTTCCTTGTAGCTGCTTAGTTCGAAGAAGCGGGAACGATGCACCGCAACATAGCGGCATTCACTCTGCATATGAACCACTGACGTCGCTAGCGTCGTTTCTCACCTTCCTCACAGGTTAACGCGACACCTCCTGGCAAGTTAGGGTCGACCGTATGCAAGGCGATGTGGATACAGACCGATTAAGACGGCAAAAGACTAATTAAATCGGGTGGCATTCTCCTTAATCATTGTTTGTTGCTCAGATATATAAAACAAGTCTGTGCGTTACGATACTTGACATAGCACTCTTTTGGTGTATCAAAGTAGTATTATTAATGTTTGGAATGATTTTTAACAGGTTTATCAGTGACAGTTACATCAATCAAAGCTGAATGTTTATGCTGTCAAATCATATTTGTTGGTGAGGTAAGAAAACAATCCAAGTCCAAAGGGTACGTGACAAATATCCATTAGACTATATTTGTTTACTCCCTATCCTATGTCGTCCGGAAATCTATTACACGTTGACATGGGAATTTATCATGTCTGTTTTCACCTGAACTTTGGTTTTTAGGTTTGAGGGCTAGTACAATGCAGAGGAGATATGCATCGCAACCGTCCCTGAATGTACAAAAATTGGTTGACTACAGGCAGCTAACCAGAAAGATCTTCTTATCCAGTGCAGATCTGTTGTCAAAGTCTACTTTCTATATCGGAGACAAAGAACAAAGCCTATAAAAAGGGACAGCTATTTTTAAAGACAGGTATGTATATTGTTTTATTAATTTACTTATTCAGGTCCTTAGCGGGAGGCTGGCATAGGGGGTTGAGGGTTGTAAAATTTGTTGCAACTGAATGTGCCATGGAAATAACAGGTAATAGTGTCCGGGGGAAAGAACATGGTGAGGTAATTCTTAAAGTTCATGAAGTTCTTTCACGTTTCATGAAACTGCTTTGCTATCCACTGTAAACCCCTAAAAATATATTACATTCTCCGAATTCTCAACAACTGAACAGTCTTAACTCATGCCTTGAAATGTTAAAAATCGTTTATAGATTCATATGACTTGTCATTTTTGTGAAAATTGCATTTTTGACGCGAGGTCGTGTTTGAACATCTTATTCTTTCTGCCAATACGCAAACAATGGTGCCTTTAATTACTCTTAAACAACAGAAAGATTATCCATCATTTTTTAAGTGACCCAAGTTTTCGTATCCTCTATTAGAAGAAAAATAAAAAATCTGAGAAACGGTTCCCTCAGCCATAGACCAGAAGTGTGCTTGACAGACCCATGAGTCTGTAATCGGTGTTTATAATTGCTGAAAGTATCAAAAATCAAAAGGCTTGAAAATGGTATCAAAGGTTTGAAGATAATTTGCATATTTTGCAGACAAGTGATGCGTTTAAAGCATTGTTATGGCTAGGAATGAAAAATATAGACGTACTTCTATACAAATCAATGCTTATTATATTATATACACCGTTGCTTTCTGGAAATAGTAATTATTTAATTTTGTGTGAAATTGTAAGCACTTACCATATATTTTTGAAAAACAAGGGCAGCGTTTTTGATCCAACCTGACGTACTTAATTATTCATGTTTCAATGTTTGTTCCAGGTTCAGTGACATTTTAAGGCCACTTCAAGCTGAACGTAGACAAGCTTTGTTACTCCTTTCTCTTCCCACAACATGTCGTTTACACACCAGCAGCGCTGGAGAAATGTGAACCTCAGTACTAAATTACTATACGAAAATGTGCCAGTGGATTGTTTGTGTATGAAGAGGAACTATATCTGACTGCTACACCAGTCAGCCTCATTGGTGAGGATGCCCTTTCATAGGCAGCAATGGCTTATTTCCTTTCGTGGAAAAACATGAGGGACTGAAGCTGGTTTAGTTCAGGGCAGATTTTGTGCACAAAGCGAGTCAAGTGATATGATGTTGTGTTCACCTTCAAGGATCTAACTGTGGACTTTACTGAGACTGAATGCGGTTACATGAAGGAAAGCCACTTGCCAACCTTTTTACAAGCGCTTGTATAGGCCATTGAAACTCGATCCCAATGAAATGAAAACCAAAAGCATCTGGTATAAATACCTGTCCTTTCTCACTGAGTGACATTGAGTTTTCCTTTCAGAAGTAACTGTTTGTACTAATTTGTACTAACTTTTCAACTTAGTAAGCATTTTGCGGAAGACATTCAGGGATTGCATCGATTGTTTTATTGTCAACAAAAAACCCGTTAATGTTATACTTTGATAATCAAGTAAATTTTTCATCAACAGGCAAGTTTGTCACTCATTATCCAGACCATAATCTTTCAGTTTTAAAGCCCCATATTATGCAGTTGTCCTGCTTCTTTATAAACCTGAAGTGATTACGGATTACGTTTGCAAATTGTCATTTCCTGTTGACCTATAGAAAAGTCCGAAGATCAAAACGAAGTATTTTCTTTGATTGCATTTGATTTGTTATGTTTAAAACTATTTTTAAAGCTTTCTCAGGAAGGCCTTTGAATAGCTTTGAGTTTCGTGTTAACTTGTCTATAACAAAAGTTATACATCAGGCCCTTAGCCAGCATTGCGCAGGGGGTGGTTCGAATTTCTTGATTGGTGTACCTTTGATATTTTACAAACGTCCGTCGAAATTGTAGAGTTTTCATTAAGGCCCACAGTTGACGCAGCTTAAGAGGAAGGAAATTTGTATACACAACGATGACTCTCAGTTCTATGTTTTTGAGATGAGACAGAATTACTATTACCAGAGATGAGGATGCCGTGACGTTTGCTTGCAACGAACGAGACTCAATTCGGATATAATGTGGTTCAAATCAGGCATGCTTAAATGAGTGATTACACCTACTCGGACAGAAATATTTAGTCGGAGAATAACTTGACGAAATTTTTATCTAGTTATATATTTGTGTGTTACTTAAGTTGCTTACATCGTTGGAAATGGGAACAGTCCACTGACTACTCATCATTCGGTTCACCATTCCGAAGGTTCACTACTTCGAAGGTTCACTACTATGAAAAGATCTAACTTTTTTCAACTCGTGTAATTTTTACACTTTTACATGCAAAAATGAATAATACATACACTGAACGGTGTAGCTATACCGAAAACAACGCCCGGGTACTAAAATACTTTGTTTGGAGTTCATGCACCTGTGAAATTACCCGCATGTCTTAAAAACACGGAACAATGAGAACGTTATTGCATTTAAAAACATGGAGTGGGAATATTGATGAATTATCAACCACGTTATATTCATCAAATCCATGTCAAGGTCGCATCATTTCACAGCGCTACTGAAAAGTTTAGGGCCGCTGCGCCTGAACCTCACTCACCTGTGCCACGCACACGGCGGGTCGAAATTAAATGTTCACGAAGTCAGTGAGCCCCATTCTGTCTTCTTAAATTTAAAACCGTTGGTCGCCACAGCCTTGACCCGTGCCCCAGATGCTGTCCATGCTTGTGGATGAGTCGTTAGTTAGATTCAAGAATCACGATTGGCAATAATTGGAACCGAACTCATTTGTAAACAACGAAATCAATAAGAACTAGTCAACTTTTGCACACCCTTTAAATGGTTACTAAATGCAAATACAATAATTTATTCATGTTTTTACGACTCATTAGCAGAAAATCAGAGTAATGAACCGTGTAGCCCAGTGGTTTGAGGTCGGGAATCCTGATTGGGAGGTTGGGTTCGAAGCCTGGCTTCACTGGCTGCCAATCGAGCATTGCACAAAGGTGTCTTACTCATCTGAGCTCGGTCGTACTAGTGAATATGTGCAAGCTAGGGTGTGAATTAGAACCTGGATATAATGCTAAGCGACTCCTGGGGCTGTGCTTATATTTAAGAATAAAATTTACTGTCTGAGTTCTGTGGTTTTGGAATTGTGGACTCGAAATAATGAACCTTTGAAGGTGGCGGACCATCGGAGTAATGGACCTTCGGAGTAGCGAACATTCGGAATTGTGGCATCTAAACTTGGAAATCTTTTCCATCAAGTAAGTTGCTTGTATAAAGTCTGTGAGAATGTGCACCATTGGCACTATTAACAAGAGAAGTCTATCTCCATTGACCAAAGTTTTTATTGAGTCTAGACCTACTTTTTCCCAAAAGTGTGAACGCGCTCGTCGGTGTTTTCTCAGAGCAAGCAAACACGGTAGTTAAATTCTCGTTTTTGCCAACGACAGAGGGCTGCCTATAGTTAACTTACCGTCAGCTTCTACTGAATTTAAAAGGACGGAAACGCACACACGCGTGTACACGCATGCATGTCAATCCAGCAATCCACAATCGAATTGGACACTGGGTGAAGAACATACTTGTATTTGACGAAAAAACACCAGCCCATTACCGTACTATGCTAGTAAGCAATATCAGATAACAAACCTATTTTCTGCTGTTTTGTTTCTTGGTCGATTTTAAGGAATTCACACCGCACTGTGACTTATTGGGAGCTCTCTCGCTGCTATATTAGCTTAGCTAGATATATTATTTATTTCTAGACTCCCTTGTTACCCTGCAGTGTAACCACCACATGAGTTCAATGCTGATGAGTAACATAAAGCCTCCTCTATAATTGACCTATCGCCAGGATTATGACGGTCGGCTTAATTGACCAATCAGAACGCAGCATTCTTGGCACACCTTCGTCTGCGTTTCCAAGCCGCCATTTTACCCGACAAACCACACGTAGTCGAGTAAAACTTACATTAGTATATAGCTCAAGAAATTGTCCGCTAAGAATGGGGAAACGGTGTTGATATGGCGTGTGTAGCACCAACAGCCGTTATGCTGCTCCAGAATAATATCCCGTCATTTTTTGACTTGTCCTAACCCGAAAAATGATGTTGAAAAGCGTAAACTATCGATCACTACTCGCGGCCACACGAGCAGCTGAACTTAGCGATGTTGCCTGATAACTCGAACGCTATAATAAACACAAATATATTAGTTCCAAGATACGCACTTTTCAGGTTGGTGGCTATGGTGCAGGGCTATCTCAGATTTTAACTCCCGAGTTTCCTACGTCTGGCCGCCTTTGTCTCGGCACACCTGCTGGATCTCAGAACTCTAGCGGTNCAGATTTTGCATGCGCCCCCGCCGGTCCGTTAGCTTTATATGTCGATGTAGCCTAAGTTTTACGACGAGGTGACGAGCATAACTGAGTCAACTATACCCGGGTAGTCAACGGCTGTCTGAAATTTCGGGGTTAACGGAGCTCAACACACAGTGGTACGATAGTCTTCATACAGCTACAGTCGGTATCTTACCAACCCTTCAAGTTTACAGAGCTGAGTATTGGCTGACAGCTGGCTGACTGGATGGCTAGAGTCCACATTGCCCTCGGCACAGTCACTGACACCAGTTGCACCGGCAAATTTTCGTCTGACGATGACGATGACTGGGTATCACTTTGTGTTGCCTCGGCTCAAACAGGTATCCCTTGTGACCCGACATTTCACACTAAAATTTCTTATTGCGACAATATGAAAAACGCTACTTGATTGCGCGATAACACAGGACAGTGACTTGGCCCCCGCCAAATACGTCACGAGACCAAGCAGCGCTCCAAGCCGGTAATTTTTTGAGCTTCGTTAGAGAATATAAGTTTAATTTTTGGTGTTGAATTATTTGTGAAATTAATCAACAATTCATAGAAAACTATCCAGAATTTATTCAGAATGAAATACAGTTCCCTTTTAAACTCGCCGACTGATGCGTCGCTGCCTCGCGATCGCCGATAGGTCAACTTGAATTCTTGAGTAAAAATATAGTTTCTATTCAACAAATTACCTGAAGTCCTACTTAAAGTTGTCAAAATAGCGTCCCTAAGATTTTTAAGTTCTCGTGGAGTCGGTATTAACAGCATATTAAGTCCAAATCTGCGCTAGTTCATCTACTCCGCAACACGAGAAAAATCTCCGGACGAACACACGTTGCTGTCACGTGATGTTTGCTTTAAAGTTCGTCTGCGTATTGTGTGAGACAGCGAGCGAGTTTGCCGTAAAGGTTTTGGATGAGCGGGTACCTTTTGCGCGAGCGCGTGCGCAGAATGGAGAATCTTGACCAAGCACCTTGACCTACATGCTACAGCTGCTGACGTCACACCGCCGTTGCAACATGATAAGCTCAGTGCTTCCCTCTTTGTTTATACTGTCAGCTGTTATTAATAATGACCACCAACATGTTTATAGTGCATGCCAGTAGCTGTATTAAATAGATACTCATATATATTGAAACCAGTCTCTTTTGCCTTAGTGTTGAAAGTACAAAAAATGTTACAGCCGCTTCTAGGAAAACCCTATTAGCTGCCGTTGTGTTTGCTGAATCATTGTTGGCTAACGAAACACTAAAAACCGAAAATATCTAAAAAGAATAAAACCTAACATGTACATCATGTGTAATTCACGAATGATTTAAAAATATGGGTGGTTGGATTTCAACCTAATTAGAAATTATGGTTTGTGAGTTGCCAAAATCTCTGGCGGAAAGTGCGCCCGGTTTATCAGTAGCCGCTTTAAAAGCTGGTGTGTTGGCAAAGACAAGAGGGTCATGCTGCCCAGTTAGGTTTGCAATACTGTAGGCTACAAAGTGGGATATCAATTTCACTTCACTGCCTAACTAAAAATGCTGAATAACATAGCTAGGTATAGGCACTAACTTCTCACCGAAAAATGGGTCTACGGAATGTTTAATCTCAACGTACACAACTGGGAATTGTGTAAAAGCTAAAAGTGATTGTCAAAGTTCTTTATGCATATTTGACATAAAAGATTAAATTTCATTATCCTAATGCACCTGTTGTCAAATGGGACTGTCGACACTCACTCAGTCGTGTTTGCCCGAACTCCAACTAAGACTTATGTCGTTGAAACTGCAGTTTACCGCATGGTGAAATAAATTTATTATATGAAGTTTATCGGGTGAACGTTATGACAACTACTGACCAATGAATTCGCTGAAAACCTAGACGATTGAAGAGTAAAAACTGGTTTATTTGACCGACTCATATGTTGCTTGGCCACACTGGGGCTATTCGGAAAATCTACAACAACTAGAGGGCGTGCGTGTACTAGTGGTGATAGATTAACAGCCTCGATTTCGCGAGCCCTTTAAATACATGGTGAAATGGCTTGCAGCCGTGCCAACTGAATCTGAGATTGCGTAAAAAGGGTGCTTCTATGAGGGGAAGTAAGCACGACCTCATACAAAGGTAAGGTTTGTGATCATTTTAACGATTATTCCATGATTATTCTACCGATGNAGAGTGTGTTATTATATTTTAAAGGGGTGTAAGATGGTCAATTCCTTATATGGAGCTTCCGATGACGAAATTTTTAGTTCTATTCTGATTGGTTTTCACATTTATCTTGAGACCCCTATTTTAGCGTAATTTGGAACATTCGCGGTGCGAATAAGCCTATAAAAATGGGCCCCTCGCGCTAAAACTTCGGATTCTGCCGGGTCTCGACTCCATCCGCAAGGAATCTCAGCCAAGCAAACTAACTGTTTGGGCCTTTTAAATACTTCTTGTTTATTAATTCTTTGGGTTAAAAGTTAAAGCTGCGATGTCGACGGAAGTTAGCGATGAGTTGTGAGTTTGTAGATTTGTGTTTCATATATATTGCATAATAAAATTCAGTATATTTATCTTCTTCATCACTCTCTATAAGTTGTCACCATGGTTCTCTAGTATGTGATTCGAACGAGTGAAAAAGTACACAACACTGCAAATATTTTTATCGGCTACGAACAGTCGACATTTTAGAAACTAAGTAGATCGGTGCTGGTCGCTCCACCGATTCCCGTTACAATAGAATATTATATTTTATCCCGGCGCATTTAGGCCAAGCAACCTCAACAGCGTAGATTTTCTAAAAGCCTTCATCTTAATTCCTATATATAGTTAAAAATAATTATTACAAAACGGGAAACAAAGAGTTGATTCAACGTCGGACACAAAGATTTATTTTCCACACAAATACGCCACTGATCAGGGACATAAATTTTCTGGTTCATGAACTCTCGTGACCTGTGGCTCAATTTTACACCATTCTTGTGACGTCGGCCGCAGCAAAATGTAGGTCAAGGTGCTTGGTCAAGATCCATTCAGAGTTCAGTTGCCAGAGTAAACGCGATGTAACAACCTAGGTGAGCATTGTAACTAAGGAAATTAATACAAGCAGTAAAGCAGAAAGTGTTTCATTTAGCACTTGATGATCTCATCTGCTAAAAAACGTTCGAGAATTGTCTCGGTAAGGCCGATGTCATTGAGTCACCGGGTGACTGGATGCGTAACAGTTATTTTTCGGGAGATGCGGGGGACTTAAGGGTGCGGAAGTGTTCAATATAATGGGTCATTTTGACTTTAAAAACACCAATTACGAGTAATTAAATAATCCCCCCTTAAAAATAACGCAAACGTGTTTTACGGGATTAGAAACTTTCGGAAATAAGTGCCATTATTTATTTCTTGCCGATGCTATGCTACCCGTTTCATGAATAGAAAAAATGAAATGGCCATTAGGGGGTACAACGTTCGTTGGATCTTCCTGAAAGTCGTCTGTTGTTAGCTTCACTTAAATACGCTTACTCGTTTATTGGGAGTACAGCTAAAAGCGCAAAACGAAACTAACACTAGGAGGCGCCACAGGACTCGAAGTCATCGTCAACCGCCGGTCCTCTTCACGCTGAGAGCACATCCTTAGGATGGTTTGCCTTATAGAGGGGTGGACAGCAAAAGACAGATACGGAAACAGCAAAAATGGCCACTAGGTGGCCCAAAATACCATCCGAAAACGAGAGGATAGATTCATCTCACCAATAGAAGCATATATTCCAAGTTTTATGAAAATCCGTTGAGGACCTTTGAGGTAAACGTAAAAAAACTAAAATTGACACTAGGGGGCACACTAGTAGTCGCCGGGATCCGTCCAAAAGTTCGCTCATGCCGTCCCATCTATAAAAGGAACACGTACAAAATTTCGTGAACATATTCGTCAAAGGGTTTTGGACTCAGTGAGATAGAGTAGCGGACGCCGGACGGACGGACGGACGGGGATGACGGCATAATGTGTTGACTCATAAATATGTGGGCGCATAGAAACAGGCGTGCGCTTCGTAGACGCGAGAAGCTTGTGAGAACGCTTTCGCAAGATGTCGCAATCATTACGGCGTTTTCCCGTTGAACCCAACTTGTTCGATTCTGTAACCCAACAACAAGTTGGGAAGTTTACCCCTGTAGCCAATATCTTACACGACTGATTAACTCCATTCTGACATTCATGGTTGGAGGGCCAGTTATCTTTTATTCGATAATTGCTCTAATCTTCAATAAGATCGTATCTAGCCTGACTGGGCTGTGCTGTTAAAATAAAAGTTAAGTTATAACATATTTGAACATAAACCAATAGCATTTCTGAAATCCTCGTCAAATGGTGCTCATGTTTAGTTTTTGATTAGCCAAAATCGCCCAACTGCAACCGAAGTTACGATAATCTATTCTTTCCGAATGTACCAATTCACTCTGGGTTTGTCGGTGTTCACACGTGGTCTGTAATAAGCCTGGTAGATAATTGTCGTGCCTGTTGTCATAACAGACAAAAGACTGTGCTTGACAGTTAACAAAGAAGCTAGATGTTATCACACGCTCAGAACCCCCTTCGTCTGGTAAAGTCAGTGAACGGGAAAACGCTGTCTTACATATCGTTGGCCTAATGGGTGAACGTTACGCCCGTAAATTTCCTGCGTAAGTTAATTAGAGGCGTAAATTAATTATTGAGAGGTGTACTAATGTAATTATTTTCGGTGTAAAGTAACATTTAGCGGCGTTAAGTGCTTACTTTACGTCACAAATAAGTACTTTGCGCCTTTAAATAATTATTTCACATCTTTAACAAGATTACGTAATTGAACGGCGTAACGGTCACCCTTTTGGTCAACGATAATTATAAGCGTATCACGTGATTACTGTAGCTTCCTTTCAGAAATTCTGAAGTCTACGAAACTTAGCTCCAATAATTAAAAATTTAAACACTCGTAGTTAATCTATGGTTTCATGGGAAACCTTACTTCCACAGAACCGTCAGGGCAAAGGTTGTACAGTAACAATGATTCCCCTAACATGTGACCATAGCATATAAAATCGAGTTATTGTTTCACAAGAGCTTTGTGTCAGAAAACACTGAATTAGCATGCGCTCACACGGCCTCGGTGCCCGGTCAATTACCTTTATTGTATCTAAAGCCGGTAACGCAGTGGTTTATTCGGCTGGCTTCTCAAAACATTTGCACT
Organism: Phoronis australis; assembly: GCA_002633005.1. Taxonomy (NCBI): domain Eukaryota; kingdom Metazoa; phylum Phoronida; family Phoronidae; genus Phoronis; species Phoronis australis. Next base: position 42,680 of record NMRA01001026.1, on the reverse strand, counting down.
CACGAATACTCCAAAGGCATTACAAATTGTATCTAATGAGACAGACTTTGTGTCAGTTTTATATAAGCATTGGTTAGGGTGAGATTAATTCATTTTGAAACATTGTGCGGAATAATAAACGTCTACATGGCAACTCGCCTGGCGCCAATCGAGAGCTCATCCAACGAACACCTCACGGTTCGGATCGTTAGGTTTCGCAGGCTATCAGTTCGAACCAGAATACATTGATCAAGAAATACTAGAGTGGTGCTGTGATCATGAAAAGGCAACGGAACGTATGGATAGTTCTTTGGTAAGTCGGAATTCGTCAGAGAAATCACTGTCGACGAAATGCCGGCCACAGACACGGAGATGTTTCACGGCCTCGTACTTGCTATTAACTGCGTACTTTTCATTCTTCACTACCGTGAGTCACTTCCTAAGCATTTCGGGCTCTCGAGGAAGTCGAAAAAGACGATACACCCGCTTTCTTCAAAGCTTCATTGTTCGGACAAGCGAGAAAGTGGCTTTCTCTCTGTAGATGAACCACTGACGTCGCTGCGTCGTTTCTCACCTTCCTCACAGGTTAACGCGACACCTTTCGGCAAGGTGAGGTCGACCGTATAAGAGGCGATAGACCTATTAAGACGATAAAAAAGACTAATTAAATCGGGTGGCATTAAAAGACTGTTGAGAAGTTTATAATGGTACACCAACCAACTAGATCAATCGCCTTGTCTTGAAATGTTCACGCTTCAACTAATACAGTAGTTAATGACTTTTTCCAAGGCCTGATACTCCCTAACAACACGAGTTGAAAATTGGGTATTTGTGTTTTGCAACCGTTAGTTATACTAATAATATTTTGCCATACACATAATTAAATCATATTCCAGTCTACAGATAGGGTGTCCAAACAAAGGCGTGAGTAGGTGTGTTTAATTGTATTACTCTAGCTGATCCGTCATTCTTGATTCTAAACGATACCAAAATGAGCCTTCCGGATACAAAATAATGTAAAAGTGTCTCCTTTTGCTCACAGAAACAGCACACGAAGGCGACTGGCAAACACCGATGTTCTGCAATTAAGGGTTTCGACCATAGTTTCAAATCCGAGTCTGAACATCAGAAGTACAACAATGAATTATTTAATTTTTCCAAGACTGTGTGTTACCAACCACGGTTATCTCGCATTTTTTAGAATGGGAAGTAGCTCAATTAAAACCTGATTACTAGTTTGACATGTAACTCGAGGGTGAAAATTGATCAATTTTACACTGAACAATCAATTTTGGCAACAACGCCTTCACAACTGGCCTTGTCGAAGTCGGTTAAATTCATTTTGACCATTCTTAAAACCAGTTCTAATTTCAAAGAGTTTTGCATAATTTAAGTGTATCATGGCCTGAAAAGTGACCAAAATTGATTCCAAAGGACATGAAGTGTGTATTTGCCCATTTTAAATCTCTTCGCAACAAAGCTTAGGTCCATAAATGGGCAGGTTTGTTTTAACAAAGGCGTTAAGCTAGAATACATTGCAAACTGGTAGAGAAGATCAGGGTAGAGTTCTGTAGCTGTCTCGTGGCTTAAAAGAATTAGCCAAAATAACGTGATTTCGTTTAAAATACATTGCAATATCTCGCAGTCTTGCTTTTCTTGCGATGTCCTAGCGTTATTGAACTCTACGCAGGAGTGTGTGCACTCTGAACCACATAGAAAGAGTACGGTGTCATCTGCACATTTGCATTAAATTGAATTTGTGTATAGCACTTCCTTACAATAAAGAGTCAAATTTGAACAGATGATATCCAAAATGATGACTTGTACCCCCCAATTCACGACTCCTTACGTTTTGAAGTGCTCCTTTTAACAATACGATCTGAAACAATTTAATTTAACAAATGAAAAAGTAAGATTTTCGCCTGAGACATTTGGAAATGCAAACTAATATTTTGGTAATGATAAATGAAATTACGAAATCTTCTGCTTTTGATGAACAGCTGTCCGCCGAATTAACTATTTTGCGTGAGGAGTCTATAAGAGATGCCACGACAGGAACCCTTACTAGTTGAATTGACCCAGGAGAAAAGCCAACAAAATAAATCAGTAAGTTTGAAAGAAAAAATTCGTCGGCAAAATGTCACTAAATTAGTGTACAATGGATACGAAGTTGTTGGTCAAAAGGTATTGCCTTCATTTGTTGGGAGTTTTCACAAAAACTTGAGTTCAAGTAAATATGACGTTTTAGAGGATGAACCCTATTGTTCTTCTGTTTGCAGAACATTGAAAATGTTATATATGACCCAGGTTGAATGTGAGTGTGTGGGAAGCAGATAATATTAACATTAATTGTTCACAATCATACCAGTTCAGTTTTACTGCTTGTTTATATTGTCTGTAAGTATGAATGAATAATTTTCTTAAAAATGCATTTTAAAGAGCATACATTGTAGTTTTACGTCTTTTTCATTGTCACATTTTCTCAACATAGGTGCCCCTTTAGTTTTGGGGCACAACTAAAGGGGTCAGGTCACAAGCGATCCTGTCCGGAATCCCCAGACATATTGAAGTAGCTTGATATAAATCCATACAGGATAACAAAAACTTGTACACTTTCATTTTGTATTATAAACCATCGAATGACATCGTCACCAAAATCAAAAGGATTCGAAATTTTCTTTAGAAATCCCCAAGACAGAGAATCGAAAGCTTTTTCCAAATCAATTAAAACCTCAGGACAGAAAATATAGTTGACTCGAGGATACTGTAGGATATTATAAATCACCCTAGTATTTTCTCTCATAAAACAAACGGTAAGAAATCCAGTTTAAATTTCGTTGCGTTGAATTTATTGAAGACCTTTGGGCAATATCCTAAGATAATAATTCGTATCCTGAATTACTGAAGTAAAAATAATATCCAATTCATAATGTATTCTCTTGAGTTCTTGTCCTTCGGAATCAAAGTAATGACGCCTTGACGCAGTATGGTCAGGAGAGGGCCCCCTCTCAAAACTAGTTAAAAGATTTATAAACGGCGAGACGTCTTTTTAAAATACTTGAACTCTACGGGACTGCGTCACTACATGTTATTGGACCCCCAAGGTTTGATTTCAAATCAGCATCGAGTGTCTGTACTTGCAAACTTTCTGGATACAAGTCCTCCATTTCATACTAAAAATAATCATTTTCCTTGGCAACATATTATTAAGAACCACGCCGGCTTATACCTCCGCTAGTTCTGGATGCCGTCTGCCGCACTGAGTTTCCGACTGCAGTGAACTAGATAAAACATGTATTCGAAAAAATCAGGCCTGGGAAATGCTATGGCAACACTCCCAATTCGTTTTAGGTGGGAAGCTCTCTTATTTTGAAGAATTTCCATATCTCACGGAAAGGTGTCAATATAGTATCTTTGTTTACACTTCAGTTCATCAGTCATGCCAGTTTGTTTGCGTAAAGCGCTGCCTGTTGAGAATTCTAATAGCCAATCAGAAACGCCGGTGTAAAAAAAAAATTCCCGATGAAAGTTATAAGTGACCGCTTAGACCAGTCAGCACGCAGGTATCACGCAGTGGCACGCGCTTTAGCATTGGTCGATGTAACCTCTGCAGTCATTGGTTAGCTTTATAACACCGTGAAAAATGGCGGACTGTGAACGATCTTTAGCCTTGCCATGCAAGTGGCGTCGCAGCAACTAATCCGTTTCTTCAGTGATGTTTAATAGCCGCGTGCTTGAAGAACATACATGTACAATAAACACATATCTGGCCGATTTAACCGGTGTGTTATTCATACTGTATGAATAAAGGACACTATCGTAAACAAAAGTCATCGACAGTAGAAAGATGCATTCCGAAAAGGCGCAATCACAATTTCTAGGCTTCACATTTCATGAACATAAATTTTAAGCACCGATTTGTATGTACAACAGACCATGTTTACACTTCAGTCCATCAGTCATGCCAGTTTGTTTGCGTAAAGCGCTGCCTGTTGAGAATTCGACTAGCCAATCAGAAACGCCGGTGTAAAAAATTACCGAGGAAAATGGGGCTATTCGGAAAATCTAAAATCACTAGAGGGCGTGCGTGTACTAGTGGTGATAGATTAACAGCCTCGATTTCGCGAGCCCTTTAAATACATGGTGAAATGGCTTGCAGCAGTGCCAACTGAATCTGAGATTGCGTAAAAAGGGTGCTTCTATGAGAGGAAGTGAGCACGACCTCATACAAAGGTAAGGTTTGTGATCATTTTAACGATTATTACATGATTATTCTACCGCTGCCTGTTAACTGAGGCACTCGCCGATGTCGACTTCGCGGCAGTCAGTCGCCAGCCAGAGTCTGGTTAATCTTTGTATTGTAACGGGGGCGGTATCTACGACCAAGGCGCCCCGATTTTACGAGCCCGGTGCGGACTGAGGGTGATATTGAAAACTAAAAGTTGGTGAATAATACATGGGTTTATTGTTAGAATATATAACTACAATATTCCACACTTACAAGCAATCCAGTTGTTCCATGATTTAGTATCGCAGCGTTGTGATTTATACAGTTCTGATACACGGGCAAGCCAGTCGCTGATTAATAGTTGTGTGTGCAAGAACGGGGCAATTTGGTCATTCAGATCCGAAAGGTGAGATGCAATCAAGCTCGGGAG
>NMRA01001026.1:18451-35384 GCA_002633005.1 Phoronis australis | reverse complement strand
ATCAAATACAAACAATAATTCATTGAAATACAATCAGTTTCAAGTAACGCCAATTAAAGACAAGTATAAGTGGTGGCATTTTGGAAACGAACATTTGACTGACAAGACCGCAATGGCTCACCTTTGGCCTATTTAAAAATTGAGGAGATGAAGTCACATCACCTAGCGAGCGCGGTAAAAATTGGAGCGTGCGCAGTACAAAAATTTGATTTCATGATTTTGGGAACTGAAATAGGGACTGCTCGAAGAAAAAGTTTCATAACGGGAGTATTTGTTGGAGTTGGAAGGACTTAAACACAACGACAACCTCCTAAGGTGTTCTTCTATGCGCAAAAGGTATTTATAACAACGTGACTTTGACGGTTTAGTCGGTGCGAGGCATAATTCGCCGAAAAGCTTCCGGCGTACAGAGCGCCTATAGCCTCTGCATCGCCTCTGCTTCGGGCCAACAGAGGCGATGGTCATTGCCTATATGAATATGTGCTGCTAGCCTATCCGGCATCGGGTGAGTTTCCAAAAAGAAACACTTAGTTCCACTCAATAAAACTGTTATTCAGTGGGGTAACTGGTGGGGATAACATCATCGAACGATGTCGATAGAAACTGATTGCTAAAAACTTACCAAGTAATGCTGTGTAGTCTCCGAATGGAACTGCATAGTCATAGACATAGAGCACACACGGGGCTTTACATTCCACACACTTTTTGTCAGTTAGTTGACCCTGTTGACCGCAGTTGTCCACGAATATAGTAACCTTAGGTCTTTTGGGAATTTGTGGCCACCTGTCGAAGACTTGCACCAAGGAAATTAGCAGTAATAAGGCTTAGCGCGACGACGTATTTTGATACAAATTCCACCTTTTACCAGTTGTTTACATGCAGACAGCCACGTATGCGCAATTCAATCACCACTAGTACAGCAGCGACACCGCGAGGAGAATTCTCCGAATAGCCCCATTGAAATACTTTGTGGTTATCGCGCGCGCAGTGAAAAAGTTAACGGTGACAACAAGTGGAGTTTGAATTCTTCGCCAAAGTCACCTTAATTCTCGTAACTAATCTTCATCGAAGATACACCCCGGCCAACCCGCGATCGAGAACGCCCAGAAGGCGACCGAGAACAAAATTTGGCGCTTGAAGGGAAGCCAGGCAAATTGAGTAAATTTGATGAATTTGCGTTGTTTTTACTTCCAGTGTGAAAACAGACATGAGTTCAAGGCGTAACACATTGAGGAAGGGCAGGTAGAGGTTTAGGCCAGTGCCTCTTCCAATAATTGGAGAATATTTACGTTGACCGAGGCATCGCATGAGCCGAAAGTGATTTGTATGTCATTTTGGCAAATTACCGTTATTTTTGGCTTCGAATTAATAATTTTACCATGAAGTTATGAAGAAATGACGTGTGAATATATAACGCAATGCTTGTTTTTTGTGGTTTTGTCAGGATCTCTGATTTTTCGACGCTTTTCTGTTTAAAGATGCGATCGAGAACGCAGAGATAAGCGATCGGGAACGCAAATTTGTGCCTTGTTTATGAGATCGGGAACGCATCGTGGTGTGTGGAACAGTTATGAACTTTTTACTTATAAAAACATGGAAAATGTTACAAAATAAGTGTGCTGCAATGAATTAATCACATTTTATGTCATCACTCTGTTACTACACGACAACATAGCATGATTTACATTAATTTGCCATGAGCACTACCTGTACACCAAGCATAACTTTAGTTTCATAAACGAATTTATTTTCATTTCAGGAAACAAGTTTACAGTCATTGTGAGATGAGCTTCAACCATTCATGAGATGATTCAAAGATTCCCACTTACAAACGTCTAAAAATTGGCCAGAAGTTGTTTAAACTGTTGTGCTGATAAAACTGGTGAGATTTTACTTGATGTTTTACTGATAACATCGGCACAGAGATGAACAGATTGGCCTGTGGCACCCGTGTGGCTTGAATGTACCTTGTGTTATTTAACTTTTCTGTTTTGTAGTCTTGATCCTACGTTCACCTGCATCATCAGTTCATGATCTCCAGCCTAATGGGACATTGAAAAAGATTGAGAGTTATAACACACATATTATGATTTTCTCAAAACGTAGTCAACGTGTTGTCTTTAACGTCACTTCAACTACACGCTGTAGTGATTTACACAGGAAATCAATAACAATATTATAGCATTTCTATTATAATGTTAATCTTTTATCACACCTACCTAAAAACTGGTCATAAGACATGCAAAAATATATAAAATATTGCTTTAAGCAAATAAGCATTACAAATCCATTGAACATTTCCTACGAATTACTTTCGAAATGTATTAGACTAAATCATCACTGAAGATCATAGACTATGTATTTAGGACTGATTGATAGTATAATAGTCTCTCACATGAAATCAACAACAATATGAAAGCAATTCCTACAATGGTTATAGACATATTTTCTCACTAATTGGTCAGAACAATAGTGTGTAAGTATTTCCGGGGCAATTTAAATCTACCTCAACACTACAAAAATGCACTGGCACTGTTAAAGATCCTTTTAAAATAACACAAATATAGAATGAAACTTGAGGAAAAAAGGTTCAAAACAAATTGTTAAAATAAAATCACACCAGACAACTACCAACCTTAAATTCTGTAAATCTGAATAAACTATAGTAACTTAACAACCTTCACCACTGGACTTATAATGGTTTCATTCATGACGTTTCTGCTTGCAATGTCTGTAGAAAGAGGCATACTGTTTGCATGACATCCCACATTCACCACAAAAAGGGGTGTTCTCGTGCTGTGACGCAGTTTCGCCTCAGGCTCGCTCTTTCCGTGAAACATTGATCACAGATAGGACACTGAATCGACTTGGTGCCTAAGCACGATGCTTCATGTGTTTTCTAACGTTGGTAAAAAAATCATGATGCATGCAATGCGTCAATCATAGGGATGGTAAAGGTCTTGCTTGTTGTAGTGTCACTGTGTTTTATTGTCATGCGGTCATACTAAGTCGATTTCTTAGTTCCTGAACAATCAGCTCCACAACATACACACGCACTCGTTTGTGACATGCAGCAGTTGTACTACTCTTTTTTGAAGGCGTGGACGTTAACATCCTGAAGGACTCGTCGTGTGGCTACATTTCAATTGAAAAAAAAATCAAACGCATTCCGTTTGTTAGGCTAAATCTCACTTAGAAATCACGAAAAAAAAACATTAATTAATAATCAACCCCGCCTCTACTAATTCAGGCTCCATATTATTCTAAAATTATTGACATAATACCGTAACCTGAGCGACTATTCAGGCAAATGCAAAGAAAAAAATGTGCTTTCACATTCGCTTTTTTGCGTTCACGATCGCCATGCGTTCACGATCGCCATGCTTTCACGATCGCCTTACGTTCACGATCGCCATAAAGAATTAACGACTTCGTTCCCGATCGCAGTCTCACACAAAGACCTGATTGTATTGGTAAATATTTGGGACGAAACCATTAAGGACAGTAGGAGACCAACTGAAGATGGCAGTTGAGCACAGTTTCATCAAGTGTTTAAAGTAAGTTCTAGTTATGGGCGAAACCGTGACTTCCATGAATAGGATGGGTGACACTTGGAAAGACAAGGGACATCGGCAGAGACTGATGACAGCTTGGAAAGACAGCAACGGGTTCAGCTCGGATTAGCAGTCCGTCTGAAGTGTTCGCGAGGACACACCCACTCATATTGCTACGTCCAAATTTACAGAACGACAACCCCAGGACACTCTGAGAGGGAGGATGGAAGAAGAGTCCAACGACAGGCCACAAACGACTTCAACCGGAACGAATAGGACTACGACTACGAACACCGATCTATCATCAAGAACTTGCATTTGCGGAAAGATTCTGAAGAATGAAAGTGGATTGAAAATCCACCACGGCAAGACGAAGTGCTTACGTCAGGTTGCAAGGCAACTCTTGGGCGCTACATCCAGTGAGACGGGGGGAGGGATTGAGGCAGGTCACTAACCACAGCGCCGAAGACCTCCCAGCTACGCAACAGACAGAAGCATTAGTAGTTGAAGCTGAAGTATTTCAGAATGAAGTCCCAGCCAGTTCAGCAGGTCCACCAAATATTGGGAAAAAGGACCGAATCAAGTGGCCGTCACAAATCATAACTAACAAAGGTGTAACTAGGGACGATTAAACTAAAAACGTCACACGTCTCTTCTTTAGAACCCTGGAATTGCTAATAATAAGTAGGAATTATCGATTTTACGAGGCGCAATGCATTTTACTGATGGCCATTGCTTTCTTAGCTCTTTATTTAAACAATAAACAAAAGCCAAGTATTATTTCAGATCAATACACTCTGACGCTTTTCTGTGTGTAGCATTCGTACCAAAGTAGCCTCTATTTAAGCAGAAAATGACTCTTAAACTCACCGAGTACGTTACTGTCGTCTGCCATTTTTGGTGCAAGGTCTCGTTCTCGATCGCCTTCAGGGCGTTCTCGATCGCCGGTTGGCCGGGGTGAGATATGTATGAAGTAGAAAGGACCAATGAAGAAAGTACTAAGCGCTATTTAAGTGAAAGTTTTAAGAGTGAAATGCATTTTGACGAGGTGAAAACTCAAAATCAGTGGCCGGATTTGGCCTACCGCCCGTTCAAACGAACGAAATGCGTACAGAAAGCGATGGGAACGGTAGCCCTAACCCGGCGGCCAACCGAGGGGATACGTGTTGCCCAAGGGACAGTGTGCTTCACAGGGTTAATTTGTTGCCTCTCGGTTTCGAAATTAAAGGGTTGGCAAACCTTACTGGATGTTTGTGTGCCATCATGAAGTAATAAAAAATGCAAGTGTGTGCCCTGACGCTTATTTGAAATTTCTCAAAATTTAAAAGGAACGCTTAATTGACGCGGCCGATCGCACTAGTTTATGCGACCGGTGTCATGCAACGAACGACCGTCCGCCGCTCGTCGCCTCCATTTCCCATCTTTTATCCCTTCACAAATTTTAAGAATATCAGACCACCGATCGCCGCTGATATCGACTCTTCAGGAGCTACAGCACCCCCGGAATATGACCTTGCAAAATCACAATGGAATCATTGTTGATCCTTGTTTGACAAGCGAGCTTATTTACAAAGCTTTGCCATAGCCTTGTTTAACTTCTCATCCGAACCATGGTTACCGACTAGCATTCACCAATTGACGGGACCGTCTCTCAACGAGGATCGGCTGACCAACACAGTGGTTCACGACAACTTAAAACTTCAAATTAAGTTCACGGTGGTTCAAGGACGTGGAAAATGCCGTTCATCCTACACCCCCTGGCTTCATGCCAGTATTACAGAGACGAGGCTGCATGAGCCATTGTTCACCTGGTTATTGATTGTATTGTCGCGTGTTGCCGCTCACTGAGTTATAGAGGGTATAGCTCATTGCTCTGACTAGGCGTCCTTTCAAAATTTCAGGTAAGGGGTCCATAATTTGTAAGTAAAGTTTTGAAGAATGGTAAAGTTTATTCCCTGTAAACTTAGGAATCATCATATTGTTGACTAACGAAAATGACATTTATTTATTTTTGCGATTTGCCACTCGGTATCTGGTACGCATTCAATGGCGGCCTGCTCAAAACGTCAACTGAGTCGCCAGAATTTCCTCGCCTACTCAAGATTAAAAACAGTATATCTTCACAACTTACTGACGGTATGGAACGTCTGACGCCCTCAAAACGTCGATAATTGGCTATCTGATAAAATAAGCAAAATATTACCTACAGTTTTCTTACTAAGGCAAACACTATTATTGCATTCTTCAAATTTATATTTAATTCTCCAACAGCGGTTTGGTTTGTTAACATATTTTTCTCCCGAGGAAACAATTCTTGCTTGATTGTCGGTTTAAATGACGTTTTATGAATAAAACCTGTAATGCGTAACCTGCAGATGATATTGAAGATCTTTGTAGAGTTCAGTAAAGCTATTGACGTGTATTTTAAATGAGAAAACGTGATTTTGGCTAGATTTTAACGAGGTCATAGCGTTGCTGACCTCTACCCCGTATATGTACGTGTCAACCTCATGGACTGTAACGCCGCATTATATGCCAACTGGAATGTCAGGGATGTTTGAATGGCATGCATGGTCAATAGCTGAAAAGAAATAATGCCGTATTGATCTTCTGGGAGTGGGCTCAGTGTGTACATGTAACTGGGCTAACAGTGTAACTGCACTTAGGAAATACGCATTGAAACTCAGCTGAGCTATTCCTTGTGTGCGGCCCTATCTCAAGTCTGCAGTTTTGTTAAAACTTACAATTAAAGCGACTATAAAATAGTTTTCGGTCACAAAAACCAACTTTTAATTTTGATCAGTTAACGTTATGAACTCTGTCTCAAACTGAAATAGACGTAAGCTAAAATAGACGTTTCTGAAATTTTAAACGCTTGATCTGCAGAAATGACGGCAAAGTTCAACAAACTGAAAATCGGGCAGCAAGGTGGACCAAGAACAACGCCCAATTTCTGCCGTTTTACACAAATTTCTAACCCAAATCGTTGCTAGGTATCAACTATATTATTGTATTCTGGTCTTGACCTTTTCGTCCCCGAATTCGGAACTATTGCATAATTTTCAGGCACACCTTTACTATTGAGCAAACATCTCCCACCGGTCCAAATGTTGGCATTCAGGTAGAACAATGAGACTGGCGGACTCAGATCTCTTGTTGAACACACACCTGATATCATTGTAAAAGAAACAATTTTCAATGTAGACCAAACAGTACGTTTTTGCGTTGTTTTTTGAAAAGTGAAATTTTTACAAATACGGTTGTCTTGTCCCGATTTTTTGTTGTTTGTTTTCGGAGTTGCAATTTATTTGTAACCCACTGAATAGCTCGCGACCTATAGCCCAATTGCCAAAACGTTGACTCTGCAATGTTGTTTACTGTAAACTTTCTTTGGGAAATTTACCATGTTTGGTTAGGAGAACAAAATTAACATTGTATAACTCAAGATGGCGGAATCCGCTATTTTGAATTTTGCTCAATTTTAATCTTCTGAACATGGTGGCTCATAGGATCCTGCAATACATCGTTTCTAATGTTTTGTGGGACGTAGAGTGAATTTCTGGTATTATTTTGTGGATGTAGGGTCAAACTCATGGTCAACTGAGAGATCAAAGGTCAAGTTGAACTGAAATAAGGACACCTCTTTTGGCAGACGACATATTAAATGTATTGGAACTACTAAATCGGCATCATGATATCAAATAATGCTAAGGATAATGGATCGGATTTGATAAGAAATCCTCCCAGTTTGCTACATGTAGGCCAATGACACCATAATATTAAACACTGGACCTCGATTTTGATAATAAAATCGCAATAAATCGACTGATATTAAAATCTCTTGGACTATTTACACTGTCACGACGTTTCGGTCGGTCTATTCTCCAACCATCGTCAGGTGTTCCCGCGTTCTTAGAAGAGCGAGCACGGATATGGTACACTCATGTTGTGTCGGGATTTGAACCCTACAGTTTATTCGAGTCCATCACCTTAACCACTGAACCCCGGAGTCCTCCATTTACTTAAAGGGAATTTTATTATATTTAAACCTTCCTACGTAGACTGACACCGACAACATGGCGTCTTCTGCTGAACTGAAGGGCATGTTCAATCGGTTATTTTGTACTTGGTGAAGTTTTGACTTTGATACATTTTGATCAAAGCTGTTACAAAAAGCAACTTTGCACAATGTTTATGTTTTTGTGCAAAACATATGAGGAATATTCTAATAATTGCAGTGTGAATATCCCATTCAGTTGACCATACACTCAGCTTAAAAATAGTTGAAAGAGTTTTGAAATCGTTCTTTCTTTGAAAGTCAGTTGCGCTTCAAGGTTTGATTATGTGTCACAACATAATTCATATTTTTCTAAATTTTACGTATGAATCGTTCTTTCAATACATGCGTTGTAAATTTTTGTTTCCTTAATTCAAGTTATCAAGGCCCAAAACGTAATGCCTCCAATCCTTTTTCCATGCAACCTTTTATTTTTTCAAATCATGCTTGTCGAATTCTAATGTAAGGAAATACCTGGTCGCCATGGTAATAGTTAGGCATATCCACTTTCATATCATGCAATTTTTTGTTGTTGGATAACGTTTGTAATGCTTAAATGTTCTAAAGTACTGTGCATTCAAAGTTACTTATTTTGGTAAAAGATTAGATCATTTTGACTCGCATATAAACTTTACTGTACTGAGATTATTTCAGTTGTGACTTATGTACACTAGCGGTAACCTTCAACTACCTTCAAAAAGTCTTTCACTGTAGAAACAAAATATATTGATCCGACTGAAAGCCCTTGATTTTAATTTGAACTGTGGATTAAATCATAAAACGTTCACTGGTATCTTCAGGTAATATTTCTTGATGCCTTGGGTTTGTTATTATTTCAATAGATTAACACATTAATTTAAAAAACAAGTTCAGAAGACTTCCATTTTAAATGTTCTTGTAATTCTGTCATTGAGATTGCCACCTCCACTCAAATTTCAATTATGTACCTGGTTAAATTAAAAGGTGACACCCTTTTTACTCACTGCTGAAAATGCAATATATGTATATGCTTGATTATCTGTGATACACTGGTCTTTACATCTCCTTTGTGAAAAACAATTTAATTATGCCAACAAATGGAGTTGTAAGGAATTATCAAATGAAACAAGCAAAATTTTGGAGGGTTGACTGCTTGTAGCCATTGCAATACACAGCTGTCTTCCTGGTCTGACATCACAGACGGTTATGTAACCACATATGCCTGTTCTCAGAACTGACTCGGCTGAATTCGGATAAGATCATTACTACTGGGCTATTCCCATCAACCAAGCTGTGCGGACAACAACTGCTATGTGCAACAGATTCACACATTGCTATTATTTGTTTTGGTGTGAAACTATGTCTTTAAGTGTTCCACTTTTACATAAGGGGTTGTCAAAATGAGTACTTTTATGATTTTCATAAAAATATAAGTTTCATAAAGCGCATTCGAAATCATATTTTAGAAAACTAAAAAGCATTTTGAGATTTCATTTTGATCATTTGTATCAATTTGATCATGTGATTGATACCGTTGTTATGCCATCAATGTACTTTTCCTTTTGCTAAAAACACATGTTCGTGTGACCCTATCAGTTGCAGATTATTAGGTAAAAAGTAAATCAAGTAAAACTCAAGCCCTATAGACATTCTACTTTCAAGAAACGTATACATTTACAGAGATAAATTCTATGGTTTTGGCTAACTACACAGTATTTTCAGTAAGACCTTAGGGGACCTCATATTTTGTGCCAAACTCGTGATGCATCATGCACAGTTTTAGTAAAATAGGCTAGGATTTATACTGCTATGAATGTACCTTTCTTGGACATGATAAAAACGTGGTCACATGACAATAAAGACACAGTGGTAAGAAGCATATTTTTAGAATCGTCTGACCTATACTTTGAATTGTTGACAAAGTATAGTTTTTTCGATATTTGACTTAGAGTTGAGGTCGTTTATTAAGGTCCTAGATAACTTTAAAACTATGTTTATGATTAAAACTCACCAAACTCTTGCGCTGCACGGCTCATGTTACAGACGCAAAGCATTGCGGTTACGTAATGAGCATTGCGGTTACGTAATGAGTTCCGTAATGAGTATTGCAAGTTCACTGAAGATCTCGCAAACAAGTACACGCGCCCATATGCAACGTGTTCTTCCAATTACAGGCGCACCATGAATGTTAAAGGAGAATGCCACACGATTTAATTAGTCTTTTTTTGCCGTCTTAATCGGTCTATATCCACATGGCCTTGCAGGCGGTCGACCTTACCTTGCCGAGAGGTGTCGCGTTAACCTGTGAGAAACGACGCAGCGACGTCAGTGGTTCATTTGCAGAATTAATGCCGCTATGTTGCGGTGCATCGTTCCTGCTTGTCCGAACGATGCAGCTGCGGGGAAAGCGGGTATATCGGCTTTTCGACTTCCTCGAGAGTCCGAAATGCTTACGAAGTGGCTCGCAGTAGTGAAGAATTAAAAGTACGCTGTATTAGTATGAGGCCGTGAAACATCTCCGTGTCTTTGGTCTGCAGTCGTTGCGGGAGACTGCCTGACGAATGCCGGCTTACCAAATAACTATCCATACGTTCCGTTGTCTAAGCTTGTTCACGGCGCCTCTCTAGTATTTCTTCATCACTGTATTCCTGTTCGAACTGATAGCCTGTGAAACTTAACGAGCCACCTGCGAAGTCTTCGTTGGAATGAGCTCTTGTCTAAGTCGGAATTGCGAGTTGCCGTGTTGACTTTTATTACTGAGCGTTCTGTTTCAAAATGAATTATTCTCACCCTTATACCAATACTTATATAAAACTGAAACAAAGTGTGTCTCATTAAATGCAATTTGGAATGCCTTTGGAGTGTTCGTGAGTGCAAATGATTTGAGAAGCCAGCAATGAATAAATCCCTGCGTTAACGGCTTTATGTGTGTAATAAAACTAATTGACGGGACACCGAGGCCGTGTGAGCTCATGCTAATTCAGTGTTTGCTGACAGAAACTGTTGTGAAATAATTCGATTTCTATACCACGGCCAGGTGTTAGGGAATCTTTATTTACATCTACGTTATTCAAATAATGATTGTTAATGTAAAACTTCTGCCGTGACGGTTCTGTGGCCAAAACGGAACCTGGGCCCGGTCTCCAATCTTTTTACTCGAAATGGAACTCGAAATTAGGTTTGGCATTTTCTACTCTACTTTTGGTCGAACTCAAGATAAGTGTCTATTATTCTATGCTCGAGTACACAATAACTTACGTAGATAATTTATTGCCCTTAGTTCACAGTTTGTAAACCCAATATTAAAGCAATAAGTTCGAGTTTGAACTCGAAATTTCGAGTTTTTACTCGAGTTTGTAGCTCGAATATAAGGGTCTTCATTTGCAAACTTGAACTAGAAACTACTATGCATAAACTATAATGTATTCAAGCACAGTCTGATAACCAATTATCAATTACCAAGTTCGCACAAAAGAAGCAGAGAAATTGCCAAAAATTGTTTCGAGTCCTGCTACGGACCTTATTAGCCTGCCGAACTTTGTAGGTTACGGTGTGTCCAAACACCAATAAATCCGTAACAGCGAAATAAAACAACATGTTTTGATAAGATTTCGGTGTATTTTTAAGGGTTTTACATCGCAGTTTGATGATTTATTGGTGTTAAACGATGAATTCAAGCAATAAGCTGACACCAGTAACCCGTGTTGTGAACTGCTGAACAGACTGCGTGTGAAACCAATTACGTCATTGAATAATTTCAACACCTACGTCTGCCGTCAGGTGTCAGGTAACGCAACCGTACGTGTCCTTATGAAGTAGAACAATTCAATCTAAATTGATACAAATTAGGTTGTTTTTTGGGTGGCATGCTCCTTTGAAGTACAAAAATCCACCTCATTTCACACAACTTGTGTAGCCAGTTACATTGGGTGAAATAAAATACTTAGACTGGTCGTTAAGTACTAAAGTATAAACTTCAACATTCATAATTTTAGGTGAAACGCATTTTGTGGTCGAGAAAATGGAAGTACAATGTTTGTGCAAGATTCGGTTGGTTCACTTAGTCAAATGCATGTTACGTGTGAAAGTTGCTTGTCGTAAACCCTCGCAAATATGAATTGATTATAATGATTTGTTTTTTACAGGTTTAATAGTTCAAGAACATCACCCATCCCACTCTTAACAATTAAACAAATAAACATATAAGTCTGTATAAAAGCAGAAAGCTTTTAACAGATAAACCATTAATCATTAGCTTCAATATAAAGTGTTCTTCGGAAATCATGCAGAGTAAGAGCGACATACATCTTCTGAAGCACTGAGATTGCATAATCTGGATTAATATATTTTTGGCTCAGTATTTGTGTATCTGCCAAGTTCTATATCTAAAGGAAGAGTTACAAATCTGTGCTGGCCAAATAAAGACCTGGCTCAATTTCCAACTTTGATTTAAATAACATGTAAGTTTTCAATTTTGATTTTGTAGCATTATCCTCCCTCCAGTCTTCCGCAAATACGTTATTCCTATTTTTATAAAAATATACTACAGTCTCGCTGACCAATACTGAAAACATTGACTGGAATCTCAATCACAATTTTACTAGGAAACCAAGCTACTAAGTTACTCTATTCTTGTATTCATTGGAGCCCCGAACAAGTGCCCTAGTGGGCCTCGTGGTAAAGACAGCACTAATCACCCCAAATGGAAAGCTCCTAGTTGAGCTGTCTGCCTCCAATGAACGATGGACACGTAACCTGAGTGTAACTATACATAAACACGCTGGAACAGGTGAAAATTTCGTGGAACACAGTTCGGTCTAAATTTTCGCAATTCAAAACTTCACTTTCGGAAGAGATGCAATGAAATAGAATGATTTGAAATAGATTGATTTGCGTGGCCCGTTCGAAATATTTACCGACAGTTCTGTATTTTGGACAATCAGTCCTGCTGTCTCACGCGCACACGCATCGCCCCCACTTGCACGTTGTAGCACGCGGATCGTGCCACGTGAATCCGACTAGTATGGCGATTTATTTCGTTTTGTTTGCCTCACTATTTACCAAACTGGGTGAAAAGATTTTCATGAAACTTAGCGTGTATGCACACATTGGGTAGAAGACAGCACTCGCTACTTTTTTATGCGCCCACATATTTATATGTGGACGCATTATGCCGTCATCTCCGTCCGTCCGTCCGTCCGTCCGGGCGGGCGGCGTCCGGCGTCTCCTGCTCTATCTCCAAAACCCTTTGACATACGTTCATGAAATTTGGCACATATGTTCCATTCAGGAATGGGACGGCATGTGCGAACTTTCGGACGGATCCGACTGCCGGTGTGCCCCCTAGTGGCAATTTTAGTTTTTTACGCTTACCTTTGTATCTTCAAAAGTCCTGAATGGATTTTCATGATATTTGGTATGTAGGCACCTATTAGTGAGATGACGCTATCCTCCCGTTTTCGGATGGATTCGACATAGTTTGCGCCACCTAGTGGCCATTTTTAGTGTTTTCGAGTCTGTTTTTGTGCGTTCACCCCTCTATCAACCAAACCGCTCAAGGGATGATTGTGAAAATTGGCATGTATATGCTTACTATGCAGAGGACGGTTGACGATGATTTTCCGACGATTTCGACTACTGTGGCGCCTCCTAGTGGCAGTTTTTTTTTTGCGCCTATGGCTGTATCTCCTAAACCGTTGGCAGGATCTTTACGAAATTGTGTAAGTATATTTATATGATGTTAACAACGGAAGATGACGACTTTTGGACGGATCCGACTACCGGTGTGCCCCCTAGTGGCAATTTTAATTTTTTTACGCTTACCTTTGTATCTTCACAAGTCCTTATTGGATTTTCATGAAATTTGGTATGTAGGCACCTATTAGTGAGATGACGCTATCCTCCCGTTTTCAGATGGATTCGACATAGTTTGCGCCACCTAGTGGCCATTTTTAGTGTTTTCGAGTCTGTTTTTGTGCGTCCACCCCTCTATCAACCAAACCGCTCAAAGGATGATTGTGAAAATTGGCATGTATATGCTTACTATGTAGAGGACGGTTGACGATGATTTTCCGACGATTTCGACTACTGTGGCGCCTCCTAGTGGCAGTTTTGTTTTTTTGCGCCTATGGCTGTATCTCCTAAACCGTTCGCAGGATCTTTACAAATTGTGTAAGTATATTTATATGATGTTAACAACGGAAGATGACGACTTTTGGACGGATCCGACTACCGGTGTGCCCCCTAGTGGCAATTTTAATTTTTTTACGCTTACCTTTGTATCTTCAAAAGTTCTGAACGGATTTTTGTGAAATTTGGTATGTAGGCACCTATTAGTGAGATGACGCTATCCTCCCGTTTTCAGATGGATTTGACATAGTTTGCGCCACCTAGTGGCCATTTTTAGTGTTTTCGAGTTTGTTTTTTCGCGTTCACCCCTCTATCAACCAAATCATTTGAAAACTGGGATATGGTTCTTGGTGTGAAGACGACCTTTGATGATGGTGACTGACTACTGTGGCGCCTCCTAGTGGTAGTTTTGTTTTGCGCCCATAGTTGTATCTCCTAAACTCACCGCAGGATCTTTACTAAATTTAGTAAGTGTGTTTATATGAAGATAACATCAGACGACGACGACTTTCAGGCGGATCCAAAGGACATTAGACCCACTATTGGCAATTTCATTTTATTCTGTTTTCCTTTGTTTCTCTGACGTTCCTTGGCAGATTTTTATGAAATATGGCATGTTCCTGTTTTTGTATGGATTGTATGTTTTTGCGCCATCTAGTGGCCATTTTTATGATGCAAATAAATAACCCTAAAAGCACACCATTTGCAATGCATTCGTGGGCGCATTTCAAAGCTCTGCGTTGCTCTTGTTATGAATTTCGGTAAATAGATTTCTATTAAAGAGGTGATGATATCTTTTGGTTTTCACTTGGATTTGACGCCACTGCTAGTATGATTATAAATGTTTTCATATATCTTACTTGGAAGAGGACATGTGGCGAGGATTTTTGGACGGCACCGACTATTGTCAGCTTTCTTTTTATTGCGTCCATGGCCATATCTCCTAAACCCGCCGCAGGATCTTTGTAAAATTTGACAGTGCTGGAGGTGACAACAGGTGACGACGGATCCAATAATCGCTGTGCCCTCTACTGACAATTTTATATTTCTCATCTCCTTCTGTATCTTTGGAGTTCCTGGACGGATTTTTATGAAATTTGGTAACTAGATTTCTATTAGAAAGCGATTACACTTTTTCGTTTTCAGATGGATTGGACGTAGTGCACGCCACCTAGTGACCGTTTTCATTATTTTAAGTCTGTTTTTGGCGTCTGCCTCTCTGTCGGCCAAACCACTCTTAGGATGATTATGAAAATTGACATATATCTTCTTCCTGGGAAGAGGACATGTGACTATGAGTTTTGGACGGCGCCGATTACTGTGGCACCTCCTAGTGACAGTTTTGTTTTCGTTGCGTCCGTGGTTGCGTCTCCTAAACCATCTGTAGGATTGTTAAATTTCGCAAGTGTATTTGTATGAAGGTGACAACGGGTGACGATGACGTGCGGATGGATCCGATTCCTGCTGTGCGCCCTTGTCTGTTTTATTTTTTCGCTGTATTGTTCTGTATCTTTGGAATTCCTAGATAGATTTTTATGAAATTTGAAAAATAGGTTTCTATTAAGGAGTCGATGACAAATTTTTATTTTCAGATAGATTTGAGGTGGTTTTTGCCTCCTAGTGGCTCTTTTTATTATGTTTCAGTCTGTTTTTGACGTCCATCTCCCTATCGGCCAAACCACTATAAGAATAGTTACGAAAATTAGTTTTACTTGTAGGAAGAGCATTGTTGACGATTTTTGGACAATTTGACAGTTTTCTTTCTTTGCATCCGCAGCTGTTTCTGTCTGCTGGATCTTTGGAAATTTGGTTAGTGTATTTCTATGAACTTGACAACAGATGACGGGGTTTGGACGTATCTGACTACACCTATGCACTCAATGCCAATTTTTATGGGCTTGGCACGTGTGTTGCTGTTGAGGAAAGCATTGCTGACTTGGTATGCCCTCCCCCCAGAGGCTATTTTAAGTTTGATAGCATTGCTCCGGGTTGCTCTTGTTATGTCAGAATTACATCCTGTTATTTTACGAATTTTTGTAGCACTCTTGGTTTTTAGAATTAAAAAATTTCTACCTGCTGTCTGCTATGCAAAATGATGATTACGGATGAATTAAATTGCTTATATTTTGGTTCTGGTATCACCATCATGAACTTATAATGGAGCTTGCTATTGATGTGACTCATATGCAATTTGTTAAAAACGACAGAGTTCCGAAAAGTTTAAGTGACAGTAAATTCCCGATAGCACCGGAACAAAAGAATTCACGGCGCGAGATCGAAGTCGGTATTCCAGGGCTAGAATTCTATGGTATAATGAAATGGTCAATTTCTACTGTTGCAGTAATTAGAGACTTGTTGCAAAGCAAACACTGAACACAGCACTGCCAGCAGTTGCAGAAAAAGCACTTCAGTGGTTCAATGTTGTCTGAAAACATTTGTGCAAAGCACGATTAGATGCACATGGCACCAAATGGGGGGAGGTAAAAATTTTCTGTTTTTTCCTCTAAAAATCAAGCATTTTCCTTGATTCCTGAAGTATTATCCAAGAAAAAAAGGCAAAGAAAAAGAAAAAATAAACACGGCGAACATGTCAAACATGAAAAACAGCAATTTGCGTGCACTCGAACTCACGACCTGGCGGAAAGAGCGACTGTACTTTACCACTACACCACCACGACTTCACTAAAAATTTCATGATAAGAGACCTACTTGTTTATGGTCCACAGCGTTTGCGCGCGAAACCTACTTCTTTTTGTAATGCTTATTACACTTTTTATACTTTGTGCAATCAGTTCGTAACAATTTTGTTGTATTTAAATAGGTTTCAATTGCCCAAAAGACCAAATCCGTTTTTAGTGTTGGCACTAATGAGGCGATTGCTTTGGAAATCGTCAAGTTAAGGTTTGACAAAGAGATAATTATAAGTTTCTGAGTGATTCACTGAGGCTTCGATTAAAATTCACATCTTACCAGCAGCTTCTGTTTTTTCATCGTCAATCAGATTCCATTTTCTTTAAAAAAATGAAGTAATTTCCTTCATTGCACAGTGAAGCAGACGACGGAAACGGAGTCGTAGTGCGCAGCGCTTCTGCCGGTCGCCTGGGATATCGCGGGAGAGCCTATACTTAGCCATAATTTTGTTACGATTGAGCCGTGTTCCGAATTTGACACTTGAAATTGGATCTGAGCCCCCCCCCAAACACACTAAAACTGC
>NMRA01001025.1:26517-68892 GCA_002633005.1 Phoronis australis | reverse complement strand
CGTTGATTAGGATTCGTTGTCATTTTATCAATGTTGAGTGCAAAGATACCAGGAATTATTGTATGTTCTGTGTATCCTTCAATAAATATATTTATCCCATACGTGTTGAATTTGTGGAGGGAAATACGGCCATGTAATATTTTTTCCGTATTCACCTCCCGCACTACCTTAACAGTGACCACTGACATGGAAAGTTCAAAAGGTAGGGCAATGTCGACTCGACGTCATTAGCTGGTTACATCATCAAACTTTTCGAAAATAGTTTAAAGTGATACAATCGCAGCAGTGTAAATAACACTCAACATGCAACCAGGTCTCAATCTTAACATCTGGAATAGGACTGTTAATTATATGACTGTTCTGTCTCGGATTTCATTTGCTAAATATTATATCGTCTGCAACTCAGGCGCCGATTCCTCGTTAACAACAATATCAAATATTGTTGTTATTTAGCTATTTTCAGGAGATGTTACAAGTTCAGTGCAAAGTTGACGTTGTTTTCCTCTCTGTTATCTTTTTTCAAATAATAAATTGTTACATTTAAAACTGTTTCTTTTACTAGAGAAAACTTGCAACCTAACGCTCAAGTACATACATATAGGATGTGATCCGCGTCGTGAACAGTCTGAGTGAAATATTAAAAAAAAATCTACGGAAAAAATGAAAGAAACTCAGGAATTCGAAGCGTATGGGATAAATACAAAACGTACCTCAATTGGCGTACATGAAGTAATATCCCACTCGACGTCATTCCACGTAGGCCTATCAACCTCGACCTTCGGTTTCGGTCGATACGCGGAATAATGTCTCGTGGGATATTACTTCACCTACTCTACTCTCGGTACGTTTTGTGTATATATCACGTTGAAAAAATACCAACAGACTGGAAGAAAACTTAATGTCTAATACTTGAAGAGAATGAACGAAACTGTGGTAGCTTTAAAGTTGTCTTCGTATTATATACTCTCTTGTTTTCTGTAAGAAAAGTTACTTCTTGTGGCCTGTTTGGTTTTAGGAGGGAGGAAGGATGAGGGAAGAGGAAGGACAAGGAGAAAGCGGGAGGGGGAGGGATGGTGACGGAGGGAGGTAGATACTGGGGTTTTAGGGGTACTGAGATGTTAGCCGGTTAACTGTTTGTTCGTATTGGAGTGTGTTGAGTTCCCAAAAGCCTAATCATATTACGTAAAAATTAAGTTCAACGCTCTCATCGTTCCACGTAGAAGGTTGAGAGCTTCGTAAATGAGTTTAATGCACCCAAACATAACGATACTTGCATGATATAGGATGTCGCAGGACAATTTCAGCGAAAAATCTTCAATGGGTTATATACTACAAGATGAGTGACTTGGACGAGTGCGTATTCCACCCTCAGATAGAACACATCTGAGCAGCCCAGAAACCCTAGCACTGCCGGAAAAAGAATGATACTCCCAGAATTCAGCATAAATATTGCTGACATTTTGCAATTGTGTGTTAGTGAGGTCAGGATTTTACCCCAGTAAGATCTTGCGTTACACTCGATACATTTCAAGATTTCTTTTTATTCAACTTGAAGCTGACATGCTCTTCACAGCCCCTGTCAAACATGCAGTTTCCACCACGACTGCCAACAACGTGACTCAGTCTCTCAAAATGTTTTGTGCTTGTGACAGGGTGTGAGCCGGTCCGATGGTATTAAATTACCCGAGGTATAAAACTGAACTGAGTTGAGCTGTCTCAAACATGCAATGTGAGCTCAAGGTTTTTGATGAAACTCGGACAGTTCCCAAAAATATACTCACTGTTCAAACGCCAATCAATGCGTTGCTTTGTGTCGTTTAAACCCACAAACAAGGGACCAAAAAGGAATCGAGTCATCAAATCAACGTAAACGCATTGCTCATATAATCGATTATTGATTTCTGATTTAAATGTTTATGTTTCTACGAAAATCAACTGATGACAGTTCTACAGTGTCCTTAAATGTTCTTAAAATTCAAATGACGATAATTTTTTTATTGACTTAGGACCGAGATCGAAAAATAAATGAAATTAAACTCTTTGCTTTTAACTTGTAAAGGTTATCTGTGCACTTCCTTGATGTTTTTAGTTTCCAGTAGTATTGTACAATGACTATTTGTTCTTGAAATCTGAATCGTTTGCTTGCATTTCCTTGCATACTACACAGATGAAGCACGTCGTGACTGAGGCACCCACGTTAAAAATAAGATGTAACCATGTAGTAGGACCAGTGATCCACGGGAATTAAATATGAACTTCAGGCGTTGAAGTGTGTCCATTTTTGGGACATTTTCTCCACCCACCAGAAACTGGACTACCGACAGTGCTTCAACAAGGGATTGTGAAACAGTCCCGGTGGCACTACACCCATCAGGGACCTCGGGACTTCATCTTTTCAAAAAATTCTTTCAAAGAATGACCATAATAAAACGAAGTTTTCCCGAAACTGGATCACAATAAAACGGATCTTTACCATAGAATCAGCGCAGATGGATAGGTACGACTGTATCTCTCAAGTGGATCATAGCTGAGCTGACCGGCGATTAACTTTAATTCATCGACTTTTGCATTTTCACTCTGTCAGTAGAGTTCTGGTACGAGGCAGCTCCCACCTACCCGTCAGTGCGCGGTCCTAAGGCCCATTCTTACTGTCCGCGAAACTTTGCCATTGGTTCGCGGTTACTCAACAACTGATGGCTGCTTCCCCGGGAGATTCGGTCCAAACATGGCGGTATCGGGAGAGTGGGTGAGGCAGTGGCAATAGGAGTGGCCAGGGGCGGATCCAGGATTTTGAGTGGGGGGGGTAGCACAGAGCATTAGCCAGGATTTTGCCCGACAGACATTCACACCCTCGAACCGCCAAATGTAATCTAAGAAAATTTTAGGGGGGCATGGCCCCCCTGAACCCCCTCTAAATCCGCCACTGGGTGGGGTGGTTTGCGAAGTCGAATTGGTTTGTGCCTCGCCAATAATTTTTGTTTTCCTACGGGCCTGGATAGGGGTACATGTATGAGTTTTTAGTTGATTCCTGCGTTTAACTTGCAATAATGCATTAGCAGGTGACAGAACGCGGTTTGGTATCCTTTTAACGTTTAACCTTGAGTTTCATCAATGATCCACAGATCAAACAATAACATGCTAGCCACGCACAAGTTTCAATTTGTTGACTTCTTGAGACACAGAAGGAATCCCCTGGCAAATGGGGCTATTCGGAAAATCTTCAATAACTAGAGGGCGTGCGTGTACTAGTGATGATAGATTAACAGCCTCGATTTCGCGAGCCCTTTAAATACATGGTGATATGGCTTGCAGCCGCGCCAACTGAATCTGAGATTGCGTAAAAAGGGTGCTTCTATGAGAGGAAGTAAGCACGACCTCATACAAAGGTAAGATTTGTGATTATTTTAACGATTATTCCATGATTATTCTTCCGATGCCTGTTAACTGAGGCACTCGCCGATGTCGACTTCGCGGCAGTCAGTCGCCAGCCAGAGTCTGGTTAATCTTTGTATGTTGTGATATGTGATACGATACTTGACGTAGCAATCGGGATCTTTTCGTACATCAAAGCATTATTATTGTTTGGAATGATTTCTAAAAGTTTATCAGTGACAGTTACATCAATCAATGCTGAATGTTTATGCTGTCAACTCGATACAGGTTAATGAGTTAAGATTACAATCCAATCCCAATGGCAAAGGGTACGTGAGTGATAAATATCCATTGCATTAGACTATTTGTTTACTCCCTATCATATGTCTTCTGGAAATCTATTACACGTTGAAATGGAAATCTATCACGTCAGTTTTCACGTAACCTTTGGTTTTTAGGTTTGAAGGCTTGTACCGTGCAGAGGAGATATGCATCGCTTCTGCACCGTCCCTGAATGGACAAAAATTGGTTTTTAGCATTTGACTGCAGCTAACCAACAAGATCTTCCCATCCAGTGCAGATCTGTTGTCAAAGCCTACTTTCAATATTGGAGACAACGAACAAAGCCTTTGAAAAGGAACAGCTATTTTTAAAGTCATTTTGTTAAATTACTTATTCAGGTCCCGAGGGGGGATTGGCATGGGGGGTTGTAATATTTGGTACAACTGAATGTGTGGAAATAACAGGTAATACATGTTTGGGGAAAAGAGCATGGTGAGGTAATTCTTAACCTTCACGAAGTCCCTTCAAGTTGATTTCATGAAACTGTTTTGCTACTTGTATCAATTGTAAAACCACGAAAATATATTACATTTTCCGAATTCACAGTGACTGAATAGTCTTAACTCATGCCTTGAAATGTTGCAAGTCGTTATAAATTCAAATGACTGCCATTTTTGTGAAAATTGCATTTTTGATGGTGCCTTACGATTTGTAATTACTCTTAAACAACAGAAAGATTATCCATCATTTTTAAATGACCCAAGTCTTCATATCTTCTATTAGAAGAAAAACGGTTCCCTCAACCTTAGGCTAGAAGTATGCTTGACAGACCCATGAACCTGTAATCTGAGTTTAAAATTGCTGAAAGTATCAAAATTAAAAAGGCTTGAAAATGGGTAACAAAGGTTTGAAGTTGTCTCAAAAAACTTGTATATTTTACAGACAAGTGATGCGTTTAAAGAATTGTTATGGCTAGGGATAAAAAATAAAGACACAGTTTTATGCAATACTCATTATATACACCCTTGGTTTCTGAAAATAGTAATTATTTACTTTTATGTGAAACTGTAGACCAATCACCATATATTTTTGAAAAACAGGGATAACATTTTTGATCCAATCTGGAGTACTTAATTATTCATATTTCAATATTTGTTCCAGGTTCAGTGACATTTTAAGGCCACTTCAAGCTGTATCATAGACAAGCTTTGTTACTCCGTTCTCTTCCCACAGCACTTCCACACACCAGCAGTGCTGCATGGCACAATGTGCAAGTCAGTGGCCCTGGAGAAATGTGAATCGCAGTACTAAGTTACCATAAGACAATGTGCCAGTGGAGTGTCTGTGTATCCAGACGAACTATATCTGACTGCTACACAAATAAGCCTTGTTGGTGAGGATGCCCTTTCATAGGCAATGAGTCATGTGTGGACAATAGCTTATTTCCTTTCCTGGAAGAAACATGAGGGACTGAAGCTAAAGAAGACCTAGTCACACTCTGGTCTAGTTCAGAGTCTGATTTTGGGCTCAAAACGATTCAAGTGATATGCTGCTGTGTTTACCTTCAAGGGTCTAATTGTGGATGTTATTGAGGCTGAATGAGGTTACATGAAAGAAAGCCACGTGTTGAAACTGGACCTTTTTTACAAGCGCTTCTATAGGCCATTGAAACTAGAACCCAGTGAAATGAAAGCCAAAAGCTGAGTGACATTAAATTTTCCTTTCAGAAGAAAGGCTTTATACTATTGGTAAAAACTTTTCAATTTGGTACAGATTATGGGGAAATGACATTCAGTGACTGCATCGATTGTCTTATTGTATGTTTTCAATTGTAGCTAGCTGCTATGCACAAGATTCGAGAATAAACAATTATCAGTGTATTTAAAAACAAATGGCAAACTGAAAAAGCACAGAAAGAAACATTGCGAGGGAGTCCATAATCAGGCATATCAGGTGCTGAATTACTGAATTACGTTCAATTCTCTCAGGTTATTGCTGAAGGATTGCTTTTCACTTTGTCCAACGGTGAAATAGATGGTCAGGCGGTTGGTTTCAGTTGTTTTTTCTTGCCTGTAACAGAATAGAAATATTAGCAAATTGTAAAAGAAAAGACAAGACAAAACTGCTTTTGTAAGGCAGAACATACTTGACATTTCATCTTCATGTTTATGTGTAGAAACTGATAACCTTTGTACCCAAGTCTTATTTAATATCTACATAAAAATATGTGAAACAGGCTAAAAGTGATTTAACAATGTGTATTTTTCACGACACTTAAAATGTGCTTCTGATCTCAACAAGTAAAATTCATTCTAGGTGTCAATTTTTTTCCAATGCAATGTTACGACATTTACTGAATTAAGGCTTATCCATGTTAATTCGATAACTGAGCTGGTGGTCCTGGGGGTGGGGTCCACGATAAAATAAGGAAACTCACTCATCTTGAGAATTTTATTGGAAACAGCATAGTTTTGAAGAGAAACTGCTGTGAAAAAGTCACTCTTGACTTCTGTGCATCACGTACCATACACCTCTTATTTTGGGAGCACTCCCACCCAGGACAATATGTGCTGCAAGCCTACCCGGCATCGGGTGAGTTTCCAAAAAGAAACACTTAGTTCCACTCAATAAAACTGTTATTCAGTGGGGGTAACTGGTGGGGATAACATCACCGAACGATGTTGATAGAAACTGATTGCTAAAAACTTACCAAGTAATGTTGTGTAGTCTCCGAATGGAACTGCATAGTCATACTTAGACATAGAGCACAGACGGGGCTTCAGCATCCACACACTTTTTGTCAGTTAGTTGACCCTGTTGACCGCAGTTGTCCACGAATATAGTAACCTTAGGTCTTTTGGAAATTTGTGGCCTCCTGTCGAAGACTTGCACCAAGGAAATTAGCAGTAATAAGGCTTAGCGCGACGACGTATTTTGATAAAAATTCCATCTTTTACCAGTTGTTTACATGCAGACAGCCACGCATGCGCAATTCAATCACCACTAGTACAGCAGCGACACCGCGAGGAGAATTCTCCGAATAGCCCCATTTCCCGCGAGTTTTGGAAAATTTTATCAGCCTTATTGGCGGGTACATCTAAATTTGAGGCTCAGTAGGTCAAGAAATACTGATTGCTCCGATATGCATGCGAATATTTGATAACAAGAATCTGTTATCAACTATTCGACTTTGAAATCACCTGATTAACTCACTCTCATACACGGCCTTATTCACCACACGTGTTTTCGTTTGCTCAGTTTTCGCGACTTGTACATGTACATCCGTAATGGCCGATTCTGTGTCAGAAAGCAGAAACATCTCGGAAGTAGTGCAAGTGATAACAACAGATATACTTGAAGAGGCAATACGAAAGTCAGAAGGAACGGAAAATATTACCGTAAAGAATTTCACAACAGAGTGGGCGTCAAAGATAGGTAAGCCATGAAACGTGAAATCCACTATCTTCCGCATTATAAAGCTAGTACTACATGTATGGCCATACACATTGGCAAAACATTGACATATTTTTATAGTTTTTCTAATATTATGCAGGGAAAAACCATTTAGTCAAAGTCGCTGTTAATGGGAATGTGGGCACTAATTTGATAGGTGACCAATCTACTCGGCACAATTTGATGAGTGGCTAGTATCGCAGCACAATTCGTTGGGCGGCAAATATACCCGCCACAATCTGATTGGTGGCCAGTACAAGTATACTCGGCACAATTTGATGGGCGGTCAGTCTACTCAGCACCAATTCCGAAAACCTTTTTGTAGATAAATCCTGGAACAAATTACTGATTAAAATTTAACGTGTTCTTTACCATGCAGGGGTATAACATTAAATATATATTGGTGAGCCATTACGGCAAGTTCCTTACCTGGAAAAATTGACTTAGGCACCTGTGCCGTTAACTATATCTTTTACAGATAGCGAAAATCTATGTGTGAGCATCCCATAGCATGTATTTGCGAGCTACGTATCCTCCACGGTGACACTCAATTGCAATGTTTGTTGGGTTTGGACTTGAGAAACCGTAACTGCAAAGCTCCACTCCACTGAAGCGAAGGGTATGAAAAACCCTGAAAATATGAAAGCACACTGTCCCAATATCGCACAAAGACCAGGTTCCAAAGTGAATTTTGCATTCTTTACTACTACCGCAAATGCAGCCGGTCATTTAAAAACGTGATTTTTCAGTCCCAAAGCCACCACGCAATTACTACAATGTGTGAATTTAGAGACGGTGCTTTCAGACCGCCAAAATTCTCTTATCGGAAATCATGCACAAAATTTTCACAGCTTCAAAGTGTCTGGAGGGCACCCGAATTTTATTTTTGGAACTGTTCTAAGACCCCTTCGATCCCCACATCCCACGACTCCCTCGACCCACGACCCCCTCGACCCACGACCCCCTCGACCCACTTACATGCAAATCTGCTCTGGCTCAAGTCTGATGGTTAAAAACAGAAAGTGGTGTAAGAACACGTTCTGAAATAGCGGATTTTGAGCGTCTTATCGTTGTCACGGAAATAGTTTTACGAGCAGCTACCAATGGCCCTGTTTACTAAACTTAGCGAGAGTATACGTTAACGTGAATGGAAGTATGTTCACATGTTTATTGTTTGCTTTTTGTTGTATACTCGTTTACAAGATAACTCATGTAACGTTGAGATACTTTTTAGTTAACAATTTGTTTTTAAAACTGTATTCAGAAGAAACAATATTTTCTTTAGTTCCTCGCGCTCTCTAAAAAATCTTGAATCTGTCATTCACTGAAGAGCAAACGAGACGATTACACTTGAAGCCTTGGTCACAACCCGCCGTACGTGCAAGTGCGTGCTGTCTACGTGTAAAAACGTGGGGGAAATTTGGCGATCCGTACGTGGCAAGTACGGCCTCCGTGCGTTTTGGTGAATACGCAGGAGAACGCAGACACGACGTAGCACTTTTAGTGCATGCAGAACTTTCTCTGCGTGCAAGCTGCGTTCGCATTACAGATTCACGGCAGTACGTGTGACGTACGTCCTCCCTGCGCTTGCCACTCCCTACTCACGTTTTCAGAAAAACGTGGTGCCCGTGGAGTCCGCAGAAAACGTACGAACAATAAACACGCACGGCGGGTTGTGACCATAGCTTTACCGAGAACGATATTTGTAACGTTGGTAAGGCTTTAATTTGTTGGCGTTGTTTTTTCCTCTGTTTTTGGTTTTCAAGATTGCCGAATCGACTCTTTAGATTGCAAAAAACAGGGAAAAGCCAGCCGACCTCACGGCACGACTCGTTGGTCCTGCAAGTCAGTGCTAATTTTATGTTTGAACTGAGTCGAGCTTGTGTAGACTGAGTCGAGGGCAGTGTGGGCCGTGGGTCGAGTCGTGGGGGTTGTGGGTCAAGGGGATCGTGGTTCGAGTGGGTCATGCGGTGTCGGAGTCGAGGGGTTTTAGAGCAATCCGAATTTTAGTGATAAATTTCAACTTCGCACTTTCTTGTAGAAGAGCTTTCGGAAAAACCGCGACTGCGCAAAATTAATCTACGGGTTCACACCTAGCATTTTTTCATTTAGAACACTCGTAAATCACACAAGGGTCATTCGTAGCCTTCAAACGCAGTACAAAACTGAAAACGTGCAGCCAGTTTCTACGAGGTAAATTCAACCGCGGCAAGAAATCTATTGAATGCTAATCCAGAATTCAAAAAGTGTCTAACTGGAGTTCCTCTCGTCGCCAAGGTGGTAGTTGATTTGGGTGCCTGGATGCTACCTGGTCAATCGTATCTGTGATAAACCCCGAGACGTAATGTGAACACGTGCTACGTTTTACATTGTGTTAGATGGCGTTATCTCTGTCACGACGTGACTTTAATGAGACAATTTAATAGAAAAATTAAGTTTAAAAGAAATACTATTTAATGAAGTTTCAACATTAAAAAAACGAACATTTACACACAATTAATAAGTTTCGTCTGGGAACCCCACTCTCCACGTGGCACCCCAAACTAATGTTACTGAGTCAAAAGTACATCTTATTTCACACAGTCAGTGCACATTCTTTTGTGGTGGTCAGCATTCGACCCCATCATCTTTGTCCGATGAATGTCCAAAGTATACTGTAGACACAAACGTTCCACTTTCTGTGAACAGCTTCTAACACGTCTACACTGTGACACGGCTGGCTCTCGACTACCGCATCTAGGTCGAACATTTGAATGCGCCCGGCCAACACAGCAGTTCATTTGCATATAAATGTCCCGGCAACAATCGCTGAACACTGACACCAGCAAAGTAACAGACTATATTCACAATTATCCATTCTTTACAATCTCGCTAAGCTTCGTGAGATATTGGATTTTTTGCGATGTTCTCGTGTCTAAAGCAGTCTGGCACCATGAATTACTACAGTACTATAATAAATTGATCTACGTCCTCTGGCGGTGCTTTTTTAAATTACCACCATCCCGCAATCCTTTTTGGCAGCCCAAGCTTTAGTCCAAAACATATTAAACGTCGGTTGTGGCTATTGTACATGTAAATACACGAGCGAGTATGATAAAAGATTAAGTACTTGTATAAAGTGCGGTAGATTTTGGTTTTGAGTCATCACCTGCATTGGTATTCATTCACTAGACGCTCCTACTTTATGAGTAAGCTGCAACCTAAGAGCATTGTATATGTTTATTGGTTTTTACTCTAGCTTTCATGAGATATATCACTAGCAGTCAAAATTATTTATTCATAGCCTTGGGTAAATGTGCAAACGTGACTGTTTTTCTTGCTTAGGTGACAACATGGCCACTTATGTACTTCGTGTCAAGGTCACAGCTCAGCGAGATGACGCAGAAGAAGAGCATAGCCTCATCGTGAAGACAACTAAGAAGAACGAACACCTGAGCGAAATGGTTTTAAAAGCACGATTATTTCAAAAAGAAATTGGTGCCTATACGAAGATAGTGCCAGCATTGATACAGATGCAAGAGAATATAGGAATAAAACCCATAGTTCCGTCAGTACCGATATTCTGCTACGGAAGGGAAGATTCTACGAATGTACCCGGTATAGTCATAGTTAAAGATTTGAGACCAAAGGGGTTTACCATGATTGACAAGAGACAGGGAGCTGATTTGGACCACTGTAAGTTAGTTATGAAAGAACTGGCAACCTGGCACGCCTTGACGCTGGCCCTAAAGAACAGAGACGTGAAAAAACTGAGACGAGACTTCGAATTTGTATTCCACGAGGCACAGTTCGGCTCTGTATTTGGAGATATGTTGAAAACGGGTGGAAAAAAAAACATTGGCGACCTCCTGGATGTCGTGCAGAACTCGAGTTCAGTGTCAACAGAAATCAAAGAACGAGCCAGAAAATTGTTGGAAATACAAGACCGTGTCCTTGAAGAGGTCCAGATAGCCATCCGTCCTGATGAGTCATTTGGTGTTATTTGTCACGGTGACAGTTGGGTTAATAATATGCTGTTTCGGTACGAAAATGAGAAGCCGGTAGCAATATCCCTACTCGACCTGCAAGTAGTGCGGTATTCTATACCGACAAGCGACTTGGCCTACTTTCTTTTTCTTAGCACCTCAAGAAGCTTGCGTAAAGCTCATCTTCAAGAACTTCTAGAACTCTACCACACGACCTTCATGAGCGTTCTTCGACATGTTAAGTTCGAGTGTCCAGAGTTCACGCTCGATGTCGTCAAAAGAATGTTCAAAAAGTCCGCCGTGATGGGCATACTTGTGGGGATCACGGCTATTCCCTTCTTTCTAGCTAGCCAAGAGACATACGAAAATTATCAAAAAATGAGAAACGAGGCTACAAGCAAAGAAGAATACATGAAGAGATACGAAGAATTGTCTCAGAAATCGAAAATAGAGAACTTCAACGAGGTTGATGTGAAGTTAAAAGAATGCTACATTGGCTTCATAGAGGACGCCGTAGACCTCGAGGTCATATAGACCTAACTCACGCTGCGCACATTAAAATACAAAGCGAGGCTGACTGCGATAAACAAAGCGGAAATTGTCATTGCGTGAGTTAAATGGTCGGTCTTTCGAGTCCAACCTGAATATTAAATCGTAAAAATGTGTCGGCAATTACCTAGAGAGACGTAGAAAAATACATTAGAGAACAAGTCAATGTACCAAAGAGTTGTCTGACGAAAGGGTATATTTTTCGGAAAACTAGGTTCGAATCATAAAAAGTAAATATGACCAAATTGCGGCGATCGTAGTGTTACAGATTAGGTATTATGGTGAATGCAGGGTTACGTTTCTTCTTGTAATTTGTTGATAATGCTTTCTACACAAACCAGGTCATATGCTCGTATTGTTGACGAGTTGAAGATGTGTTAGACAGTGGTGGCTCATCACATTTTGCTGTGATGTGCAATTTGTCTTATCTGCTTTAATTTGTTAATCACGCATAACCTAGGTACTGGTGAGGTAGGGACTACCGGGACTAATAGTTGATTTGTCATTGATCTGAAAGAATAGTTGATGTTATTAAATATATTTTGACGATATTCGGCCCCAAAATCGAGGGAATGAGGACTCTGTCCTTTTTGAAAAGAAAAAACATCACGTTTCAACCCGTAGTCATGAAAACCCAGCCTGGCTGGCCGAGGATTCTGCGGTTGTTTTTATGATGTCCCAGAATATAATCTAACTTTTGGAAAACAATTATAAATTTCACACCGGACATATTTTCCTTCGTTGCGGCATATGGCAACGACGAAACGCTTCCAAATGTCAACGTCCTTAGGGATTGTAGAACAGACAGTGTCCGTATTTTTTCTAGCCGTTCGAGCATCGCGGAATACAACTATGCCGAAGAGCCAACAGAGCTATCGTAGCGAGCCTCGTTTTGGATCGTGCCTCCTGTCGGCGTAAATTAGGTCTGTGACTGTGATTTATGCAATGACATAATGCGTAATACGAAGATCTGCCCTGGTTAACCTACCACACCTTACCTGAGGAAACTAACTATTGAACGATTGCTTCACTTTGTCTGTACTGCATGCATGTAGCCCGTAAATCAAGGCAGATATATTTTATTTACAAGAGGGACAAATGTGTTCGAAATTCGTTCTATCCACACGAGATTCATACATGGACTCGCTGCTTACCGAAATAAAACTCCATCAGAGGTTTTGACTCTAAATATTTCACAATTGCCATTTTCGCTATAAATAGCTGTTTTATTGCCGTCATAGTTTTCAAACTTTGATTAAGAAATTGATATAACATCTGTTTTTACATATATTAGAAATGTACACTGTAATTCTATTATTGGAAATAAATTCCACACTCCTTGCATTTATATGTTTCTTCATTACACCTCAAGACTTCCTGCATTCTTTGGTAGTATTAAGATCTCTCTGTCTGTCTCTCTCTCCCTCCCCCCTCCATCTCTCCCCCCTCCATCCCTCCGTCCCTCCCTACTTCCCTCCGTCCCTCCCTCCTTCCCTCCCTCCCTCGTAAAAGGTCCACATCGCCAGTAATACGAGTCCACCTATATTGAAGGCTGGGTGTGCGCATGTGTAAGTTAACTATAGTCTTGATTCATAAAGCTAGCTGACTTTCTCCCCGCTTTATATGTATTTTTGTAAATGCATTACGTACTTTGTGTTTAATAGAATATTTTAAATGCTTTCTTAGCTTTGACTTTAAAGAATAACTGATTACCGTACATTATGTTACGTCAGGGTCAAATGTTCCGGAAAGAAATTTGTATTGTGCTGGGGCGAAAGGATTCCACAACCGCACTGTAATGACCGAAGGTAACAAATAAAAACGATCACATTTACTACATTCTTATATATATCTTGTTATATTAGAGCAACTAAGAAATACACGAGTCCTGGCCACCAGCCAAACCTGAAGCGAAACACGAGGTCTCCAACAACACATGACTAGACTGAAAACACGCCCACTATACAATGATTTTTCTTGGCAGTTACCACACGCACACTCTGTCTAAGTCTGACGGAATTTCTAATTGAAGCTTTGAAATAAAACGGTCTATTCAAGAAATATTCCTGTCTCTTGCGATGAACACTGATGTTCACTTGAAGGTGTAGCTATATCCTATCGGCATTTCCCACATACTACCGGCTTATCTAGTAATACATGTATATAATGGGTTAGGACATGTTTCATTCCGGACACTGTAAAGGGTTCAGTTATACACATCACACATACAAAAATACTCTAATCAGTCAACGATAAGTAATCTAATAGCTTAGAAAATTTTAAGTTGTAGAACAGCCATAAACACACAGATTTCAGTGTGTCTATGGAAGAACGAAATGACGAGAAAACTAAACTCAAAATTGAAATAGGCAATGTTCACAACCAGTGAAAACGAATACATGATTTGAGTCCTGAGGTTTCACATGATTGAAAGTCAAAAATGGATATAATGAAGAGGTTCTTACAACTTTCGTGAAACTAATAACTCGTTTAAACACGTTACAGGAAGACACATAGGGCTTGAAATTTTAAATTTCCATCATGAATCAGCAATTGACATGGT
This sequence comes from Phoronis australis, assembly GCA_002633005.1. NCBI lineage: Eukaryota > Metazoa > Phoronida > Phoronidae > Phoronis > Phoronis australis. The sequence goes on along the minus strand of NMRA01001025.1, from coordinate 54,708 downwards.
GTAGATGAGCAAAAACACAGAAAATTTTGAGTTTTACATCAAATGATCACATATGGAATGATCTGATAACACTTTTAGCAAGGCCATGTAAGGGCTTGCTAATGGGTACATTATATCGGCGTCATGCAACGATTTCATTTGTGCTATTTGTGTATTTCTAAAAAACTTAAAATACAGCGATTATGAAGCCGTGTACCGAAACACACGCATATACGCACGCACGCACGCACCCACACACCAGCCGTACTTTGAATTTTTCAGTAAACTTTAATTGTCAAAGAAGAAAAGAAGTATTCTTCACCTTATTTAACTACGTAAACCAAGTTATTAGTAATATTTAAAAACATCATCGTTCTAATATAAGTCTGATTAGTTACTTAAACTCGAATCGATATCTTGTCTCCGGAATACTGACCATGCTAGACCTCAAGAAACATTAAATTTCTATTTTATTTTATATATTTCTAAGGAATTTAAAAGTTTTTCAGGGTCTACAAAACATTTCACGACATTAGTAATGCACCTGGCCCAGGGTGTACATGAAATTTGACTTGAAAAATTGACCAACTCCACGTCACGTTATGCAACGTAATTACTTGAATTTTGAATATAAGGCTAAGTCAAGTCTGAGTTCGGAGATTAGACTCCGTGTCCCCACAGATGTTATTAAGCAGGACTGGTTCGAGTGTACTAACTGAGGTGGCGTTTTAATGAAAAAATCATACGACATCGTCCTTTTCATAGCAACCACGTTCTTTCCATTTTTTGTTTGTCGTTCCCCGTTTTGGCCAGTCCTTCTCAATTTTGACCCAACCCTTCCATTATTGAGTATTTCCGTCCCATTTGAAGATACCTTCGTCCCATCCAAGCTCCGTACTTCACGTTGCAGTGCCAAGAATGTGTTATAACTTATAAGGCGGAAAGGTTATCTAGCCCAGGGGTCTAAACTTTTTACTCGAAATCGAACTCGAAATTCTTTTTCGCATTTTCCATTCTACTTTTTGCAAACTGTTCTTTTATGCTCATTTGCATATTGGTGTACGTAGATATCTAACTAATCCTAGCACGCACTTCATGACTAAAGCGTTGAGGATTAACCTTCGAGCCCGAACTCGAAATTTCAAGTTTTCACTCGAAATCTCGAGCGTGTTCTCGCATTTGTGGCTGGAATCTAGGTATATTCAAGTACAAACGTGGACTAGAAATTCGCATGAACAATTCGTATTATACTCGAACAGAGCACGGAATAAACATAAGTTATCCCACGTAAGGAATACGTGCTACTGCGATATACATGTACTATGTCGAATTCGTTTTATCTTGGAATGTACCATTAATTCGACCTTCGGTCTCGTTGGGATGTTCCCAGACGAAATGACTTCTCGATTGGATATGACAGTTGCATTCCTATCTATGTAGGATAACTTACGTATCACATGTATGGAAACTTATTTGCATAAAGGCGATATCTTGTTCCATGCACTTTGGGTTGTTGTTACATAACGTCATATACATGCCAAGTGTATCCTCGCCGGTTAAGCGACACGATTATTTATGATGTTGGATAATTAGTAAAGTTTTATTTCATAATAAGTTGATAACAGTTTTCGTTTTGTGAAATATACAAGCTAAAACACGAGCCATTCAATAATATTAAAAGGTCGTGGGGAATATAAAATTTGTAACGTTAACTGAACAGGTGTACACTGGTTTGTCAATTCCACTTCGATCGATTTTGTAGTTTTCTTGGTCTATTTTTCGTTTCTTAGCTTCTGGAAAGGCAGGAAATAGTAAAAAAAGTATTCCCTCCGTTGATCACAGCCCCGAAAAATAACAATGGAAACTAAACTACTGCGTGGAATTTTGTGGTAAGTACTGTATTGCAAAACGCAGTTTTGAAGCTAACAGAGAGAGAGGGAGAGTCAAATGTTGCTGCGAGTAGACTGCGTCAGTGAAGAAACACATGCTCGATATCAGATCGCACTTTCCTGTACATATCTTAGCTCTCAGTGTAAATATATTATATGCATTCATAACGAAACGTTTTTGCTTGAATTGAATTAGATTTGCAGGATTTTGTTGGGAAGAATGCGTAGGTTATATTGGCCCATGTCTAGTGACCCACATTTTACTATTTAAAAAAAAATGTCGAAGCCTATAATTGGACCTGATCATCGTGCGTCGGAATTTTCATCGGTAAATCTTTGTTGAAAGTTCATATTTTTAGAGCTTTTTCAGGAATGACGTCTTGAATGAATGTATTAGGTAGATCAAATGAGGAAGACCGATCAAATTTGCCGTCGTACACACGGATTTACTCCGCTGCATGAGACTGCACACCAACCGTTGTATAAGGTTTCAATCCCTCAAAAGATGTCTCTACTTTCACGTATTTAATGACGTATTCTATGACGTATTCCATGGCTGTATTCACACTTACGTGTAGATGGGATAAAAATGTATATACACACTTAGCCACAAAAATAAATGCGTTCTTCGAAAGTCACGTAAACACACCTGTTAGTAGCGTCTAAACTTCATTTATTATAAGTACTAACGCCCAGAAACCAAATGTCACTTTTTCCATAAAACACTGTAACATCATTTAACACCCAAAAACGTCTTGATTTAAAAATTCTGATAGTTGTTCTAAAACTAGAGCTGAAGAGATACCAGAGGTCAGACTATTACCAGCATCCAGCCAGGCCTTCGAGCCTGTGGCAAGGAATGACCAGAATGTAATTGACGGGCTTGTTGACTAATTTTGCCAAACAACCGCTAGTTGTCTGGAACCGTTCCTCAAAAGTCTCTCTTGTTAATTCCATTGTGAACAAAACTGAGAAAGTGAAAATGAAGTAATGAAATTTGACTTGATCAAAACCAAGTCGACCAAACAACTGGAAATAGTCGCGGCCAGTCCCGCGTGAAGTCTCAGGGGTCACAAGCTAACAATAGAATGCATAGCTAGGTCACTTGAGAGTCTTGGCATCCCTCTTCTACACGGGGCTGTATCGAAAATAATGGACAAACCGATTAGTTCACTTAAAATAAGGGTACAAACAATCCGTAAACGTAGACTATTTGTAATTAAAGATATTTTATGAATAAAACATGCATATAATGCTTACAACTATTGTTTCCAGAAAACCCGTGTGAACTTGATAACGCTGACTGCAGCTACAAGATTTGCAACGCATTGCACCCGCCTCCCAACGATTGTCGATTCAAGAAAGTGACGATTGATTACGCTGGATATTGCGAGTAGTGATGTGGCGCAAACGACGTCGAATTGCATGTCATTACGCTAGACACAGATGTGTTAAAATTTTAAAACCCTTGTAGTCACGTAGAAATGTTGACAACATGTAAACCTGAAATATTGATTCACTAATAAATACTGCCACCCACTTACAAAGATGTGTGTGTAGTCGTAATTGTCAGTTTTACAACATCAGGTGCGAATCCAACGGAAAGATTCAAGGCAGGAGCACTTAACATCGCCCCACTGCTGCTGTGGATGCATGCACAGGCTGAAGGTGAAGGTCGTTTTCGTGGAAATCAACACATTAAACATGGACGTATACTACATTTTCAACTGACGCGTGAACAACTCTCGAAATATTGGCAGGTCTTTTTTCCTGTAATATCTATCTGTTCATGTGGGCCATGTCACATTAAAAGACATAAGCCCGGTTGAAAGTAAGAAACTGCGTTTTCCATAAGACCAAAGTGTTTCAACTTTCTGAGCCTCTGTTTTGCATATTCACATTTAGTGAGCACTCTCACAAACTAAGTTAGTGAACAGCATAGCCTCCACTAAACAGGAACGTACATGTAGGAATCAGGTGGCAAGCGAGGAGTCACTCACGTAGGAGGCCCCAACGATAGAACCATTTGCCTTTCTTTTGCCGTTTTTGGGAAATTACACACAGAAAACGATTTCGATCGTTTAAGGTAACTGTGGACCTTGTTTACCAGGTTGTACTTATCTGCAAATATCTTGTTTTCTGTTAGCTCTAACTCCTACAAAGTATACATTTTCTGAAAGGTGAATAAATTTCTTTACAGAATGTATTATTCTTATTTACATCTCCTTAATTTTCACGAGATATGCGTTTTTAGTAAATAAAATTGAGTTTGAACAGAGATTTCAAAAGTAAAGACAAGTAAATAAGAATAATAAATCTTGTTAGCAAATTCATTCACCTTTCCGAAAATACACACGGCTGTATGCACTGTCTCAAGTGGATGTCCGTCAGGTACACGCATCTGCCTAAACCACTTTTGGAGTTGCTTAAAAACTTATATTGTGAATTGCAGATTTCATAGAGTTATGCAAGGTAATAACCGGCTGTCAATTCACAATTCGAGTGGTTTTAGTTTGTATATAATGTTGCCACGATATGACGTGATATATGAAAGTTATTTCCAGAAAAGATCTTGATTTACATGTACATGTACGTCTCTACGGAAATGGATTGATTCTACAAACGATTTTTTATTATAATAGATGGCTCTTGTAAGGAATTGGTGATGCTTCAATGAACTTGAATTCGGGAAAATCTCCACCAACCCTGCAGTGACTGAACAGCAAAGTGCACTTGATGTTTAGTCAAATTGAAGTTCTTCTAAAATTGAAGTTTCAGTAACCTTTTGAAATTTTGGGAAACCTGATACCATTTAAGCCCTCTGGGGCCATCCGCTCGAAACTCGGGAGCTTATTTTCAACAAGAGATATTAAAGCAGTCCATTAGCCCACCAGGGGCCGACTACGAACCGCTCCTTCTCAATGTCTACCCATTCAATACATGACCCAAGTGAACTTCCCCAAACCGCAACCTAATAAAATGAATTTTGATTTATAATCCAAGTTTCCGACACGAAGTTCCAAGTTCCATTTACTCATTTCCAGGTGATGTTGTTTCTCCCTGTATTTCACTGGATACTGCGACACAAGATAAGGATTTCATACATGTACGTTACTTTTGGACCGATTGATATAATGATTTTGGCTTCTCTTGGAATTCATAAAAGATAGCCCTAAAGCTCAAAGTCATGCCCCAACCGCGAAAACTACTGGAGTGTAATAAGAGACCCTTCCTAGCGAAATTTTGCTGAAGTCTGGGTACCCCCGTTTTTAAAGACCGGCTGCACGAGGCTTGCGTCCCAAACAACAAAGTCCGAACACGTGTGGGGAGAGGGTGCGAAATTGGGTATGACAAGGGGGAATCTAACTTTGGGACCCCGGGGAAAATTTGGCGAGGACGAATTAGTTTATGTCTCTTCTATTCCCCAATAATGTTTACCTTCCTAAGACCCTACTAAAACGAAAGAGGTGGCCTGAGGTAAAACTGTTTTTGGATGGGGGTACTGGTGTTGACGTAACGACGGAGTTGCAGGCGGAGGTGCAAGGCTGGTGTCGATCTCGAGGCGTGGAGCGCAACCAGGTAGCCACAGAGGCGACCGCAGGGAGGGTGGTGGAAAATTGCACTCACATTTGATTCACACCTGTTCAGTTAAACAAATCTCGTGCTTCCTGCATCTACGAACTATGTGCAGCCGCGGATCAAGAACTATACCAGAGTTGACCTAAAAAGAGAAGCTTAGGATACTTCAGACTCCTCAGTTTTGGCGATGACATAGTATCCCTATGGCTCAGCGCCAGAGTGTTACTTTTCAGACCTTTTTGGTTGTTAAAGGATATGCATATTGCTATAGAAGGTATTATGAATGTTATCGGTCGATTTCTTTAAAAAGATCGGAAGTGATGACGGTGACGCAGTGACCAAGTTCCAAGCAGGAGTCGAGTAAATTGCCCTTGTCATCGCCTTAGAAATCGAACAACCGTGAGCAATAGCCTAGATGCCGCAGATTTTCAGTGTCGGACAAATTACATTACGCATTGTCTTCAGCAAGCTCGTCATAATTTGTTAGGAAAGGTAACGCAACAATGATTCATAAGGTGAAACGAAGTGTCAGCATTGTGCTATACTTGACCACAACCTCGTATTTCGATTAAAACAATCTACATTAAAATACGATTTTTGTGACACGCACCCTCCACGCGACATTTTGTGGGTGGAGATCGTTGGCACCTAAACCTTTTAGCCACCCTAATTATTCTAACAGTTACCACGCACCGTTCCGTGCGTGCCCATTTTCTAAAACACGAAGTTTTCCAAGAAAATTTCGAGATTTTTTTGTTCGCTTATTTTTTGCTACTAATGACGAGCACACCACGGTAGAGTGCCGAAGACGCAAGAATTTCGAAATGTCCAAACAGACGTTTCCGAGTTCACGTGGGGTACAAGTAGCATACCGACGACCAGCACTGTAGGCAAGCACAGGGGAATCAGGGAGTGCTCCGGGGTTTATGGGGGTGACCGTGATTTATCTTTCACAGAGGGCCCCAAAAACATAAACATTAGTCCATGTAGGTCCAATGATGTCTTTTCTGAAGGGGAGGGGGGGGGGGCAGTTGATCACAGAATTGTGATTTTGTTAACATTTCAGACAAATAATACAGTTTAGGAATACTTGTAAAAGAAACTGGGACAACTTTTATGATCTATGAATATATTATGTCCATTTCACATTTCTTATCAACACGTATCCTCAACAACTTCTGAAAAGAAACGTGATTATGACTGAATTGACACGGACGGTTTCAAGTCTATTGCCCAATTTGGAGGTGCTGGGCCATGTTTGCTTACTGTCCTTTTTCGTTTCTTCTGTTGGCCCCAGTAAGTTAGGCAGAGTGCGTTATTGAAATTATTTTTTGCACCATTGATGCGGGACTCGCACCTGAAATTATCCCTGCCTATAGCCAATTCTTACCAGTACTTTCACATTCCTGCGTTTCTACACCTAAAACAAGTGCGTTGAGAGGTCAGCAAGTAGTACATTCCTGCAACCCACAATGCGTCAGAAAACAAAGGCCACAAGTTTCACAGACCAATTTCATTCGGATTCTGATTGTGGATTGTGTTGCATAAGTTTAGACTAAATGATGTATATCCAGGCGAACGCTAAAGTAGGCTGGCAAGAAAACTTGAATAAACTGCAAACATTTTAAGCCTGGTCTGCGTGGCAGCTGCTGATCACATCACGTGATCCAATGAATATCGAATCAACGACCTTCTGTTAACCGTGCTGAAGCTCTAGTCCACTAAGCCTTCGGGTCCACTTATGTTTATTAGGTCACGTGATGTGGCCAACAGGTGACGTGTAAAACCAGACTTAATATATTTGCAATCTTGTATATTTTAACGCGGGTTTAAGTTTTTTCAAATTTCAGTTACACGAAAACTTCGATTTTGGTTTTGAAAAATTCACAACACCAATCAAGGATTGCTCTTTGCGGAGCCACGAGACCTTAAGATACCACCTTACCCAAGAGATCACATTGCCTGGAACAAATTTGTGGAATTACAGAGTTCTGGTACTACATAAGAACAGTAATCTAGTTACCCTCCAAAACTGTGAACGTAAGCAACAGATTCACACCACCTCTCATTTTGAAAATGCGACAATTTCGATAAGTCATACTTCAAGACCTTTAACGTTAGTCACACAATAGCACGTATTACTTGTCCGAGGCTACAATCAGAGCAAGGTCACCTTTTCTACAAAAAATTGTGGAATAACAACAGTAGTTTAGTTACTTCCCAAAACTGAGTATGACATCAACAGTTAGATTTGCGCCACCTGTCATTCTGAACAGGCGATAAGCCATAAAGGAGTGTGGGAGATGTGGCAATATTCGCGACAATCCACCGTCATCCTTTTTCAAGTTACATGTACTTCAAGACCTACTGTAGCCACACAATAATTTTTACCTAAACATAATTTAAGAATGAATTGACTCACCGGAGACAGCCCAAGAGTTATTATCTCTGCGGCGAAGTATGTTAAAGTTGTGTCTCCGATGCCATCGGAGACACAACTGAGTTGCCAGCAGTCCGGTGCGCGGCTTTAGACGCTCTGCGGCTGGGTTTAAGATCTTTTGTAGGCCTAACTATCTCCAATACCCGTACCAGGATGAATTTCAAAAATACCTTGACTTGTTTGCGTCAGATGTGATGTGCGTATTCATCAAAATTACTTGTATGGCATTGCCTTTAGCTTAGCCTGTGTCTGACGTAAACAACATGTCGGAGACTTCAATCAAAGCAGGGAATTGTGGGATGCATTTTTTGATCCCAATATAAGTTATAACAAACCTATACTATTATAAAGTTCGGAAGGTCAATAGAAACATGTGGTGCTTAATGAGCCTAAACGAAATACCTGAAAATTATGACATAATGTACGTGATCATATTACAAACACCAAATATCAAAGCTCTTAGATGTCGACATATCATGGATTGGTGATGAGCAACATCATTCCTTAATATTAATGCGCCACCACCTCACAGTAATTTTAACGTCAATTTGTACTTCAACAATTAGTTCCCCATAGCCTGATTAATCATTTTATCATAGCAGTGGTGCAAATTTCGACAGATCCCTGAAATCTACACCCAAAACTCCTGAAGTGTGAATTTCAACGTGAGGCCCATCGCTTTAGTGAAGATGCCTGCGGCGTTGACGATAGATCCAGGGAATTTCACCAACGGTTGGCTGATCAGCGTCTGATAACAGGTAAAGAGCAAGGCTGTTGTAAGGTGTTTCAACAAGGACAGGGGCCTAGTCCTATACCTGGAAAACAGCAAGGTTACTCGCTATATTTTACTGAAATGTCTTTGGAATCGAAAAATGTTTGCAAAACAAAGTGAAAAGAACTTAAGATATGCTTTGGCCGTTGTAAAAAATTCCCTTTAGATATGACAAGCATAACGACCTCTTTATTTATACCTGCACCATTCCAGGTTTAGGAAAACTAAGGCTGAAAAGCATAGTTGGTTCTGGTCTGTACTCCGACTTTAAAGTGGAACTTGCACGCTAATTCCTCATCTCTGTGAATGCTTGGTCAAATTAGTTAGAAACACTACATATAGAGACGATTTGAATATGAAGTAGGTTAAAAATTGCCAAATGTATTTAAGAACGAGGTTTGTGTCGAAAATGATCCGCCGTAAACCACTTAACCTTGTCCAGTATGTATCGTGACGTGGTTCGGGTTATGTGAGCCCCCAAGGTACGTCAATAATGCAAGGTTTACCTATATGCAGAAGTTTTTGTTTCCACATTTACAAGCTGTTTAGCGTAGATGAAGTTCAAATAGCATTGTCGTTTAGTTCTTGCTATACCTAGTTAGGTGCACGAAAATACATCTTTAAAGTATGCGCTCACAACTTAAAAAATCCTATTTCAAACTAACTGGTATGTAGCATGTTGATAGTGTTTTACCATTATCTTCAGGGGCGGATTCAGGATTTTGAGTTGGGGGGGGGCAGGGCAGAGCATTAGCCAGGATTTTGCCCGTCAGGCATTCGGACCCCGGAACTGCCAAATGGAATGTGGGAGAATTTTAGGGGGGGGGGGCATGGCTCCTTTGGCCCCCCTCTAAATCTGCAATTCATTTTAACAAAATTTTGTACCTCGGCCAAAAATCAGAAGTCATCGACAATTCTTGTCTATTTCCGTGGCCCGAGTTCCCTGATGGAGTAGTGGTGATCATGTCCTTGAGAACATATTGATGCCACCTAGCATAAAAGCGTCGTTATTTTGTTTTGATTGTTCTTGCTTTACATTGTGTTGTACGCATTTGGTTGTCCATTAGCCATTTGTTTGCATATGAAGCGCGATTATATTGCATGTTCACTGTAGTCGTAAGTTAATATGGTGTATACCTCGCATTTCCCGCACGCAGCATTAATTGACCTGGCTCATCGTGAAGATACGACAAATTTCAGCTTAAAGACCGCCTCAGGTAATAAATTACAGGTAAAATTATTCTAGATCTGTAAGTTTAGTTTCTTCATCACCTTAGTGTGATATCAAGATCAACGTGATATAGAGGCAAGTTATGTGGCTACCGGCAGCGCACTTTGAAGCAAACCGACACCGATCTTGTTGCTGCTTAAACTGTAAAAAAACGGCACAAAGACAGCCCAGCACATTGCTCTTTAGCAAATTTTTTTAACTCAAAGCAGTGCTCTCCTAGGCTATTGCTCTCCGTGATGAATAAATTGACTTTAAAGTGAACTAGAAACATATTAACGTGAAAAACTTTAAAACCAAAATTCACCGTTGTCCACTAATGAAGAACTACGATTAATTAATTGAAAACGCAAAGTGGCCAAAAGATGGCACTTAAATGGGAAGAGTTCATTAAACTGAACTTTATTAAATGAAAGCGATGAGAAACTATTCTAGTGTCGGGAGCACAACGCAATAACTTTTAAAATTTCTGGGTTTCACAAATTTCTGTTATTCACGGCTTACCGGCAACTAAATGTTCTTTCAATTTCGTGCAGACCCGTAGGCTTCTTCGGAGTTCTGTTGGCAGCTTACACGAACACATCAGGCGTAGTGAAATTATTCCTTATAGTTTTTGTCTCATTAACACTTAAACTAAAATATTTTTCCATACATATACATTATGACAGTAAATCAGGCCACTTGTCCTTTTTACAATGCGATAAAAAACAAGAGCATCCAACTCTAGCCCTTGAATGCCAACTTCGATCTCGCGCTACTGAGGTTGCGCCCCGTATGCGTGGAATTTGTTTGCATTCCTTTGTTCCGGTGTTTGTATTTGGTATGGAACTTACTGTCACTAAAACTTTTCGCAACTCCGCTGTTCTTCAACCGCTAAAGAGAATAATTTGGCACTGGCAAAAGGGTGCAAAATTACCTGTAGAATAATTTTACTAATTGAATAAATAGTTACCATGACAGTGGGTATATATTCTGATCACAAGAATCAACACAAGGCAGGTGGTACTACTGAAGGTGTTGACAGTTCTTTTGTGGATAGAAGCATGTAAATCTTTTTAGATTATATTTTGATGCAAAACTTGCATTCTCTCCAATATATTTTGTATTCTATTGTAAAACAGAGGTTCATGATATGTTCCGAACAGGTTATAATTGCAAACAAAATTTTATCTCATAGCGTTGCCTTTGTTTTATTGCATATACTGTATGCGACTTATTTCAAAAACGCTGTTTACCGATCAGTTCACGCAATATCACACTAGTGAAAGACTGGAGTTTCGGGAGTGAGTTCATGACCTTCCCACCTTACACTAGCTATGACCTCCACTGAAGCGAGTGGATGGCTAGGTCAGACAGCCATAAATTACCGGAAAAAGACATTATTCAGTAGCATTTACTAAGAACCCTCGCCTCAAATGTCTCGCGAGTGACTGGTGACAGGGAACGCTACCCTGACCGAGAAAGAAAAACGCGACTACATACTTACCCCGCCAACATTAGTACGGGTTCTTCTGCACACTTGCCACCCAGTTTTAAGTAGTTTATCATCCCCAACTTCAGTTGCTTCAGGTAAGCTACATTGTAGAAGATGTTATATCAAATCCCAGTTTGCCTACACAATTTATGGAAAAATAAGAACGCACGTAGCATACCTGTGTAAATATAATCGACATTTAATTCACAAAGACAATCTTTGCCAGTATGTATTGAGAGTCGTCTGCTTACCATCAGTGCTAGAAAACACGCCGTTCCAAATTTCAGCTAGGCAGCTTATGGTAAATACACGATGCATGCGCTGTTCGTAAAAAGTCCTTGTTGCTTCTTTCATTCCTTGGTAGTCGTAGAGATTCGGTATTTCCGACATCAGTTCTACCCACAGTTTGATGTCATCCAAGCATACGGTCATTCCACTTCCAGTCACAGGATGGCGCATGCTCAATGCGTCACCCAACACAAGAAGGCCGGGCGTGAACACACGATCTGTTGGAAGGTAATTCGCCCTGCATGTTCGAATCCCGTTCTTCACTAGGCCATCTCGTAGTGGTGCTTGCAATCTCTCTGATATTAAAAAAACCATAGCAAGAATCAATTACTCAGCTTTTGGAAATCACAAGTGAAGACAGCAAATGTGTTCGTGATGTCGTGACTCTTAAAAATCTACCCTACACTATACAAAGTGATATGCTGATTATACATGTACATGTACAATAGTAGTCTTACAGGGGTGGAATTTGCTGAATTGTTTCACTTGGAGCAAATGTGAAGAGAACAGTATGAATAATTGACTCTGAAAATGAACAAGTGCCTTCTCTGAAGAACAAGTACCACACATGACGGTTCCAGATTTTTTATAAATCACAATCTAAACAAGAATTTTCATAGGATTTTTGAATTCTTCAAGTCAAAAAACGAGGATTTTCAAAGAAAAGATACACAATTTTCGGGTTTTGAGGAAAAACAAATATTCACATGGTAGCGGTCCATGAACATGAGTGACGGTACAGGCGTTTCCTGAGGGTTTATTTCGATTTGAATCGGGAGGCTTCCTACTAAGACACCCGCAGTGTTCTGGACACTACCAGAACATGAGTCATGAGGGCCATAAGGTACGTTCTGTATTGAGGTAGTGTCTTTTTATTGTGACTGCTTTTTCAATGAAAACATGCCGCATTTCTACATTTCAAGCATGACACGATTTTAAATGACCTTTTCTTCGAGGGTCGTCTTTATGTCTGAAAAAGCAATATTGCGACTCATTACGTTGTCTGAGTCGAGGAACGGGTGATATTAATAATTCAAACTCAAACATGACTCCCGTAGAAGACTCGCAGAGGTACCGTGGACGTGAGCTTTCTTTTCCGATTAGTGCATGTTTGTTTCCACCTAAGTTCAACATGTTGGTGGGGTATTACTGTTGATGTTCACATCAAAAGTTGACATTTACTACAAGTATGAATGACCTGGTAATAAATCAAACAACGCCTCCAAAAGCGTAACACTGAGACTCACAACAACACCGGATTCGGGTTTCTTGCTCGGAAATTGTTTCGTTTCAGTACTCCCTGTTGGAAGAAAACTGATTTATATTCCCGTTTCTTGAACGAACTTCATATATTGGAGTTCGTGCGACGTGAAAGTAGACAACTGGTTCGTGTTCAAGATAAGCGATCCCTATTTTTTCCTCAAGCTGCCTTAAGTCTAGCTCACAAATGTCTAGGCTACTCCATACGGTGCATATTTGCCCGAGGAAGCTTTGCCGCGACCTGAAACGTCACGTGTTTGACTGAAGAAATCTGTTCTTACCGATCCCAGAAATCTCTTCTAAAGCGTGTACAGAACAAGATAAGACCAACCTTATACAGAAATTGGTATAAATCAAAACGTAGGTATTTTTGATACAAAGCACGCAGGGTGTAATATCGGTTTACCTTAAAAAGTATTGACCTAAAGTCGCAACTGGCTAAAATTGAACACGAAAAAAGTTCCGCAAAATCAAAATTTCATCGCATCTCGTGAATAAATCTCCTTTTAAACTCACACTTTAAGGCGTTCAAGGGTGCATCGCTGAATTGCTATCAACAAAAATTCACTTACCAGGCAACCTAGGGGCAATGACATCGGCTATAAATTCCTTCATGTTCTTCGAAGTTCCATCGGCTGCGAAGAGCATGGCGCGGCGGTCCGTGTCAGAAATGTCGTACACTAACATGTAGCACGAGAGATCGTCGAAAGAGTAAAAATGAATTTGATGGGCGTCCTCCGTGGAGTTTTCTCCATCCAAAAGAGTGCCGACGACCACGTAGTTACTTACTGGTTTTTTAGTCATGAACTGCTTACGAAACTTTGAAAATCGTCCATCGGCAACAACTGTGACAGCTGCGTGGAACTCCTGAAACGATAAAATTGGCCCTCAATCTCAACAGAGTTAGAAGGTTGAAAGTGTAGGTAAGATTCACTGACATATATGTAGATATAGAATTCAGTGACATACGTTTACATATATTTTCACACTTGCGTTGTACACAATTGACCAGCACACGTTCCAATTGCGATCGCCTTGGATTTATCTGCAGAAATTATGAAAGTGAAAATAACTGCACAAAAAGAGTTCTTATTCACTCGAAGCTTCTACGTTTTACTGATTGCTTGTCACTCCAATATTCATTCAAAATTTTCACCTGGTGCTAAACTCGTATACTAAGGCATTCACTAGGTTGGCTGGCAGATGACGTCATTAGGTCAAAGTCGGTTAGCACAAGATGACTGACATATAACATGATTCATCACATAAGCGGATTTAGGGGTGCCCAGGGGGCCCGCCCGCCCCCCCTTGGCTGCCGCAAAAATATAAAACAGCAAGAGCGTAGGGACATGTTGAGTTGATTAATTAACCCCGTTAATTAAAATTATACGGATGAAACAAGATTTAAATGTGTGCAGTTTTAGTGTCAAATTCGAAACACAGCGGATTCGTAACGGAACTATGGCTAAGTATAGGCTCTCCCGCCATATCCAAGGCGACCGGCAGTGGCGCTGCGCACTACGACTCCGTTTCCGTCGACTGCTCCACTGTGCAATGAAAAACATTTACTTCATTTTAAAAAATGGAACCTGAGTGACGATGAAAATACAGAAGCTGCTGGTAAGATGTGAATTTTAATCGAAGCCTTAGTGAATCACTCAGAAACTCATAATTCTCTCTTTGTCAAACTTTAACTTAAAACGATTTCCAAAGCAATCCCGTCATTATTGCCAACACGAAAAACGGATTTGGTCTTTTGGGCATTTAAAGACTAGTTTAAATACAACAATTTTGTTAAGAACCGATTGCACAAAAAATAACACGTGTAATAAGCATTACAAAATGAAGTAGGTTTCGCGCGCAAACGCTGTAGACCATAAACAATTTAGTAGGTCTCTTAGTATCAGATTAGGAGGTAAATCGTGGCGGTCTACGAGTCTGTGATACTTGCAGTTTTTCCTGTTTGACACGTTCTCCATGTTTTTGATGCCTTTTTTCATGGATAATAGTTCAGGAATCAAGGAAAACGCTTGATTTTTAGAGGAAAAACAGAAAAATTTTCCACATTCGGTGCTATGCGCATCTACAATAGTGGTTGGCGCAAATGCTTACAGCCGGACAAAATGTTGCCCCCCTTTGTGATATCCTAGATCCACCACTGTCACCATTCTTACAAAAAGGTGAAGCGAAGCGTTTATGATCTCATAAGTACCAAAAGGAATTATTTAACTTGATTAGTACTAGAACATCCAACAAGTATTCGCACCCAAACTAGGAATTTCGTATGATTTATGTCCATCTCACAAAATCTATGAAGCAGTTTCGGTGGATCTGTAGCTCAGTGCTTGAGCAGGCTCATTGACTACAAAATCGCATGCATTAATTAATGCCGCTTGCTCCCGTGTACTCGAGACTTTAGCCACTCTTGTACAAAGAGAAATCTTCGCTTATGAAGCGGAAACAGTTATAGCTCATCTCCGTGGTTTAGGCATGACTAGTGGAGGGGAAAACCCCTCAACCACAGAAAACGTATGCTAGTGCTCGGGCAGTGGTAATTAAAAAAGACAATCTAACTCAACTGCTGTGTCATTCTTAAGATTCCGCTGACCACACTCACCAAAGGTAACCTGCCAGGTGGTCATATATGGGGATATCAGTGGGGCACTGTGGCACCAAAGAAAATTTGTTATATTTGCATACCGAATGGATCTCAGTCTGCATGGTTATGTGGACTACATGTTGATGGTGTTGTACCATGCAAGAAATGCTTTCCAATTTTGAAGGGAAACTGAAGTTGGTGTATAGGCCACAACTTACCGTCACGAGGTTACCTTCATTTTCTGTCCTGCACTTGACGCCATTTATTATTCCGTTTTCAACCTCGATAACGTCAGTGACAGTGCCCTCCACAAACGTGACGCTGTAAGTATTGAGAAAGCACAACAGTCTTCCACAGTGCCGAGTCAAATGTAAAATTCCACTACATTATGATGTTCTAAAAAATCTCTAGAGTTTCTCAAGAGTTAAAATGTGAGTTCCTAGACTCTTCTCAACATAATAATATGAGTGCACCGTGCCGTAAAATGCGAAATACATAAAAACGCGTTCTCCCACTCGTAAAATCTTGACATCTGTATGAAAATACTAAGGTACGTTCCATACGAAACTCGCGGAATGTGATTGCTTGTAATAACCGGCGATATCTCGAAATAAACAAAGAATTGCGTGATCTTGCGTTTTCGCATGTGTTTTGTTATGACGAACGCAACCCTGGGATAGCTGCTGACATTTTCAATTAGGTAAATCTCACTGTAATTGATATATTGATATATCGACCATCGCCCAGCAATTGATTTCATGGACAAATGTGTTGCTACACACGTACACGCCTCGGAGATCGGGGGAGGAGGAGGGTCACTTCCACGAGATCGACCAAAGAGTGCGTGCTTGTGAAAGGCATTGAGCTAGTTCGGCCTTTTACTTCGGTCATAAGAGGTGCATGTTATAGAGATACAGTTGCCAATATCAAAATGTGATAATACTTACATATATGTGTCAGATTAAATATCCTCCATGATTTTTACTTACTTCTTTTCCAACGCTGCTCGTTCACGCAACGCCGTCACAAACTTTTCGTGGTGAAAACCCAAGGCAGGTCGTGGAAGTGTAAATTCCCAGACGGACTCTTTCTCGTGGGATTGCGCAACTTTCTTCAAGGGACTCGCGCCTTTAATTTCACGGATTAAGTCTAAAAGGAAATATTTGTGGTGTTAAATACCAAAAAAGTGAAGAAAGATGTGCCTGATGAGTGCCTCAACACTCCCGTCTGTCTTCCTGTCCCTCCCTCCGTCTATACTACATGTACGCCTATCGTCTGTCTGTCTGTCCGACCCCCCGTCCACCTCTCCCTTCTTCCCTTCCTCTGTCGGTGATTTTGTCAAGATCACGCAGATGTCCGTGTGCCATGTTACGTCACATGCAACTATATATCGCTCTAGACACTCTTAGAGCCCGGAAATGACAATCTGGCAGGTTTGATCAGATGGGTATGGGCATGAGGGGAGCCAATCAAAAATTGAGTCGTCATGCGGTCATCAACTGTATCGGATCGACGTAAGTTTACATTTGTATCTGGCTTATTTACTGTTGTGCTGAAGTATGGGTTAATCATGTTTACTGAATAAAAGTGCTTGTGTCTTTTGTTAATAGTTTTCACAGGTGAACATAATTAATGGATTACTTATGCAAGCGCTAAATTGGTCTAATTGTGCATTTTTGGTGGACCATATACTCTACCTGGCTGCGAACCTTGTGGATACAAATGGTTGTAAATTTCAGCATCTAAACTACCATCATTCTTAATTTTTCGTAAAATCCTCTGTAGCTGTCCTTCTCTAGTTAGTGTAGAATCTGCTTTTACACGTCTAAATTGTGAAACATCTCTCAGAATTTCACAAATTTTTAATGGTCTCATCGGAAGGGAAGGGTAATACAGTGTTACGGGTCAGCTTCTTGAGCTGATTTTCATGCAATTTGATGGTTCTGTTTTTTTGCCTTTTCAACATTATGGTAAATACGTCGGTTCAGGACACACATACCGATGGTTGTCATTAATATATTTAGTATCTCCAATAGTTTGTGTTTCAAGAAACGCCGAAACATTTCAAGCCGGTTTAAATCCGTTGGTTTTTCAGTATTAACATATGCTGCTACTTGCTATCGTCAAGATTTGACAGTATTCTTTGTTTTGGTAAGACTCTATTTCCGTTACCAACAAGAACATCGAAACAATCATTGACTCAATGAAACGCGTCAGAGATAGACAGTCTATTGGGGTTGACCAACCCTAAAGTTGCGGAATCCAAATTGGCTCATAATACGCACTAACTGTGACTTGAGTTTCCGGATCACTCGATAATAAGAACTGATGAGCACGGTAATATTTTTTTAACCCAAAGCGCTTAAAAGTCTTGTTGCCCTTAAAACACCTAGCAACCAACGAGAATGAACGTTTTGTTGCCGTTTCTTTTCTGGTTACATACACCTTTGGCTGATATACCCAACCACTGAAATTATCTTACAGTGGCCACTGGGCTAAATAAATGCAGATGTTAGTATCACATTTTCAGGTGGTTACCAGTAAAATTTCCTGTGTTAACCAGCCTTGACTAGTGTCCATTTTCACATTTAAAAGTCTGTAGCGAAATAACGTATGATATGATTACATGTATTCTGTTGTTACATAGCCAACTAATCATGTGGGAGTATAACATCTAGTCACGACTCGAAATGCCCTATCAACAAAGGTACCTAAACTATACGGTTAACGGACTCATAAACACGGTCATGGACTCATGAACACGACTAGCGAACCTGCAAACACCCTTCACTGACTCACAAACACGGGAACGGACTCACAAAAACGATCCATTCACCCAAATACACAGGACACGGACTCACATTCACGAAGAAACACGGTTAACCGACCGCCACTAAACGCGGGTTCACTCCGATAAAGCGTGTCATAAACACGGGTCACGGACTCATCGGCTTCATTGGTCAGCCGGAGCTGACATCTACATTTTGTCCGTGAACCGTCGTGTTTGGCGGTCCGTTAACCGTGTTTCTTCGTGAAGGTGGGTTCGTGTGCCGTGTATTTGGGTGAATGGATCGTGTTCTGTGAATTCGTTCCCGTGTCTGTGAGTCAGTGAACGGAGTTTGCAGGTACGCGAGTCGTGTTCATGTGTCCGTAACGTGTTTATGAGTCCGTTAACGGTGTACTTAGTTACCTTACCTACGAAAGCAATACAATATGACGACAAATGCACGGCATGCGGGATGGGGCTGACGTTAGTGACACGGTGTGACATGAAGTTTTCTTGTGAGCTAGGTCTATGCAATAACAACTCTGAACCGGAACTCCGTTCGGCGTCCTCAAATGACCTCTCTGAATTTGACCATGGAACAACGACCTCTTGTTTGACCACGGAACAATTCAAGCACGGGTTTGATGTCACCTTAATTTGCAAAATACTGATATTTCACGCTAGTCAGGTACGGTCACTAGGGGAGGCAGAGCCTAACTATAAATATCATCATTGGAATTTAGGCTTTCATTAGCAGGAAAACAAAGCGTGTGGTACTAGCGATGTACGTTGGACAATGAGATACTGGCTGAAATAAATTGGAATGTTAAGGACAGAAACTGGTAATTGGTTTGAAGTTTTTGGCTCATAAAATTGATAATTCCCCTAGTTACGATAGAATCCTCCTTTAGGGGGAGAAATACGATGGGTTTTATTTCTTGACAACAGTTTGAGTCGATGCGTGTTAGTATTCAATATGCGTGGCAGATAATTTACGTTTGCCTAACACCGGGCAAAAGCACGAGGATAGCGGTTAATAAAAGAAAGATTGGAATAAGGCCTCTGAAAACCAGGGTCGTAACGAGAGTCAGTTTTAATGCAAAGAAAAGTTAGGGAACGTCTGAAATAGACTCAGACGACAAGAAAGGAGATCAGACGTTAGCGAGAGTTCGTGATTTTTTTCAGACGACGAATGAGACGTCCGCTTTGCCTTCTCAGTGATCGGACGACTGTAAACGGTGTGTAAATTGGAGGAAATTATTCTCAGACTAGAAAAAACAAACACAGTGGCTTACATTAGCTGCTGAGCAGCACAAAACATGATCCATAGGAGTGCCGTTTGCGACCCGCGTGTCGTAGCATGCGCGCACCCAGGGGGCTCGAATTCTTTGAAGGAAAACGAGGTACCTTCAGAGCTGTAATTGTGTGTTCGCCGAATTTTGGTAGTTCTTGCCTTTTAAGTGGACTTTTGTCTCGGTTTCTCGGACATTTTGTTCTCTGGGGTGGATCTTTCTGTCTACTTCGTTCGAGCCCCCGAGCCCCCCTGGAAGCGCGTAGTGAGGCTACAAACCCTCAGGCTGGCGGAGATGATACAGGGGTACATATCTTGTTAACACTTACCTCCGAGACCAAGTTTGTTTAAAGCCCTGATTCCGCCTGGCATGAGAACTTCTCCCGCGATGCTTTCGACTTCGCCCATACTCTTCTCAATGACGGCAACTCGACGTCCATTACGCGCCAAGACAATAGCTAAGGCAGATCCCAGTATCCCACCGCCAACGATAACTACGTCAGCGTCATCCATGCTTGGGTCTCTTAGTGAGGCACGAGGTGTTGGCTTCTGTAAATTAAAAGATGAAAGTTTTTCCGTCACTAGGTCACCACTCTCGTCGATGTGGTTGTTCATGAGTACTACAATGAACATTGTTAAACGATGGCTATATTGTCATGAACACGCCACGCGCACTGTCACAGAACACGGGACCTTGATGACTTTACAACGTTCAAAGCTACATCATTGAAAACTCTCACTATGTTCAAAAAGTCACTGACGGAATACAAAGTTAAAAGTGCAACACCTGTCTTCTGATACGCCGTAAAATGTAACAACTGTTACATATTTTAAGTCATTGTTACGTTTTACGTTGGCAAACCTATCCTAAAATGTAAGAAGTTGTTACGTCTTACGCATTTGTTAGATTTACGTCGAATGTACGTTTTACGGAACCAACGTCATATCACAAAGTAAATGACCAAAATCACGAGCAAGTGGAATCCGACACGGCCTGGGGTACTCGAGTATCTCTGGACGAAGAGTGCCTCCCGAAAGTTTAGATAACTACCCAAGGGTTTCTACCTTCAACCTTTGTGAGAAACGCAGTGACAGCTGCAGATGCAGAGTGAGCCTACGTTTTGCAGACGAGGAGTTTGAAATTTAAAATCTTGTTTAGACGTGCGCCAACTTCGAAAATTGAGTCTTTCTGAACTATCGGCAGGTTCGGCATTGTTTGTAGTTTACTATATCCTTCTGTTGTTTGCCACGAACTGAATTCAGACTGTAATCATTTACTTGGACTTACATATAAACGTGAGGTACCCAACGTGTTATCATTTTTGTCTCTTGTTGAAAAAATTGTTCCTTTTCATAGTACGTGAGATTTCAAAAATTGCGGAGGCACACACTTTTCAGGAAACTGGTGACTAGTCGGGTGTGGCTGCGGTGACCGGGTCATTACAGTAGCTGGTAACGGACATACAAAACACACAACAACTTTATATGGAACAGGCCCCATATTCTTAAAAGAACACAGTGCGGGATTTGAACTAGGTTTCATTGAAAGTTGATTGTATGGAACAATAAAACGGCTAACGTCGAAATTAGCGATGTCCAGTATATGCTTTTCATGCGATGTAGCAAAAGGGTTAATACACCAAATTCCCTTATCTGCTTAAAACCACGCGCGTTGTTGACAGCGAGCTGCAACACAAAAATGGCGCCTAGTGAGACACGTGGCCTCTCGTCCTTTAATAGTAGAATATCCAATCTGTGTCTTTAGATACATGTATGTACTTCGGAGCAAGGAATATTGATCAAATAACAATTTTAGTTGATATTTTACTTTAAGAGATAATAGAAAGAGAAATTGTTTTTTGTAGTCCGTTGGAATGGCATGCTTCATAAAAAAAATGTTCCGAACATCGGTGACATTAGCGATGACTTTAAAGCATTGGCTGAAATAAATCAAATTATCGTTTACTATAACGGGTGAGTTTTCTGTCAAATTGGCTTCCGAAATTGAATTCTCTGTGAAATTTTTTGTTGTGGTCATTTTTTCCAAAGAAATGCGATACGTGTTAACCAAAATACGATGTCATTTTTTTCTGCAGTGCTTACCAAGGGGAGTCTGATTACTGTAGTGCCGGATACACAATTGGTTTAGAACCTGTGAGCGCCAACAATTACAAACTTGTTACCTGATCCCGGAAACTCCTTTCGGCTGGAGTTGAAACTGCACGGGGTACAGTTTTGACTACACTGAGAAACCATTCATGTTAAAAAACAATGGAAATCACATAGGGACACATCTATGAATTTGATGTGGCACATTTTGTCAGAATTTCGTTCAAACAATTCAAGGCCTCAAGTGTGTGAACCGTTTTTCTCCGTATGACAAATACCATGTGAACTCATGAAATATGACGCCGCTTTCGTAACAAAAACACTTTGTCAAATATGCATTCGACGTAAGTTGTAACAATTACATAAAATGTAATAACTTATTACATTTTAGGAGGGGCCAAGCAACGTAACACGTAACAATAACGTAAAATGTAACTGTAAATGCACACTCATGAAATATGACGTTGCTTTCGTAAAATGTAACAATGTTAGATTTCTCAGTCGCATGTGCATTCGACGTAAATTGTAACACTTACGTGAAATGAAACAACTTGATACATTTTAGGAGATGCCTAGCAACGTAAGGTGTAACAATGACGTAAAATATAACTGTTGTTACCATTTACGAAACTCTATCATTTTACAGGGTATCAGTCCTCAAACACACGAGAAAAGAAAAACAGAAAGTAACGAGGTTAGAAAAACGACTCGCGGTTCTTCGTTTTTCATTTGAAATAGTTTTAAAAAGCGAATTTTCCCCATTCTCTCAATATTTGCGCTATGACATGGCAACTGTTGGCAAACTTATTGTTGATTAGGCGATAGATGTTATTCATCCAGGTAAATAATCAGATGCAAAAATTATAACCCATGACTAATGGACATACTATATAAGCA
Organism: Phoronis australis; assembly: GCA_002633005.1. Lineage (NCBI taxonomy): Eukaryota > Metazoa > Phoronida > Phoronidae > Phoronis > Phoronis australis. The sequence goes on along the minus strand of NMRA01001025.1, from coordinate 32,136 downwards.
ACGTTCCCGACGTTGAAGAGCCGCCTGGCTCCTCCTACCTGTAGTCATGGACTACAATTTTTGCGTCTAAACTTTGAGAGGTTCTCCGTTGAACTACTCAGTTTCATTCCACAACAAAACAAATATGCTACCTTGCGGGTACGTTTGGACCTAATTAAAATGTTGTATTCGTCTTGAAATATTCACGTTGCAACGTCCAACCCACAAGAAGTACATTTTCCGAAACTGGTAATCGAATCTATTAATGTCATTCACAACATTCCTGTGATTAGGTGACCATGCGTTTTTAGTAAAATGTGTTTTTGAAAGGTACATTGATATGGAAATGTTGGTTGAAAATGCCCAAAATCGTGTCTGGGATTTCCGCCAAAACTTGTGTCGATTTATATGAAATCCCAAAACTACGTTCAGTGTTTAACATTTGAGTAAGAATAACGTAACGCTTGGTTTTAAACTAAACATAAAAAATGAAAGCGCTCGTAGAAGCGCCACGTGGCGAATTAACTGAAGAGAGAAATGGAAATGGAGATGATGACAATGATGATGTTGATGGTGGTGGAGATTACGAACATGATTATGACAATCATTTGACGAATGAAGATGTCAGAAATGAGTAAGAAATATAATCTTGTTCAATAAAAGTTAAACCAATAAAAGTGCAGCTAAAATCAGTCAACAAAGAAACAGTGTGATCAGAAAATCCCGAATAATTTGGAAACGAGACGTCTAATCGGAAAATAGAAGCCCTCTTTTGAAAGTCCGTTGAAAACAGTAAGTCTGAGAATAAATGGTTTCAATTCCTTTGAAACAATATACATCAGAAAATCAACCTTCAAAAATTCACGTCATTTGCTCCTCCCATTTAAAATGGCACGAATGAAAATTGATGAAAATGCGCTAGTTTCGCCATTTTGAAATCAACTTCCGGTAAAGAAGCTTTTGGAAATAGCTACTGATGGGAAATTAACGCATGACAATTTTAGAAGCAATTGGTTCTACAATGCGCCCTCCAAAGGACAAAAAGTTTTCGTTCTGAAATAGAGGTGCTCAAACGCAATAGCCAATATTACCGCCATCTTTAACCGGAAGTTAATGATTTACGGCACTTTTGTCGTACACGTCCGTTACAATATCGCACTGATTTTTAGCCGTTTACGTTGAAAATTGCCGCCTCTGTGAGCATTTGAATCTGAATTATAAAACAAAATGGCCGCCACGTCCGCCATTTTGCATCCGATAGTGACCAAAAACAATAGACTTCCATATATTCCGGAACTAGATGTTGTAAGTGAATTTTGTGCGGACGAAAATGCGACCTGAAGAATGCGAACAAACAAAAAAAAAACACAGAAATGAAGTCACAGCAACACACATGTACATGGTGAAAGAATTTTGCTAAGTAATAATAGACGTTCTAATAAAGTGCGAGTCATAATGGGACATTAATTATGCAGTCAGAGCATTCAAACATCGTTAAATTGGTACTTTTCTCTAGAGATCGTCTTGCTTAAAATTGGAATCGTACTCAAACACGTTCACTGATACATGTACATGTAAACTGTCGAACATTTATCGTTGCGTTCTCGATAATGTACGCTCGACGCCGTAACTGTTACTGTAATATATTCAAATTTCTTACTTTAGTTTCATTTTCTAAAAATGACGCTAAATTTATCAAAGTGCAAAGAAGTAATTGGCGTATTTTAAAGTTTCCCTTGAAAATAGTTTTTGATACCATTTGCTGACGACGTTACTCTAGTTGGCGACTCTATTGTTGAGGTACGCAGACGGTTGGATGTGCTGGATATTTTTTCTGTCTGCAAACATCCAGAAGTAAACCATAGTTGTTTTTAATACAGGCGGAGCATTAGAGAGGTGCCTAATTGAAAACTGTTTGTTATTATAAAAATTTAGTGATTGTACTTCTAGTGGATTAATTTGACGTACACTGTACAACGTACTGCAGGATACTCGCACGAAAGGGAAAGCGAAGCAATGAATTTACAAAGGGTATGGCAATACTGCGCTGTCTGCAGGTGATCGGGGTGCGTGGAGGTGTCATTTGTAAATGGAAGTCATAAATGAAATCTTTTTAACTTTGCGTGCGAGAGTCCGTGGTCAGTGCGATGTACTTAGCACGCGATCTTTCAGGAAAAAACAATCAGCGTTGCCCGGATGATTAAACCCTGGAATAACGTGGGAGGAACTTCACCTATGGGTGACAGATACTCTGCGGCCATTAACCCCGACCTTCTTTCAGGTTAAAGGCTATTGACCGAATCAATGGCATTTATACAGTGAAAGAATGGTCGAGTTCGAAGCTGGCACCGAGAAATTTGCTTCTCTAGTGAAGACAAAATTTACCAGTTGAGCAACACTTCAGTGAACACTGGTGAATCAGCATCTCTCTCAGGCTGTATCGCATGTGTGACTTTCAATACCCAAAACCACTTCTCTCGGACCACTACTGGCCTGTTGTAGCAAAGGGGGCTAATGTCATATTCGAGGTGTTCACTGACACGATCAACAGGTCACATGCGGGGAGGTCAAAACACAGATTGTTTACATTATGCATTCCGTTTTCACTGTTGGACTCGCTACTGACAAAGCGGTCATCTGCAGCGTTGCGTCAAATTGGTCGCCGGTGAGTGCGAACCCGAAATATGAAAGATGAAAGACGGCAATTGACAAGATTTAAAATTCTATTGAAAATGGAAACGCCAAAAACACCATGTTACTCAAATATCTGCAATATTGAAATGGTTTGTCGAAAAGGAGGCTAATCTGTTGTCGACTCTGTGAAGCCTGTAGCAGCTTTCAAAATAAACTAGACAACGTCAAAATTCGATGAAACTTCGACTATCAAGTGGCGACTAAATATCCCTTTCTGTTCATCTATAATCCGTTTCAACGCTGCTTAATTAATGTCGAAAAGTGTTGCTCCTCGCTGTGCATGGCCAATCAACAATAAACAATTACCGGTCACGGGTTAAGCTATGGTCACAACCCGCCGTGCGTGTTTATTGTTCGTACGTTTTCTCCGGACGCCACGGGCACCACGTTTTTCTGAAAACGTGAGTAGGGAGTGGCAAGCGCAGGGAGGACGTACGTCACACGTACTGCCGTGAATCTGTACATGCGAACGCAGCTTGCACGCAGAGAAAGTTCTGCATGCACTAAAAGTGCTACGTCGTGTCTGCGTTCTCCTGCGTATTCACCAAAACGCACGGAGGCCGTACTTGCCACGTACGGATCGCCAAATTTCCCCCACGTTTTTACACGTAGACAGCACGTACTTGCACGTACGGCGGGTTGTGACCAAGGCTTTAGGCACAATGACGTCAAATTGAACTCTGACTAAATTTTCACAAACATGCTATTTCATCGTGACAAAAGTTCGTCTAAACTGCAAAAAAGTTCTGACAATAAATTCTTTATAGTTTGAGTCAGAATGCTTCTGTCGAAGTCTGTCGCATTTACTTTTAAAAACTACAGTAGCTGTAATTTTCAATGTAGAATTCGCCCACCTGGTTTTGTGGTTCATTACGCACTCACCCATGCAGCACCAGGCAGGATTCGTGCCGAAATGAATGTTTGTAACAGAGTTATGACAGGCCTCTCTGCAGAATACACAAAACCAATTGCAAAACTGCATGTGCCCTGTTTAGTTGGCAAAACGAAAATAATATCCACCATCCCGAAAAACAGGTTTCAACCTACTGGTGTAAACAGCCTTTTAAAACCTTCCCTGCTATCCGCTGTGATGCCGGAAAATTTCCATTGCTGTGCGGAGGGGTGAACCAATAGCTTACGGAAAAAGGCAAACCTACTGAAATATTCATTGACGACGGACATCAAGTTTCATACATTTATCGTGATCGGTTTTGCACGGGGTATGCGACGAGCTATGTTGCAGAGTAGTAGGAGAATTTTGATGCCAATCGATGTCAAAAAACTAAATAAATTAGTGAACTAACAACGATAACAATAACTATATCAGAAATAATAATGTTGCAAGCAATTTATCCCGTTCAATCCGCCATCTTTTTGTTCACATCACGTGACCTAATGAATGCACGGTGAGCAGAAGGACTGGGTTCGAGTCCTGGTCGGGGGCAGAAATCTTTTCGGAGTCATAATATTCATTGGGTCAGACCAAAAAGATGGCGGATTGAACGGGATAAATTGCTTGCAACATATTCCACGCCCCACTGAATAAAATATATTTATACAAACAATAATAATGATACTAATAATAAGCATAAGAATTATAACTTTACTAGAACAAGAGGCCACCATACAGTAGTATATACAAGTTTTATACATGCGTACTAAGCCACTGAAGATTTAATATTTCGTTTTTGATTATCATTTCCCTATTTGTTTTTACATTGAAACGTTTTAAATTGTTTACTGTTCTCGAGGTAAAAAGCGACCTGGCAGGGAGGTATGAATCTATTTCTCAAATCTGCCAGTACTGGACACCGTAACATGAAATGGATTTCTGTCTCAATCTCTCCTGTATTACAAATGTTACAAGTTCTTTCAACTTCTAAGGTGTGATTTAACCATCTAATATTCGCTATGTAAAATAACTGCTGCTGCGTCGTCATAGATACTCGTATCTATAGTCTATGGTGTCATCGGTGTGACGTACAGGTACTTATACAAGTGAAATATTGAAACTCAAAGTGCGTCATCACACAGGTAGTTAAGTTCAACGGATTCACCTCAGGTCATATCACTCTTTATACATGTTGTTTGTGAGGCATTTGTTTTGGAGACTGAGCTGGAGGAATTAGACTTAAACTGCTATTGTTGTGTCACTTTGATGCTTCAGAATTGAAATGCGGACATTTTTTACAATAAAGGCAAATTCACCCAACAGTAACACAAAAATAAGTGGAAAATTGATGTTTCAGTGAAGTCAGGCAAGACTGATTTGTAACGAGCTATCCAAACCCAGAGAGGAACACCACACCACTCACAGCCATATACTGCCTCACTTTAAAAACATAAAACTGGGAAAAGTTGAGACATGCGCGGATCACTAAATCCACTGAGTGAGTTTTCAAATTCGCCATATTTGCCTAATGTACTCCAAATACGATGTCATGCTTATTAAGCTCGAGAAAAACGCAGCCCCTAACACAAAGAATGAAAAAGGCAGGGAAATAGTTCATACTTCCAAATGAGCTATTGAACGAGTAGTAGTCCTAGCCTACATATCTACTTCAACACTTCAAGACAAAAACCTACCTTTTCCGAGGGGGCTTTGATAAAAAGCATAATACAATAAACGACAGCTCCAATCAGGCCACCGATGAGCACAATTGTCACCAACGTCATCTTGGTATCACAGTCTGATCGTGTTCTGAGTGTACCGGGGCTCTCGTTTCGTATACGGTACGAACAGAACTCTAGCCTTGAAATGCTAACTTTGCTCTCGCGCAGCTGAGCTTGCGCCGCGCATGCGTGGGATTTGTTTGCATTCGTTAGTTCCATTGTTGGTTTGATAAGGAAATTACGGTCACTAAAACTTTTTCAACTTCGACGTCTCCTCTCTCTCTCTCTCTCTCTCTCTCTCTCTCTCTCTATATATATATATATATATATATA
>NMRA01001025.1:11070-26470 GCA_002633005.1 Phoronis australis | reverse complement strand
TCTCTCTCTCTCTCTCTCTCTCTCTCTCTCTTCTTCAGTAAAAATCCAGGGCGCAGTGCAATAATTACTCCTGTCCGAAATTTGCAGACAAAGATTTCTGATGAGCGAAAATGGGCAAACATCTATTGAGTAGCTTTAAAGTGTAGTGTGGATAACTCGTTAGGCTACATGGTTGCAATGTTGAACTTTCCATGGAAGTTTAGAAAACTCATTTCTTCAGAAAGTAAAATTAATGATACTGATACGTGTAGTGTATGTTACTTAAAGAAGAGATAATGAAGCACATTTTTACGATTGTTAAGTTACCAAAAAATCGGATTTATGAAAATAACAACATCCATAAGAAAGAAGCAATGCTATTTTGAACGCTTGTTTCATAGCTGTCACGGTCAACATTTGAGAATGAAAGAACGAGGCAACTGAATTGAAAAGCAGGACGTCGGATTTCTGGGTCTAAGCCAAAACGCAAGAGTAGAATGTTCGCTGCAACACAAAAGTGTCTCGACAACATTTTTGTCGAAAGAGAGACATAACACCCGGGGGTGCCTGGACAGCGTTTTTTAGTTGAACGGGAATTTGCGTATCCACGAAATCCCCGTGAAACTTTCCGTTTTTTATTTTTAGTTGAGCGGGAAAATAGATCTATATCGCGTAGGAAATTGCAATAGTGAGATTTATGGCACTCTGACATAAATCCTATTATTTGGGCAAATACCATTATAGAGCCCTTCATGCTTCATATCCAACTCCTGGTTAGTTCTTACCAAGTCTGATGGTTGCGCTGTTTGTTCTTTCTCTCCAGCTTCCTGTTGGCCCAGCCTCAAGCAACAGTACATTCACTCGTAAGTTTTCCTGATTAGACAAGTTTATACCCAGTAGACTCCTTCCCGTTCGTCGTTAATTGTCCTGGACAAACGGTACTTCCCTTATCTATTATTTGTAGCCACTGATGGCTTTTCTAACGATCGATTTCTTTCGATTCTAATGATCCCTCAGACCCAAACCAATCCCTCGCCATTTCACCACTTCCCTGGGTATAAGTGGGATATCTTGTGACAATCGCCGTCTGCTTTAAGGATGAGACCCGTCGGCGAGGTATAAAGGTTATCAACGGGGCTGGTAGGACAGGGGCTAGTCAACATGTAGCCCCTCGGTTGGCCGGTTAGGGGCTAGAATAAGTTCCCATTGCTTTCTGTACCATTTCGTCAAGCTATATCCGGCCACTGATATCGAGTTTCACCTCGTCAAAAATACATTCCACACTTAAAACTATCACTTAAAAAGCGCTTCCTTTCTTCATGGATCCATTTGTTTTACTTCTATACATATCTTCGATGAAGCTTAGTTATTGCCAAGTACATTGTACGGGTTAAGCAATACAAGGTTGTTGCAAGTATTGTGGCGAAATTTGTGTCACTATTTTGTATCGGGTTGGCCATCTTGAACGACAGCGGCATACTGTAAGTTACATTTTCAAAACTGTTTACAAATTATTTTCACAAATATATAACTGTGAAATTTAGTGAGATACATCTTTATCTACCACTCTGTACTCTGATTTCAACAGAAATTAGTCAACCAGATGTTACTTATTTAATGATTAAAAGGCTCATAATTGTCGTTGAACTTCAAGGGGAATTGTGAGCACATTAATCACTCAATAAATAATATCCGCGTGACTAAATTCTGGAAATGTCAGTTTTGAAGATATTCATTACAACTTTGTGTAGTCAAAAACAGGATAACACAAATTCAACGTAAAGCAACATAGCCAAAAGTCAGGATGACTAGCTTTCAACAAGATGTCATTTTTCAAAAACTAGCAGAATGTATGAAAGTGTTTTTAGATATGAATTTTTAGTTGTATATCACGAAATGTCCCACGAATCTCAATGGCACAAAAATCATTATCGCAGACGACAATGGCGATGTAGTTTCGTATGTCATGGACAAGGCTACATTTCACTTGAGTTGGTCATGTCTCGCCAATCATTTGACAAGCTTGCATTGTGTAAAAATGTCCTCAGAACTGCCTGCTTTACTAGGGACTCTATAATAGCGACGCTATTTTGCAGTTTTTCGGCTCTCGGTCAATAATATACGCTACCAAACCTGCCAGTCTGGTACTCGTGCAAAACTCGGCTTTCTCTTGTGAAGTATTGCTTTTTCACGAGCGTCGTGTAGGTACTGAACGCGCTCCCGCAGTACAGGACGTCATTAAGTCATGGAATACATTTCAAATAAGAATAACTTGACAAAATTGAATTGATTTAATCGTTTCTTAATGGTCCCATGTAGACAAGGTGAGAGGAGGCTATAGTTAACTCCGCCACCCGCCCACAATCACGAGGTTTTATTTTATAACACCTGCTGTTATGAAATTGATTTCAAATTGTTCTCTAGTCAAACTGTATTTTATTTCTGAACTTCGGACGTCTGGTCATTATTGCCTGATAACAGGGCCCGCGATCTAATCTTTGTATTCGAAATTATTGTAATTGTCGCATTTCCCGTTTTGTGCGAAGTCAACAGAAGTGTCTTTTAGTTTGTGCTCTAGTATGTAATGGTTAATGTACATGTATACGAGTATCTAGTCCAAATTTGCACTTGATGACCCCCGCTTAAATTCGAACTAGAAACTTGAGTGAAAACTTACTTATCAAGAAACTTTGAATTTCCTTATGTTTACATTTTTGATGAAAAATGTTAGAATTATAAAACGATTTATTATAAATAGATAATTAAATTTATAACTAATGTGTTAATTATTATCAGGTAACTATTTTGAAAGTCACAAATATTTTAGAACAGGACTTGTTATTGTAAACAACTTGTTGTGGTAAACTTGAGTATTGCGCTATTTCTTCAGAAAAGCTTTAGTTCTGTTAAGTTCTCAGTGCAGTTCTGACAAACGGGATATGATCATCAAAACCTGTTTTGGAGTGGTCAGTTTTAGGTGGGTTGATTCTAAGAAACACCCACACTGTTGTACTTACGCCTTGACCAGTGTCCATGTGATGTTTAGTCATTTCTTAGAGTATAATTATTTCTGGAGCAGAAATAAGCGTCATTCTCAAATGAAAAAGTTAGGAGACGAGGAAGCTCAGTAACTTTAGAGAATCAAGTATTAGATCACTGAGCCCGTGGAGTTTCAAAGAGTGCATTCAGTCACTGACAAGGATCATACTGATACACAAAACAAGAATTGGATGCTCATGCGTGGATAAGAACAAAGGGAACAATTTCTGTAAGTCTCATTAGAGTTTATGAGCTATGAAATGTTCTAGGATATAATAAGTTTTGTTTGGTAAATGTGATTTAAAGTTCATATACCGATTCAGTTAGATTTGAGTAATTTTGACTAGTTTCTTAGAGTGACTATTGTTAACAGTTTAATTTAGATTCGGTTTTATATATTGTCATGTATTTAGAGTATTTTTTGTATTTTCATAGAGTTAAAGTTCTCACACGGTTCTCACAAGGAGTTTTCGCTGAGGTTCCAAGTAGAATTAGTAAATAAAATCACCCCGTCAAACACGGACTTTAGTTTTGACTGTTCAACGCAGAACGTTAAACCTTATGTAGTTTTGTAGATCTATACTTTTATTATAATGCAGAGAAAACAGATCAGTAAAATGTCTACAGGTTTATGACTTATAGCGTTTCTCGTGGAGTACCGATGTTGCGTAATTTTTGGTGTTGCCATGGCAACTGAATGTTTTTTTCTCAAACTTATTTGTTTCGTGATCGCCATATCACGAACAACATCCTTCCTGATTTCATTGAAATCCATCAACATTTGCAGATTTCGCTAAAACACTGCCCAGCCTGACCTTAAATACTGAAAATTTCGAGTTCAGATTTGAACTTATCCCTTAATGTTGGGATCACCAGGTGCAAATTGGGATTAGACGGTTATCCACGTAACTCATGCGTATAGTAATATACACTTATCTTGAATTCGAATAAAAGTAGAATAGAACATCACATAAATAATTTTCGAGATCCATTTCAAGTAAAATGATTGGTCACCAGGCCCAGGTTTTGGAAGTTCACTTCACCGCGTCATTTTATTCGCCGAACGGAGCCTCAAGAAATGGATGGTCTTATTTTTTTAGTTATCGACTTTTAAGAACATTTTGAGGAAACACGGCCGTACTCTTGATTTTTGAAGGCTTGGTTCGAAAAACCAGGACATATTCAAACAATATGAGACACATTCCCTCGAAAATGACGTTATCAACATGTTGACAAAAGACCAAAGTGATTGGAGGAACAATATTTTTAAAGTGGCTTGGTACGTGAAAAATAGTATAAAAAGAAAGCAAACGTTACTCATCTTGTATGAAACCTGTATCATGTCGTGGCGTACACGTTTTTTGTAGGTTTCGTAAATATAGTGAGTCTTAGATGAGTTAGGAGTACTTTTCTTTACGTTTGAAAGTTGACCAAAAAGACACGCCTTCGTGCTCGTCAAGTCCGACATTACAGTTCCAAAATGCATTGCGTTGCCTTATTTGGGAATGACCTGATGACCTCAGAGAGGGAAAGGCCGCTGGAAGCGAAATAGTGATGACTGATTTCGAAAGGACATCGCCGCCTCGATTGGCTCAAAGTAGCCCCATTTCTGAAATAAGTCATCGATTTATTTGGTTTTTATGCTACCTCAAGTGTTACCTAATCTGCTTTTTGCCTAGGATTTTATTTGTGCATTTCTAACGGAAACCTTCGATTCATGTATTATTGTTTACTGAATGAAAATCGTCTGGCTAACTGACTGGCGTATGGTTAACATGAACACCAACATTTTCCTAAAAACATTTCAATGCATAGTGACTGTACGTAGAATTTACGTAGTCTAGTATTGACTGCAATGCATCTCAGGGTGATACATGACGACTGCATATTCACCGTTTACTAAATGACCGAGTATTGCAAGTGCAATTAGCTAAACCCCCAACTTTGGTGTTTGTAGGCTGCTGAATTTCTCTGAAAAGCTTCATTGGAAGTTTTTTACAGATCCAAAAATCCCCCAAAATTCCTGACCAAGGTTTATTGGAATTCTGGGGTCAAATGTATTCAGTGAGCCCAAAGTCCATGTAGTCAGTGCATTTTGGTTCAGATGGCCACGTTTACTGCAATGACTTCACCTAATTTTTAATTACATAAAATCTAAGCCATAATACAGGAGAATAGGTTCGTCATTGGTCTCTAGAGGTATTGTACATGTCAAAAGTAACTTACTTAGAGACGTGGTTGGTTGTTAGCAGACGTTGCGACCTGGTCAGCAAGGTCTTTGTCGATGAATGTGGGATTTCCCGCCTTTCGCTTGTTCAGAATGCTGAGTACACGGGTGTTAAGTGGAGTCCTCTGTCCCGGTTCAGGAGGGGGCGCAGACTGTTGATGTTTATGGCCTCTTTGAGCTTACGGGTATGCCAATTTTGTTCCTTAGCTAGGATCCTGGATGACGCAAGAGAGATGGTGTGCCCAGTCGCCAAAATATGTTCCCCCACAAATGTTGGTCTGTCTTGTTTCAGATGTTCTTTGAATCTGGTAAGGAACGGTCTCTTGGTTTCTCCACCTTAGATTCAAGTGTTACTACGATGGAGGAAGTGGTTCGTATATTTGATTCAAAAAGCGTACGTTTGATTGCCTTGTTCCCCCTTACAGGGGTATTTTAATCGGGTGATATAACCTAGGCCACAGATACTTTGTAATTTAGAAACTCATATTAGTCAGAGACATAGTCAAATGAGCAGATGGCTATAAAATTTAAGAGTCTCAACATTCCGTATCCCTAAAGCACTGTCAGCAAATAACTCAGTAATGTGGTGTACAAGTACTCACCTTGAATAACACATTCATACCTGGTAATTTCGATGGATGCAAACCACTAGGTGTTGATGTGACTAGTTGTGAGGTCACAGGCTTCTCAAAAACGAGCACAGTCATACACTGTATCTTTAAAGATAAAGTCAACAAAAACTTTGATTATAAGTATGTTACTTTCAACATGTTTTAATGATTATGCTTAGCGAGTAAGTCCAGAGTAAGTTCTGTTCCACAAGTTACAATAATGACACAAGAATTCAACAGCTAATTAGGTAGACTAAAATCAAGGTCAGGGTAGAATAAACAAAGTTAGCAGTGCAGAATCCTGATGAAAATACAAGCATTTAGTCCAAGCGAGTTTAAGGCTTATTGAGTACAAGTTCAGTAATATTTGAAACAATGGCAAGGTGGAATCATGTGATTTAAATTTGTGACCTCACAAACATTGAGTTTTCAACTAAGACAAATATCCATGTTAAGTATTGGCGCGGCCACAAGTATTAGTAGGTGAAGATATAAGTCGACTACACACATTCACTGAAAAAAATATTTTTAGAATACCTGGGAACAAACTGGGGATATGTACATGTAGGTGTTGCAGATACAGGTTTTGGTTCAGACTCCGTTGACACTTCTCTGGACAGTGCAAACAGAAAATTACAGTAAGCTTACTAACCATGGGTAACGATGTCAAAGCATGCAGATGGAACAATTAGCCATGATAATAACTAAACTATATGCGTCACCGTCACATACACTGTGAGTGCAATTGAAATTTCATTAATTTTTTTTTTGCTGTGGATTGAAATTTGTAACCTGTTGGTAGTCCGTGTTTGTAAAGAAAAGCTTAGCTTTTGGGAAATTCAAGATGCAAAATTATTCGTACAAAAGAATTCCTAAGGTGCTCTAGAGTATGAATAACAAGAGACCTAAAGGAATACATGTCAAGTTGCCATTGCGCTGGAATCAACATGTTATTTCTGCCCTGACCTGCTACCTGTATACTGTGTTTTGTGTTGAAAAAGCCGATACTGGGCATTCTTAAGGGTAGGAACCTGTCACCTACTTTATTAAGCATTTTTGTCACACCCTCACAGACTGTAGTCACTCTTTTTGTGTTTTTCAGTGAATTGGGTCATTGGATGACTTGATGATTACATTGTCTCATCTTACATATTTTTGATCCCTCAATCTTTTTAAGAATATATTATTTTTTCTGCTGAGCTTCGAGGATATTAAACGAGCATTTAGAAACGATAGAGCAAATTGTTGTAGACCACGGAAACAGCAGATGCAACTGGGATAAGAATAAGTATCTGCCGGAATATTCTCTGAAAAAAATGCCATCGTGGATCAAGAAATTCATAACTGTACTTGCGCGTACTATGATGTGACATTATTTAAAGCCTGTCTTTAAATTTGAAAAGAAGGCACGTGTTAAAGAGCTGGATGAAAACCTAATCATGTTAATCACTCAATAGAAATCAACATGTGATCAGTTAGTTGTACATATTCCTAAATCATAATCGCAAATAAATTAATTTAAAATGTCTTGTTTTCACACTGGAAGACAGCACAGGTGATTTGAATCAAAATATGAATGCCAAAAGTCGATGCTGCCTACTAAACCATGCTCCACACTTTGTTTTAAGAAGATACTTAAATCCTGTTACTAATACTACCATTATTACTTACATGGACATGCATCAAAACAATCAACGGCATTGTTCAGAGAATAATTTTGAAAAAGCTTAGAGCGAGTTGTAATTTAAAAAAAAAATAACTAAAATGCGTTTTATGACAGTGATTAGTGCTATTTCACTTATTAGTTTTGAATTAGTATTCTACTTAACGTATAAATACAGGTTTTCCTAATAACTAGTATCTGTTAAATACAAAATGATTTTCGGTCTTATTCCCATCTATACTGCTTACCATCTTCAAAGGGAAGTTAAGATTTTAGGGGGTTGTTTTATATCTTTAATCAAATGAATTGAAGTTGAAACCCTAGAGTATATTCCTAGCATAGGACTACCTGTGATGATTTCGTGTAAAAGCTCAATCGGTACATTTTAATTAATAACATTGAATTAGCAGCGACAAATACAGCTCACATCACGAATTTTTGTCCGGCCGGTCGGAAATTGGTCGACCGGTCGTCTAGCCGACCAGCAGCCGACTAACAACGGTCGGCTAGGAGCCGTCTGCTGAGTCGCCTCTGTGGTCGGCACTTGGGTCGGCTAAGTGGTCGCCTGGCGTATTGCGTAGCCTGAATACTGCAAAGTTTGAATCGTTCTGAATTGATATCTTAAGATACTTATATAACGTTTTTGTTTTAGAATATTATTATTAATTTTGTTCGGATTACAAATCGGTAAATAAAACAACAAGAATGGATCAACTGAAATTTGAAATTTTCGGAGGTAACAACTTCCTTTATCAACAAAAACAGAAATAAAGTAAAATCAAACACAAAATGACAATTGACATATAAGATACGGTGTAATGAAAATGATACATTTTTGCGTAAAAAATTCAATGACATATTTTAAGAAGTTTTTATGTTCAATCCATGAGGTTCTATTGTATTCAGTTTGTCTATCCAATATTGTTCTCTTTTAAGTCTGTGAGGGGTACTGGGGTGTNTCATTTCCCCTTACATCTTATACACAAACAGTTTGACAAAGTCCGCTCAATTACTCGAAATGAATCTTTAAGAACTAAAACTAAAGGCAATACTACTAATAGAATACCTTTCATAACTATGTTCAATCCATGTTTAAACGGAATTAGCCACGTCTTCAAAAAACATCTTTCTACACTGCATATTTCCCCTCAAATGAAAAACCTATTTCCTCATCCCCCTATAATTTCTTGGAGAAAATGTAAAAATCTAAAAAATTATTTAGTTAAAGCTAATATCGACAATATACACCAAACTGACAAACCTATTGGCAACACACAATGTAACAAAACTAGGTGTAAAATGTGTAACTTCATCAACGATAGCACTTTTTTCCAGTCTTCCCAAACCAATGAAAACTTTGAAATAAAACATTATTCTGATTGCACCACCAACAATATTATTTACCTTATAACTTGTAAAAAATGTTCTATCCAATACGTAGGACAAACTCAACATAATCTACAAACTCGGTTTCGTAATCATAGATTTAACATAATACATAAAAACATTTCTGATACTATAGGTAATCATTTCAATTCCAAAAACCATAATATTCAAGATCTTTCTGTACAAATAATAGAAAAACTCCAACACCCCAGTACCCCTCACAGACTTAAAAGAGAACAATATTGGATAGACAAACTGAATACAATAGAACCTCATGGATTGAACATAAAAACTTCTTAAAATATGTCATTGAATTTTTTTACGCAAAAATGTATCATTTTCATTACACCGTATCTTATATGTCAATTGTCATTTTGTGTTTGATTTTACTTTATTTCTGTTTTTGTTGATAAAGGAAGTTGTTACCTCCGAAAATTTCAAATTTCAGTTGATCCATTCTTGTTGTTTTATTTACCGATTTATATTCTTCATTTCATGAAACAATAGTATCCTTGGGAGGATCTGGATCGCCTTATTTAGTTTCAGATATATTTTCTACGTTCGGATTACAAAATGTGACTCTGCAACGATTTCACTGGTTTAACCTTTGTATATTTATAATTCCACATTCTCAAGTGAGCAGTTCGTCTGGGAAGTGTTCAGTGGGCCTTAACAGGGCCGTTGGTTGTACTGTGCATGAGCCTTAGCTCTAGCGTGAAATGGTTCTTAAAAGAACGGCAGAATAATTCAACATAAATCACACAGTATACCGTGCTCACTCAAGTACTGAATGTCCTCTTCATTTAAGTTTTCATCGGGTAACGTTGGATGAAAACAGAGAAGATGACAATATCGATGACAGTCGTAACACCTTAAATAGGTGTTACCGTTCACCAACGTTATCACGAACCCTGTCTCGTTCGGTCCTTGTTCCTGGATCCACAAGTAGTCCTGAACCGTAAGGAAAAAAGACATGCAACAAAACGAATCAAATTTCGAAAATCACCGCATTCGTACGATTCCGTGTTGCTGTCGCCAGTCTGATGTTCCTCTCCAACATCCATGTCGAAAATCGACGTTGCAAGTGATGGAAACATATGTCCTTTGAACCCATTTTTTTCAGAAAGTGGTGTACTGATTTTGTGTAATGTTGATAGAGCATAACTTTTGGTTTTTACAATGCATTAATCGTGTTAAATGCATTAATATTAAGTGTAATCATTGAGTTGAACAGAAAAGTGGATGATTATCATCACCGGGATTTCATCATTAGTATCTTTTGTTGGGTGCTCAAATTTTCTGAGACTAGGGACTGTCACATTTGTAAGGTAGAAGTGTTTGGCTAGACTTTCTGGTTTGTGGCGTTATTTATACCGGACCAAAATTAAAAAAGAGTCCCTTGTTTAAATTTCAGGCGGCATGATACACGTTGTACCAGACGTGCACAGGCAGCGCATGTGGGCCCATTGCATTGATTACTTGGAACCATTTTTATGCTTTATTAATATAGAGTTAAACCGAGCTGAGGAGCTTGAAACCTGATTCACGGTTTAGCAATTTGACCCAATGGGATTCGAACCCACGACCTCGAGTAAAGAAAGCAGGCATCTATCACACTAGGCCACACTGCCTCCTCCAGGAGCTGCATAGGCTACAGGGTGTAATTTGTGTAGACGTTTCTCTGCGTTGCGACTGTTTAATAAAAATGGGCCAGTCTGTAGCCAACTACGGTAAATTCATAAAAAATGCGAGCAGTGCAACTGAAGTTCCTAAAAAGAAAAACTGGACTTCCAAACCGCTTGATCTGATTTGACATTTCACATGATATTTCAGAAGGACAATTCTTAGTATCCTTTATGCACGGGGACCTTTTTGTTACTTTAGGAGTGGGATTGGTTCATTATGTACCCTAGAGATGGTATAGGACTTTACAAAACTGGTTGAAGAATTTTGTTTTCGTCATAAACGTTCGTTTGAAATGCGTAAGTTTGAAAATGTTAGGACTTAAGGCGGAAATGTAAAAATCATTTGTCCGCTTTCAAAAAAAGATAACATTGAAGAATAAAAACAACCTTCATACCCCTCTGGTGTTCTTGTTCCATGTACATGTATGTATCGTAAAAATACACTTGAATGGAGAACCTTGACCAAGCACCTCGACTTACATTCTACAGCTGCTGACGTCACATGATGAGCTCAGTGCTTCAGGCTCTTAAGTGAATCATTTGCTGATTTTGTGTCTGCCGGACCGTTGTTGGTTAACGAAAAACTCAAGACCGAAACTATATAAAGAGATTAAACCTAACATGTACATCATCATGTATAATTCAAGCATAGTTAAACATATGGGTGGTTGGATTTCAACCTAATTAAAAATATAGTTGGTGAGTTGGCCAAATCATGGGACGGAACATGGGTTTATAGCGCTGGGCTGTTTAAAAGCTCAGTGGTGTGGTGCAAAAGTCAGGAGGCACATGCTCTCCAAAGGTTTGCAACATTGTAGGCTAAAATTCTCGCTTTCGCACCAATGACATTACTTCTAAGCAAAGTAATACCTCCATAACTTTCCCTTACGCCACGCGCTGAGTTGTAAGTGCGCTTACGCAGTTGCATAATAAAATACTAAAAATCGCATATTTCATGAGAAATAGACAAGTAAATAAGAATAATAAAAATTTTCAGTAAATTAATTCAATTTTCAGAAAAAATATACGTTGTAGAGGTTAAAGCTAACAAAATTTAAGATATTTGCACATAAGCACAACTTGGTAAACAAGGTTCACAGTTACCTTAATAAGTAGTAAGGATAAACGTTTTGCTACTTTTCCCAAATAACTTGAAGAATTATTTCTTGTGGAAATCTTCATAGTGAATATGTTACTTTAAAATGAAAGGGGGTGGGGTGTTGATGTTCTGATTGTGTCGAACAGACTGTGAATTATATGTTGTTTCGATGGCCGTGTTGAGTGTAGATATGTAACAAACGTGCATGAACGGGCAATCGTGAAAGAAGATTTATGGGATTTTCGTAGTGCAAATTTTACTCCTTAACCATGACTGGCACTCGCTGGAATGAACCCGAATTCACGATAACACACACACACACACACACACACACACACACACACACACACACACACATATATATATATATAAATATTTAAATGTTTGAAGGTGCCCCAAATTCCAGCTGTATGTCTCCTTTGGTTTCCTGAATGCCCGTCAGGTACACGCATCTGCCCAAACCACTTCTGGAATTGCTTAAAAACTTCATATTGTGAATTACGAATTTCAAAAAGTTATACAACGTAACAACCGGCAGTCAATTTACAATTCGTGTGGTTTCATATAATGTTGCCAAGATATTACGCGACATATGAAGGTTATTTCCAGAAGGATCTTGATTTACATGTACATTGTTTATGTCTCTACGAAAATAGATTGATTCATAAACGATTTTTTATTATCATAACCTACTCTTGTAAGGAATTGATACCTGCTTCAGTGAACTTGAATTCTGGAAAATCTCCATCAACCTTACAGTGAACAACAAAGTGCACTGGATGTTTTTGTCAATTTGAATTCTAAAAATGAAAATTCGGTAACTTATTGATACAGGATTATGAATTTTGGGAAACCTCGTACCATTTACGCCCCCTGGTGTCAGCCGCTCGAAACTCGGGTGCTTATTTTCAACAAGGAATATAAAAGCAGCCCCTTAGGCAGCGCACCAGTTCGCTAAGAACCGCACCTTTTCAATATATGAACCATGTGAAATTTCCCCAAACCACACCCTAATAAATGAATTTTGACTTATAATCCAAGTTTCCGACACGAAGTTCCATTTATTCATTTCCAGGTGACCTTTTTTCTCCATGCATTTCTCTAGACATTGGGTACAAGATACTGTTTTCATACGCTACTTTTGTACCGATTGAAATAATGATTTTGGCAGTGCACATTTTTGGCTTCTCTTGAAATTCATGAAAGATAGCCCTCATGTTCAAAATCGTGCGCCAACAGCGAAACCTACTGGAGTGTAATAAGTCACCTTTCCTCGCGAAATTCTGCTGAAGTCTGGGTATCCAAGTTGTAAGAGGCCGGCTCCATTAGGTTTGCGTCCCAAACAACAAAGTTCGAACACATATGGGAAGCGGGTGCGAAGCTGGGTTCGACAAGGGGAGACTAATAAGTGGTGGCTATAAGGAGGAATATAACTTGGGGACCACGGGGGAAATTTGGTGAAGTTGAATTAGTTTGTGCCTCCCTTCCTCAATAATGTTTGCATTCGTACGTGCCTGCTAAAAGAACGAAAGTGATGGCCAGAGGTAAAAGTGTCGGCGAAGGTTTTGTGCAGGTGGAGGGATGTAAAACTGGTGTCGATCTCGTGGCTTGGAGTGTAACCAGGTGGTGACGGAGATGACCGTAGGGAAGGGGCGGAAGATTGCCCTCAAATTTGATTCGCACCCCCTCACTTAAACAAAACCTCAGGCTTCTTGAGACTCACATCTACGCGTATTGAGTGTGTGTTGTTCTTGAAGATAAAATAGTTATGTAGTGTCAAATACGTCACACGTGGCTAACATCATAGAAGTGGTGAAATGAGAAGAGTACATTGGAAACGAATGAAACACTAAAAAAATTCAAGTCCTGACAAAGTAGAAGGTTTTAGGTGCAAAGTTGTACGCCAAACGGGATTCTGGGTAAGTAAAATGTTCTGATCCAATCATCTGCTTCAGGGGATATAGTGTAAACAGGTCCGTGAAACAGAAACTGAAAGTTTTTAATAATGCACGAACCATTGTAGTTATTAGAAGCATTCGCCGGCTGTAAAACGAAGCTCGAATTGTCCCTTTATTCTGCCTCTCCTTAAAGGAGAATGCCAGCCCAAAACAACCTATTTTGTATCAAATTAGATCAAGTAGTTCTACTCGATAACGGCACATTCGGTTGCGTTACCTAACACCTGACGGCAGACGGAGGTGTTGAAAATATCCAATGACGTCATTGGTTTCACACGCAGTCGGTTCAGCAGTTCACTACACGGGTTACTGGTGTCAGCTTATCGCTTGAATTCATCGATTAATACCAATAAATCATCAAACTTCGATGTAAAACCCTTAAAAATACACCGAGTTCTTATAAAAACGTATTGTTTTATTTAGCTCTTACGGATTTATTGGTATTTGGACACACTGTAGCCTACAAAGATCGACAGGCCAATTTACCAAGGTCCGTAGCAGGAGTTTGGGGTCTGTTCGGAGATAAATTCGAAGTATTCTTCCGTGAAATACAAACAGGAGAACCTAGACCTTTGTTGTTTAGACTTGTGATTTTTTGAGTTGTAAAACAAACAAAACGCTTGTTATCCCGGCCAGTGGCTCGGAACCCGATCAGATCCATCGCGGCCGCCGAGACTGAAACCAACATAAACCAGCTTGAGTTGGAAACTAAACCTACAGTCACGAAAAGACTATGATAGTGAGCCAAAAAATAATGTGCACGTAATTATTTATGTGAATTAGCCACGAAACTGAAAATTTACCTACTTCTCGGGGGCCGCGAAGTCGGGCTCCCCTTCCACAGACCATCAACGCAAAGGTTGTACAGTAACAATGATTTGAATAATATATTCGTATTTCCAAATAAAGATTCCCCTAACACGTGACCATAGCATATAAAATCGAGTAATTGTTTCACAACAGCTTTCTGCCGTGAATACGGCCACTTCAGCACAGATTGCAAGTCCGAAGTGGACAAATGCAACCACTGTGGTAATAACCACAAGTCATCCGAATGTGACAAACGCGAGGATGCGCCGACCTGTGCTAACTGCGGTGGCCCACACCCAGCGAACCACAGGTCATGCAAGTCCTACGCGGAGTATAAGACAGCAACGAAAACAAAGCAGCTGTCATATGCCCAGGCTGCTAAGGGCCCGTCAAACAACCTCGAGGTCCTCAGACTGGCAATGACGCTCACCGAGCTGGCGGTGGGCATAATGGCAAAGAAACTAGGGCTTGACTTCGCAAAAGAGGAAGTCAGTCAGCTGATCGTTGACTCGGTCAACACAAACTACAAGACAGATCTGAATGGCTCACAGGTCCTCCAGCTGGTAACCAGACAGTGAAATTTTGACAGTAACAAAAGAGACACCACGTGTTTCCGTCATGGCTAGTCTACTACACATCAACCTCAATGGGGCGAGAGGAAAACGGCAAACTCTAATAGAGTATCTTGCCGACGAAAAACCAGACGTAGTATCCATGAACGAAACCGGCCTGTCCGACAAAATCAAATTCACAATACCTGGCTACAGCATTGTACGGAGAGATCGCTCCGACCGCTCGGGCGGCGGGGTGGGCATCCTTGTCAGGCAAGGGGTTGATTTCACTCCCATTGACACAAATATGCTCTCAGCAGAAGTAGTGGCGGTTGAATGCCGCATCAACAGCAAAACCACTACAATCGTGTCTATCTACAACCCTCCGGGGA
>NMRA01001025.1:0-10981 GCA_002633005.1 Phoronis australis | reverse complement strand
CAGCTTTCTGCCAGCAAACACCACTGAATTAGCATGCGCTCTCACGGCCTCGGTGCCCGGTCAATTACCTTTATTGCCGGAATCAAAAGCCGGTAACGCAGTGATTTATTCATTGCTGGCTTCTCAACATTTGCACTCACGAATACTGCAAAGGCATTACAAATTGTATCTAATGAGGCAGATTTTATTTCAGTTTTATATAAGTATTGGTTAGGATGGGAATAATTCATTTTGAAACAGAACGCTAAATAATAAACGACTACATGGCAACTCGCCGGCGCCAATCCCGACTTAGTCAAGAGCTTATCCGACAAAGAGTTCACGGGTCGGATCGTTAGGTTTCACAGACTATCAGTTCGAACCGGAATACACTGATCTGAGAAATACTAGAGAGGCGCCGTGAACATGCACAGGTAACGGAACGTATATGGGTGGTTCTTTGGGAAGCCGGAATTCGCCAGAGATATCACTGTCGATGAAATGCCGGCCACAGACACGGAGATGTTTCACGGCCTCATATTTGCGTATTTTTCATTATCCACTACCGCCAGCCACTTCCTGAGCATTTCGAGTTCTCGAGGAAGTCGAAAAAACGATATACCCGCTTTCTTCGCAGGATCATAGTTCGGACAAGCGGGAAAGATTCACTGCAAAAGAGCGGCATTCACTTTGAAAACGAACCACTGACGTCGGTGCGTCGTTTCTCACCTTCCTCACAGGTTAATGCGACACCTCTCGGCAAGGTGAGGTCGACCGTATAAGAGGCGATGTGGACATAGACCGATTAAGATGGTAAAAATACTAATAAAGTGGCATTCTCCTTTAACGTAATTCTGTTACCAACGTAGGTCACCCATTTTCGATTTTTTAATTTCAGGGTTAAAATCCCAAAGCATTTTTTTAGTCGACGAGGGTTTTGATGCTCTTGTTGATTACCGAAACATATTCCTGTCACTATAAGGCCCTTATGGAACCTCTTTATGAGAGTAAAAGATCTTATTCGATTGCCATTTTTAGCCAGCTATACACGGCAAAATGCAGCTTTATCTAAGACTGCAGAACATATTTCCGACAAATTTCAAAGCTAATTGAAATTAGTCGTATTCTGGAAATTTATCACTTCCGGATCAATGAAATGCAGGCAAAGCCGTGTTTAACATTTTTAAAAGACGAGTAAAGAATTCGCATGGTGGGAGAATCAATTTTCGGGACATATCAAGTCCATGTAATATTTCTCTTGGTTCGATATTTCATGCAATTATTCTTGTTGCCCTTGTTCACGCCAGATTTTGAATGACCCCTCAAGGTCATAATAAATAAAAGGACATGTGAAACTCGTGACCTCATTAAATTTTATTAGCACATATTTTGCCTTACTTAACACACACTCAAATCCTACGATTCGTAAAAAACAAAATTCCTGTCATTGTGAATCTTCTTCCTGATAGTTTTCTATGTTTCTTATTAAATTTCCGCCACAGTAACCAGTTTTGTCAAGATGATATTCACAAAGAGTGCGCCGGTCAATACTAGCAAGAAATGCCTCCGCCACCCGTGGCTTGATCTAATAGCGGATTTGCAGCGACGCCATATTGAAATTAGGTTAATATGGTGCATTGTGGGTGCTGTGGTCAGGATTCCGAAAGCGGCCATAGTAACAAGCATAATACGCGGTATGAGCGCGAAGAAAACTTACGGCGGATACACATGTTGTGTTCCTGGCTGCTTCAAAAACAACAAGAGAGATAAAAATCTGAGTTTTTATGTGTTCCCTGCAAACCAAGAACTTCGTGAAAAATGGATAAACAACATTAGGAGAGCTGGGAGTAAGGCGAGATTTAGCGCATTCAAACCAACGCGGGGCCATCTAGTAGGCAACACGTAGCCCCTCGGTTGGCCATATAGGGGCTACAATACTTCCATTCGCTTTCTGTATTCATTTCGTTACTTCAGTGTATTTTAAACTGGCCGTGACCGGATTTGGGATACCGATTTCGAGTTTTCACCTCGTCAAAAATACAATCTACACTTAAAACTTTCATTTAAAAAACGCTTACTTTCTTCATTGGTCCTTTCTACTTCTATACATATCTTTGATGAAGCTTAGTTGTGAGAATTAAGTTGACTTTGGCGAAGAATTACAACTCCACTTTTTTGTTGCCGTTAATTTTATCACCGCGTGCACGATAGCCACAAAGCATGTCAACTGAATCATGTGAGTTAGGCAAGGGTTAGCGCGAGACTGAGCGAAGCGCGTGACGCTAGCGCGCGACACTTGTAAAATAGCATGAGAAGGTATCGGGTGAAACTTGTAAGATGTGTGTCCCTTGGACTTTTTATTCGTCAACATGCGTAATTTTCACGTAACTTCCTCAAAATGGCACCCGGTAACTGAGAGAAACTCGAGCAAACCGCGACAGATTTTCATCGATTTGTTCAAGTTTTGCTGACTAAATTGTATCCTGAGTCGTGGTATGTGTTAATTGTAACTCCGTGTTCCTATATGTATGGTTCATTTGATTTTATTTGCTGTATTTTGAAATGAGTAACTTTTTGTGAGGATGTACTATCGCCCCTGAATGCCTGCGGCATCCAGTGCGATGTAATTGCCTAGGGGCCATCGTGTGTGCAGCGAACATTTTCCTGGTGGAAAAAGGACTTATGAGAACAACATTCCGACGGAGTTTCCTCTTAAAATTAACGTCTCTAGCATATCCACGGCGAAAGCTACAAAAGTTAAGCAACCCAAGAACTCTCAACTTGTCTGAAACCGGAGGAGATTTCGAAATCAACGCCGATAGCCCCAATACTGAACATGACGACAGTCGTGCCCTCGGTCACACGGTCACTGATCATAGCTACGCTGTGTTTACAAACGAGAGAGAGGACTTGCTTGGTATTATAAAGCAAAAAAATGAAACGTGGTTTTTAGTTTGCAAATCACTCCAAATGCATACACTATCCAGCCTGCTCAAGACATGCCTGACCACAAGCTATCCCATGAGCCTTCGCGAAGGAAGTAACTCGCACATGCGCAATGCGTAGTTCGTCTGCGCTGCAAATCCGCTATTGCCTTGCCGCTAATTCCCTCGAAACGCATGTTGATTTACCACAAAAAACTTGACATGTTTTTCGTATGAGTATATTTACTCACGAATGCAAAATCGGGACGTGTAAACTGGCCTTGTGATCCACGATGGTGTTCAAGCAAACACTTTAATGTGTTCAGACGTTTCTGACTTCGTGACAAGTGGCATACCGACGCCCGTATGCAAACACAGGAGAATCGGAAAGTGCGCTGAGGTTAATGGGACGCCTGTGTTTTATCTTTCACTGAGGGCCCTAGAAACATAAATATTAGTCTTTGTAGGTCCAAGGATGTCTATTCTGAAGGCTTGGCCTGTTGCGTGGAGGGGGGGGGGCACATGATCACAAGAATTACGATTTTTTATCATTTCAATAAAAGTAGTTTAGGAATAGTTTTAATAAAGATGAATTGAAACACACGGTTTCGAGTCTATGGGCCAATTTGGCGGTGCTATGGGCCATGTTGTTTTTCTGTCCTTTTTAGTTTCCAGTGTTAATGGGACTGTTGGCCCAAGTAAATTAAGCAATCAGAGTGCGTTATTGAAATTATTTTTGCACCATTGACGCGGCACTTGCTCTCAAAATTATCCCTGCGTATAGCCAATTCTTATCAGTACTTTCACATTCCTGCGTTAAATCTACATCAAAAACAGGTGCGTTGAGAGGTCAGCAAATAGTACATTCCTGCAATCCACAATGCGCCAGAAAACAGTTCACAAGTTTCACAGACAATCGGCATTTCACATTCGGGTTCGTATTCTATTCCATAGATTGCATTCCATTTAAAGTTGTGACTAAATGACATATACATGTATGTGGAATGCTAAAGTGACGCATATCGTGGCAATAAACCTTGACTAAACTGCAAACATATTTAAGTCTGGTTTGCATGCCACCTGTTGGCCACATCACTTTATCTAACATGAATAGTAGTCTGAAACAATTTTTGCCCCTACCGGGACATGAACCAAGGAACTTCTGCCAAACGTGCTGAAGTTCTAGTCCACTAAGCCTTCACGACAACTTGCATTGTATAATTGATGTCACGTGATATGGCCAACAGGTGACGTGTTGATCAGACTTAATATACAGGTATTTGCGATCTAGTACATTTTAATGGGGATTTAAGATTTTCACATTTTTTATGCGAAAACTTCGCAAAAATTCGCGAGATCAATGCTCGTCTTACTCGCAAGATCACCTTATCTGGAATAAATTTGTGGAATAAAAACAGTACATTAGTGACTTCCCAAAACTGTAGTGCGATAGCAACAGATTCGCGCATCCTGTCATTTTGAACAGGCGGCAATTTCGATCAGCCATGCAGGAGTGTGGGACCTGCGGCAACATTCGCCACAATCCACCGCTATTCTTTTTTCGAGATACATGGAAAGACCTAGCCACACAATAACACGTATTCATCAAAATTACCTATATGGGATTGTCTTTAGCTTAGTCTGTGCCTGATGTAAACAGCATGTCCGAGACTACGATCAGAGCAGGGAATTGTGGGTTGAATTTTTGATCCCATTACAAGTTATAACAAACCTATACTATTATAAATTTCGGAAAAGTCCGAGGCTATACAGTGAAGGTCAATAGATAAACATGTGGTACTTAATGAGCTCCAGACGAAATGCCTGAAATTTATGACGTTTCCGCTTATAATAAGTGACGTTTCCGTTTATAATAAGTGACGTTTCCGTTTATAATAAGTGATCATATTACACACACACCAAAATCGAAGCCGTTAGATATCGACATCATGGATTGGCGAGGAGCAACATCATTCCTAAATATTAATACGCCACCACCTCATGCTTCGATAATTTGTTCCCCACACCCTGATTAATCATTTTATCTTAGCTATGGTAGAGTTCGACAGATCCGTGAAGTCTACACCCAAAACTCTTGAATTGTGAATTTCAACGTGAGGCCCATTGCTTTAGCGAAGATGCCTGCGGCGTTGAAGAAGGATAAAGGCAATTTCACCAACGGTTGGCTGATCAGCGTCTGATAACAGGTAAATAGCAATGCTGTTGTGAGGTGCTTCAACAAGGACAGAGGCGCAGTCGTATACCTAAAAAACAACAAGATTACTCGCTGTATTTCACCGAAATGTTTTAGAAAACGAAAAATGTTTGCAAAACAAAGTGAAAAACTTTAGATATGCTTTGGCCGTTGTAAAAAATCCCTTTAGACATGACAAGCATAACGACCTGTTTATTGATACGAGCACCATTACAGGTTTAGGATAACTAAGTCCATAGGTGGTTCTGTTCTGTACCCCGACTTTAAAACCTGGGCTCACTACTTAAAAATCCTATCTCAATCTTTTGAAAATTCATAGTAAGTTAAATAATATGTATCAGGCTTATGGTGTTTTATCATTATCTTTTATGTCATTCCAATCAGTTTTAATTAATTTTGTAGCTCGGTCGAAAATCAGAAATCATCGACTATTCCCGTCTATATCCGTGGCCTGAGTTTCCTGTGCATGAGTTCAGGAATAATTCCTGAATGGTGATCATGTTGTCCTTGAGAAAGTATTGACACCACCTAGTGCAAAACCGTCGTTATTTTGTTTCGGGTATTCTTGATTTATGTTGGGTTGTACAAATTTGGTTGTTTATTTAGTTAGCCATGTGTTTGCATAAAAAGCATAGTTGAAACTTAAAATGGTGAATACGTCGCATTTCCGGTACGCATTAGTTGTTCTGGCTCATCGTAAAGATACGACAAATTTCAGATTAAAGACCCCCTCTTGTAATAAGTTAGAGGAAAAATCATTCTAAATCTGTAAGTATATTTTCTTGATCGCCTCAGCGTGACACCAAGATCAACGTGACATAGAAACAAGTGCTGTGGATACCAACAAACTGTAAAAAATGGCACAAAAACAGCCGCGCGCATTGATTTTTTAGTATTAAACTTTTACGGTTGAACCATGTTGAGCGCTATCGCAATAGAAACATTGGTTCATTTGAGTTCCAACTGTTTTGATTTCTAGTCTCATCTCACAATGCATTTTGACGTGTACCTACACAGTTTGTTTTCCACTTGTGTCGCCTGTTCGAGTATGTGAACTGTTGCCTTGAAAATGATTTAAAGTAATAAACCGAAACGTCGAATCAACGTACGGGCTCATCTTAAATTCGTGGATCTGTTTTGGCCTAAAACGAATGTGATTATTAAGTATCATTGACTAAGAATTCTCGCCGCAAGTGTATCGCGAGTGACTGAAGATAGAGAACGCTCTCCTGACCAAAAAAGAATATGTGACTGTATACTTACCCCGCGAACATTAGTACAGGTTCTTCTGCACACTTGCCACCCAGTTTTAAGTAGTTTATCATCCCCAACTTCAGTTGTTTCAGGTAAGCTACAGTAAGAAGATGTATTTGGATTGTTTAAATAAACAACATATCAAATCCCAGTTTGCCTCTACAATTAATGGAAATATGAGAACGCAAGTGGCATACTTGTATACATATAATCGACATTTAAATCATGAAGACAATCTTTTCCAGAATGTACTAATAGTCCTTTGCTTACCATCAGAGGAGGAAAACACGCCGTTCCAAATTTCAGCTAAGCAGCTTATGGTAAATATATGAGGCTTGCGCTGTCCGTAAAAAATCCTGGTAGCTTCTTTCATTCCTTCGTAGTCGTAGAGATTCGGTATTTCAGACATTAGATCTACCCACAGTTTGATGTCTTCCAGGCACACTGTCATTCCACTTCCAGTCACAGGATGGCGCATGCTCAATGCGTCACCCAAAACAAGAAGGCCGGGCATGAATACGCGATCTGTTGGGAGGTAATTCGCCCTGCATGTTCGAATTCCGTTCTTCACCAGGCCATCTCGTAGGGGGGCTTGCAATCTCTCTGATGCCAAGAAAATGATAGCAAGAATCACTTACTCTGTTTTGGCAAATCAGAAGTGAGGGCAGCAAATGTGTTCATGATGTAGTGGTTCTTAAAAGTCTACCCTAGATAGACTATAGAATGCGATTTTCTAATAGTATAACAGCAGCATTACAGGGTTGAAATTTGGTGAATTGTTTCATTTCGACAACATGTAGAGTGAAAAATATGAATAATTGATTCTGAAAATGGGAATGTGTCGTCTCTCCAAACTCTTTGCCAAATCTCATGAAAATTCGTCAAAGAACTACAAAGACACAAGTGTAAACGTAAAAAAGTTGCCACTAGGAACCACAGCTGTAGCCAAATCTGTCCATTTGATTTCAATCTCTCTTCTAAACCAAGTACGGAAGAAGGTAAGACCAATTTTTACAAAAAAATGATCTAAACCAAAACTTAGTTAATTTTAGTAGAGAGCAGGTACATGTAGACTGTATTCACCTAAAGTCGCAATTGTACAAACTGAACATGAAAAAGTTCACAAAACCGATTTTTATCGCACCTCGTGACTAAATCTCCTTCTAGCAAGGGTGCGTCCTTGGAATTTATCAACAAAAAATTACTCACCTGGCAACCTGGGGGCAATGACATCTGCTATAAATTCCTTCATGTTCTTCGAAGTTCCATCGGCTGCAAAGAGCATAGCGCGGCGGTCTGTGTCAGAAATGTCGTACACTACCATGTAGCATGAGAGATCGTCGAATGAGTAGTAGTGGAGTTGGTTTGCGTCCTCCATGGAGCTGTCTCCATCCAAAAGAGTGCCAACGGCCACGTAGCTACTCACTGGACTTTTGGTCATGAACTGCTTACGAAACTTTGAAAATCGCCCATCGGCAACTACTGTGACAGCTGCATGAAACTCCTGAAACAATAAAATTCCTGGTCAGTAAACATACCCTGGATCTAAACAGTGTTGGAAGATTGAAAGTGGAGGATTATGAGTACATGTACATACATGTACATAGTAGAATTCAGTGACATACGTGTGTGTTCCACCTTCGCATTGTACACCATTCACCCTCACACGTTCCAATTGCGATCACATGAATTAATCTCCAGAAATGATACTTCAAATATAATTGCAAGGAAATCAAGCCCTTGAAAAGAACTCGAAGTTTCTACGTTTCATTATTTGCTTGTCACACCACTAACCTTATTTTTCATCTGCAGCCGATTTCATAAAGGTGGTTTAATAAAACCAGGTTTAAGACTGAACCTGGTCTTCCTAAACTTGGTCTAATTTTAGACCTAACGTGGTTTACAAGTCTGAAAGCCTGGTTTTGTTAGAACAGAATGCGGGTTTAGTAAAACCCCGTTTAAAGTATCCAAACCACCCTACTGTATCGATCCGGATTTACTCAAGAAAGAAACTACTGAAATCAGATTCAATGAAACCTTGATCACGTGGGTATACAATGGCACACAGCTATAAAGACAGAAATTGAACATTTTACTATTAATAGTCCTGAAGCCACGTGTCTCACGAGGCGCCACTTTTTGTGTTTCAGCTTTCTGTCAGCAACATTCGTGGTGGTAGGCTGATAAGGGAATTTGGAATATTAACCTTTTTGCTACATCGCATAAAAACGCCTATTAAACAATATCGCTGACTTTGACGTTGGTCGTTTTTGATCCATACAACCCATTTTCAATGACACCTAGTTCAAAACCCCCGGTTAAATCATTGTGTGTTCTTTTAACAATATAGAGGCCCACTCCACATAAAATTGTTACTTGTTTTGTATGTCCGTTACCAGCTATTCTAATGACGGACGACCACAGCCATACCCTACTGGTCGCCAGTTCTTGAAAAATGTCTGCCTCCAGAGTTCAACTTAAAACAGTTTTTGAACTTACACATCATCATGGAAAGAGACCCAGTTCTTTGAAAAGGAACAATGTTTTCAACAAGAGACAAACATAACAACACGGTGTATCCTCACGTTTAAATGTAAGTCGCAAGTAAATGATTAATCTGAATTCAGTTCTTGTGATCGTACGTGGCAAACTACATAAGGATATACACGAAACGTACCGAGAGTGGCGTTGATGAAGTAGTATCCCACGAGACATTATTCCGCGTATCGACCGAAACCGAAGGTCGAGGTCGATACGCGTCCAATGTGCTTGATAATACTTTTCCTGTACTGTATTCTGCTTCTCTTTCAAAATTGACATTATTCTACGGAGCAATACACGGAATAGTAGCCACATTCAACACGTGAACCCCACAACAAAAGCTTGCCTTTAAAGATGGCGGACGACTTTTGCCTTATGGGTAATTGCATTTATGGGAAAACTATATATTGTTACAAAAAAGTGAAACGAAGCGTTTGTAATTTCATAAGAACTAAAAGGAATTTGATTTTATTAGTACTAAGTCATTCAACAAATACTCGCATCCACACAAAAGTTTCGTTTGATTTACGTGCATCTCACAGAAGCAATTTTCGGTGGACCTGTAGCTCTGTTTGAGCGTACT
The DNA here is from genome assembly GCA_002633005.1 of Phoronis australis. NCBI lineage: Eukaryota > Metazoa > Phoronida > Phoronidae > Phoronis > Phoronis australis. The sequence goes on along the minus strand of NMRA01001025.1, from coordinate 1,485 downwards.
TATTGATCACACGCATAATGGCGCTTGCTTGCTCCCATAGACTCGAGACATTAGCCACTCTCGTGCAGAGAGAAATCTTCACTTATGGAGCGGAAACAGTTATAGCTCATCTCGGAGGTTTGGTCATGGCTGAAGGTAACCAATACTCAGTTTATAAACAGAGCTGAAGGTCCACCGGAGAGCATTTCACCACATGGTGAAATTTACATACACCAAAAGAATGGGAGGAAACTTCTTGTTTAGTGTGTTAGTAATAACCAAATCAAATGCCCTTGGCACGTTTAGAAAACAGAGAGAGGTTTATTTTTTAAAATGGCGACTGTGTGAAAGAGGTCCATTCGAGTGTGATGTATATGGCGCTATTTAAATCAAAGGGTTTGTTTACCGACTGGCCTGCAGAGATAAACCCCCACTACAGAAATTGTATGCCAGCGTTCAGGCATTACCTGGAGAAGTTGATCTAGCTCAATTGTTGTATCAGTATTATATTTCCACGGAATGCACTTATCGAGCACGGGGATAGCCGTGATGCACTGTTGCACCTAAGAAAATCGGTTAATGCATTTCCATATCCAAAGAGTCCCTGGGATGTCAGTGTACAACTGTGAATGTGTGGGCGACATGTTCACGCTGTTATACCTTGTAAGAAATGTTTTGCAATTTTATAGGACAACTTGACTTTTTGTAGGCCCCAACTTACCCTGACGAGGTTATCTCCATTTTCTGTCCTGTACTTGACGCCATTTACTATTCCGTTTTCATCCTCGATAACGTCAGTGACAATGCCCTCCACAAACGTGACGCTTTAAGTATTGAAAAAGCATAACTGCCATGCATGGTGTTGAGTCAAATGTAAACTTTCACTACATTATGATTGAACAACCAAAGATGTTCAAGTGTTAAAATGGATGTTCCTGGACCTTTTTTAACATGAAACTATGAATCCGCCGTAAACGTGGACACATTCTCCCACTTAAGTCTTGACATCTGTATCAAAATACTGGGTGCCATTTCGTACGAAACTCTCGGAAAAGACCAGTGTGCTTATTATAAACGATATCTCGCAAAGAACAAAGCATTGGGTGACCTTGCGTTTTCGAGAGTGTCTTGTTGCTTTTGAGGAACGCGACCCTGTGATAGCTACTGACAATCCCAGATAAAGTATTGGACAATTCTCAGAATTCACTGTTATTCACATGTAGACCATCGTCCAGCTATCAATTTCAGAGACAAATGGGTTGCCACACACATACATATACGGGGGGGGGTCACTGCCACCAGGACGAGCGAAGAGAGCCTACCTATAAAAGGCACTCATCTAGTCCGAGCTGTTGTTTTGGTCTTAAGCAGTTCATGTTACAGATATGTTACAGATATACAGTTGCCAACATCATAACTTTTAGTATATAATCATACAAATATATCTTTAAAATTCGATGAAATTTACAAATGTCAAATTTAATGTCCTTTACGGTTTTTACTTAC
>NMRA01001024.1:58735-68938 GCA_002633005.1 Phoronis australis | reverse complement strand
CTTGCGCTGCTTCAAACTGTACACAGTTTTGTCGACAAGACTCTGCGAATCAAACGACGTGCACATGTGAAAAGGGTTTCTTTTTAGACAAAGATAACCAAACATGTATAGGTAGGTGTTACATGTTTGTAGCGAGCAAGCTTAGGAAACAATGATGTTAAAAATTATATGTAGACGGTTTTCGTAAAACATCGTCGGCGATTGAATCAGTTTGGACAAATGCTGTTTAAAATTCTAAACAAGGGGTCCGCGAATACGGTTAGACGTACAGTATCTTCTGTAACATTCAAACTGTGGATTTGAAATTTTAATACTTAAACGGAACTTCAGAATTTCTAGAAAACTCCTGTTGATTGTTTATCATCAAAGCGTAAAATTGTCTAAACTCGTTAAATCCGTTTTAAATACCTGGTGGAGCTTACTGTTTAAAATTGGGTCAGATGAATGCCAGGAAATAAGCCACGACTCATCTTTTCTAGCAAACCCAAGATCTCCAGACTCATTGTCTACTTGGATCTACATTGGGATGGGCATTGCAGTCGTTGGCTTCCTGGTTTCAGGAGTAGTAACTTCATGTTGTATTGTTCATTTGCCCAAAATACGCGATCGATTACAAAAATTAAGGAATTTGCCAAAGTCGCCTACAACTACGTTGTCAACGGCGTCTACCGAGTCATCAACAACATCCGAGTTGGAAGCAACAGAAAATACGTCACCCACATCTGAAGAGAACGAGTCGACGCACACGGCTGCGATCGCTCCAAAAGCTGCCACATATAGTGCCGAACAGTCTGAGAGTGTTGATGCAAAACGGTCAGGATCAAATGAAGAACTTACCCGAGGAAAAACTTCAACAACAACTTTGTCTAGTAAAAGTTCAAATACGTCGGCTGTTTCCACTAGTAGCAGCGAAGGATCGAGTGTCCAAAGTGAGTGAAGGGGAAAAAACAAATGGAAAATCTCGAAGGTTTTTTGGCAAAAATCCGAAGAGTTTGTGTACATTAAAAAGCGTGTATTTATATAGGTGAGAACGACAGATCACCTATATGGAGAACTCATAATTATACGGACAACTTGGGCTAACTCAAAGCTTTAAGGCGATGTTCCGGACATTCACATAATCACAATCCAACTTCTTTGAGTGATCGAGCATATACTGTACACGCACTGAGGGGAAAATCTGTTTTAATATATCAAGATACCGAAGTTGTTCACAAAAGAGTATCTTCGGGATATTTTCGACCAGTGATTTGGTTGAATACCCGCGTGTACCCAAAACATATGCCCGCAGTCTACAAGTAGATACAAATGGACGAAACGGGTGAGCATGCATGTACATGGATGTCTCAACGTGAAAATTAGAGTATGTGTCCATCTGAGACACTAAATGGTGTTTGTTTTGCGTCGGTGATTGTCTCTGCGCGAGTGTGAACGTTAATTATACACATTGTTTGGATTTGCAATCATGAATTCATAAATCATTGGAATCGAGTCTGTATATTTCCACAAGAAAATACAAAGTTACAGTTAAGATTGTGTCAATACAGCTATATAATTTCCTTTCCTACAAGGTATTTTGCGTTCAAAAATATTGTCTCGTGTTCACAAATTGCTTGCAGACATGTCAGCTAATTTTTGAAATGATACTAAACCATTTTTGGTGATTTCATCCAAAGTAGGGATCTGTTTCGTGAAAAAAGATACCCATGCCAAATGACGTTTTATGGATCTTGGAAGGTGTTGTTTAACTTGCGACATCTATGCGACGGTGGTAAGCGCCTTACATGATCACATACATGTATGGGACGTTACCATTTCTTCCCTTGTTGCGTCTTTGTTGAATATAACAGTACAGGTCGCGTGGATATTGCACTTTGGGCGCTCATCAGGTGATTATCGACAAATGCTTGTCATTGTCTTTATTACAACAATGAAAAACAGAGTGAAAATGCCAATCTATCTGTACATGTATGCGACCAGCTTGCGACCTAGTTTGTCAACCTAACATGGAAATTTGGTCTTACTTCACAATTTCTAAAGTTGTCCAGCCAAATGAATCTCACTGTATCACAGTCAAGACGCAATTTAAAGAAACGTTCTCAGTAACGTTACCGAATATTCCCACAGACTTTTCACGTTTTTTAAATTGAAATTTAATTGTTTTTCAAAAACAGAAGTGTGGAGCGTAAGACCAAATTTCAATGTTAAGTCTTAAGTGTCTTTTCATGAAACTGACCCCTGTATGGTCTGTCACCGTCCTGTTGATGGCATTGTTCCCCGTTGAGCATGAAAAGGATTTTCTAGTGTTCTAAAGTGACGGTGTCTATTGCCTGTTCGCACGTCATGTCCACGCTAGAATAAATCACTCGAATTTTTATTTGTGCATATTTAGCTAACGTTTTAGAGTATTCCGGTCTGCTTTTAATCTGTAATTTGGGTGTTGTGATTTACCCACCACTGGGTCTATATTCCCACCAACCCCAATGTACTGTGGGAGCTGTACCTTCACCTTCACTGGCCAGGGAGTGCTAGTAAAACATGGCTTAGTCAGGGAACCTATGAATACCGAGTCGTCCATTGCTTTAAACACGTCCATGACGTTGAGCATACACTATAGCCACCTCACACGCAATAGCTAGAGGGGAGAGCTTTGAAATAATGACTAGGCCTAATAATATGTGACTCGTAAAACATCATTAGATAATTACGGTTATGTAGAAATGGCTGACCGGATTCAGATGAAACTTTCTCTTTTTATGCACAGTTCCCAAAACACCAACAGGAATTGTTTTCAAGATATTCCACTTGTTGCATGATGGAAATTCAAAAATGGGGTTTTTATATTTTGATGCAAAGTGTCAAAAGCTGCGCGAAGGGAAAACGAAAATAGTGGTCTGTAAAGCACCTACGTTTTGTTATCCATTGAGATCACGCTCTGCGTTTCAAAGTGAAACGTTTTGTCAAGCCATCTTGTTAAGCCTCAAAAGTCTACGGCAATAACGAAATACATGTATGAGCCAGCTCTTCGGAAACCTTGGATTCATCTTATGACTTGTGGTCTACATCTAAATTTGAAATTTGTGATAGCTGATGGGTTTTTAGGCGTTTTACCTGGCGCCGCCACTTTGGGGCGACGTGAGGAAACATATTAATCAGATATTGTTAAGGTGACATAAGAAAACATGCACTGAAACATCCAACGGTGGTCATTCCCCAGGGTCATTAATTACTTAAATATAATGCCAGTGACCTCATTTATTAAGTGTTTAATGGCGGTATAAAATGTCCCCAGAGGCATTATTGACGTCTACAGTGAACGTATAATTTATGTTCGTTTGTTTTGATAATAACTGCAATTTTAATGGATAATTATATACAAGCTAATGGCAATGCTGTTCTCAGAGAAGATGGACTCGGTTTGTTTACTACAGCTGTGCGCGATTTACATGCATATTTATTTATTTCATTTAGCAACGCCGGTGATTTCGCTGCATAGTTGTGACAACAAGACGAATATTGATAACATATACATCAACCATTCAACACTGATGTGCTTTCTTGAAGACCCTACAAAGAGGACATGCCAGAATGCTTGTGGTGATATCGTTCAACCACAAGATAACCGACAGTGTTCGTGTGACATTTTGTGTCCGGTGTATGGGGACTGTTGTGACGATTATTGGTCCTCGTGCCCAAAACGTACGAGTGCTACTGTCTCGTCAAAGTCATCCGTTTCTGTGGAATGCGTCAATCTGAATGCGAATCATAACAGAACGCTTATGATCACAAAATGTCCGACTCACTTCAAACAAGCGGACTTAATTAGTGGATGCGAGAATACCGTGAAAACGGTGATAAACAGGATACCAGTCAGAGACAATGCTACTGGGATACAGTATAGAAATTACTACTGTGCCCAATGCCATGGAGTTGTCAAAGTGCAGTTTTGGAAGTTTGATCTTCAGTGTAAAGAACTGTCCACAGTTGCAGTCGAAGGTAACATGAAGGAATTTTTGAACCGGTTAAACGATCCTCGGTGCAAGTTAATACTAGAAGACAGAGATGACATTTATAGGTACTGCCACCCAGACATTGTTCGCCGGTGTCCCTCTGATTGCAAATCGAACGAGTTGGTGAAGCAGTGTCACTCCACTCAAATTGTTTTCCTATCACATCACGATGTTTATTACAAAAATTATTACTGTGGCATGTGTAACGATCCGTCGTACATGAAAAATCTAACATTACGGTGCCATGGGAATTTTCCGCCAGTGACTAATCCGGTAACGAACAAAATCTTTTGGAAATTTTCGTTTTCACTGTTGCTCGATGTGAATGGTGCAGGTAAATTTCAAATTGACTTTTCAAATACGCTAGGTTCAGGAGCAAAGCAAGATAAAATTAACACAGCTTCGTGTGATTCGGATCATCTCAACAACTGTAACTTTTCAAAGTGTGAAGAAGGCTATTCCTTAGAGAATGGACACTGTGTTCCTCGCTTTAGGCTATCCTTTGTTCGCGTCATTTTACGGTATATAGCGTCATCAAATCACAGTTACGACATAAACTACTTTGATCGCCAAATCATGCCTTATCTTGTAAGAGAGGGCTTGGAAAAAAGATTTGACGTAAACACAGCACCAGATTTCACATTTGAGTTGGATGCACCATTAATAGGGGATGACGCTGCTACACTGCGATACGTCCTGGACATTACATTCATGCAGCGTTTAAAAGCCACGTGCGCGTCAGGTGTAGAGAAAAACGAGCAAAAAACCACCAAAGATGAACATTTCAAAGCTCGAATGAAACGTTTTTTTGCTTCAAGAGGATTGGGGCACCTATTTGACATGTACGTGAACGCAAGCGAATGTTATAATAGCACAGTTTCTGAATGCCGCAACAAAACCTTGCTTACTTGGCGTTTCGCTGTTCAGGAGGATGGCGACATATTAATTCACGACTTGGAAGCAATTGTGCCCAAAGAAGACGTCAGGGATTCTGGAAACGGCAGCCTGACAGTTTGCCTTGACAACGTTCGAAGCTACTCTCACCTATTAAATTTGTCACCACTGGGAATATTGACGATAGTCTGTCTTCTCATTTCCGAGACCAGTCTTGCTGTGCGCATCCTGTTACAACCGGTGTGTCCTGTATACCATACGTTTCCAGGAAAGCTTCAGTTTTGTTTAGTTGTGCAACTGTTCTTGGCAGGGCTGTTTTATCTTCTGCGCCCGATAGCTGGCCTTCTCCCATGGGCGTGTGAGACTTTTGCCGCTCTCACTCAGTGGGCGTATCTCTCTGTGTTTGCGTGGATGAACGTGATTGGTGCGCATTCCTGGACCATATTCCATTTATCTTTCTCCAAATCTCGAAATAGCCACCGACGTCTGGTCATGTTATGCTGCCTTGCTTACGGGGTGCCTGCACTCATAGCATTGGGGTCCGTTTTCGTTGATTTGTTCATCGCCGAAACAGATTTTAAGCCAAAGTTTGCGGAAAAAGGAGTCTGTTGGTTCACCCAAACATATGCTATGCTCGCGTTTTTTGTCCTTCCTGTTGCTGTCTCTGTGTTATTTAACGTTATTTTGTATTTCCTTATTGCGTATACCCTACACAAGTCTGTTAATACGTCCAAAACAGTCAGTAGATCCAAACGAAACACTGCGAGGCATGAATTTGTGATGCACTTAAAAATGTTCGTTCTGCTTGGAATAACTTGGGTCTTTGGATTTGTTGCCATAGCAGCTAATAGCCAAGCTCTTTGGTACATTTTTACAGTTCTCAATGCAAGCCAAGGTGTTTTTGTTTTCATTTCATTTGTTTGCACACGTCGCGTGCTCGATGCTATGGGTTTCGAAAATCGGTGTGTTTTCTCACTATTGGCAACGCTATCAAGAATTTCGTCCGAAAATCAAGACGTCGAAAGCACAGTCACCAGACTTTAAGACGCCGCCTAGGACATGTTTCGGGGGAGGGGGAGAAACTGAAACCTTACTGTCTGCCTCACAACTCTTAACCACGAAGTATATCTAATACTGACTTACGGAACATATGTCGCGCACAATAAAAACGCGTACGACGCGCGGACCATTACCACGGAAGCTGAGCTACAGCCAAACACAGGGCATTCTTAGCACAGACAAATACTAGGACAGTGTTTTCTGGTTCCAAAGGATCTCTGCTCTGTACAATAATACGGAAGATTGATGTAGTATTCAGCCGACAGTCATGTACTTTTCGTCTTTGAAATGATATATAAGAACACGAGACGCCGAACAGAACAATTGAAATATCTATCAGATGCACGTTTTCATAGAGTCCCTTCCGTAGACATTTGTGAAAACGCAAAATCGAGAATAACCCTTCGCTTAAAAAAGAAATGCTAGGAGCTAGTTAATCTCCAAGTGGCGAGACTTGCTTGACCGCGAATTAGCTCACCAAGAATTGACAAATAACATCTCCTGAAAATCAACGATATCTCGTGAGTCTGCACAAAAATTGTATGGAAGAAGTCGCTTTCAAAGGGACATATTCGATTTCACGGCAAAAACAGATTTTGGGTGTTAAAATCATAATGTTGCAGTGTTGTACGGGAATAAAGGACACTCAGTTTCTGAGTGTTTGTTATGAAATTACATATGACAAGTTTAGCAACATACGTGTTTACGTTACTTGTGAAAATTTTTCAACGTCTTTTGTATTTATCACCATGGCTAATGAACGTACGTTTGCGTATTTGTATATATATGTTGTTACTGTTTCTATAGCTATTAGCATTAGAATCAACATCAGACTGCCATCTTTGCAAACCACGGTCCTTAATCCGTTGTGAGAAAATATTTACAAACGACTCTAGACACGCGACTCCTTGGTTTACCCAAACATCATAGAAACTCTACATTGACAATAAATTGCGGACTGAGCTTGCCCAATTATACACATGTCTACCATTTTCATGTAGTCTGTACAACAACGAATGAACTGGCAGGGCAGTCGAGTTAATTCGTTGTTGCACTCCCTGATATCTTTCTTAATGTGTAATCAATGTGTTGTTTTAAATTAAAAAATACATTTTGTAACCTGCCAAACTAGTAATTGTTTATGATTTAAATTATTCAAGTTTTTCTTCTGGTCTAATTGTACACCGTCAAATGCTAATGAAGGGATTCCTATTGACTGTAATGAAATCCTGCTCAGAAAAACGGCGTAGCCAGCTGAGCACGGAAAGTTTTAAAAGTAAAGGTGACGTTATTGGTCTGGTGTTAAAATGTATTTCTCTAGTAGGGCCTAGTCATAGGCTGTTAACATACAATGATGAATTTGGCCACCTGGCGTAACAAGTGGCGGGTTTAAGGGGGGGTGTGTCCATTTGGCGCAGTACCGGGGTGAGAATGCTGACTGGCCGCCCCCACGACCACGCGGCTGTATAGCCCAGCTTCCCCGGGCTAGATCGCAAGTACATAATCCTTCTTCGAAAATGTTTAGGGGCACTGGACCGCAAAAAAATTCCCAAAAATATGAAAGGAATTTAATTTTTGAAACTTAAGAGGAAATTCGACGGCCCAGACGCCTGAGGAGTGTCGGCCGGATTGTGACTGACTGAGGACGGAGTAAATTTTCGTTCTGCGCTAAACTTTTTTTGAAAATTCCACACCGAGACCACAGCAATAAACAGCACTGGAACAAACTACTGCAATCAACTACCGACATATCCGCTGAGCAACATCAGCACGAGAACGAAATTGGAGTTCCATTCTTAAACTTTTATTCAATGTTCAGCATGCCGGGTCTCTTCGATCCAGCGCCCTGCCCTGCACGCCCGAGTGATCATGAAGACATGATGCCACAGGTGGCGCTGTCCAAGATTCATTGTCAAAACTTTTTTGATTGGTCAATGATTGAAATTTCAACCAATCTTAACAGTTGTAACAAAACGTTGTCTTGCTTGTTTGAGTGGTTTGCGACAATGGCGGCCGTCCCGGGCTTTCCTAAGTGGCTTGAAGGATGCAAAGGAAGCGTTACAAAGACTAGGGTGGGTTAAGTTGTTTTTAATCACGTTGTGCTCTGAAGGTCCGACATAGCTGTCGTTGCCGACGAGTAAAACGTAACTTCATTACCAGGAATCACACCTGGAACTCAGTGTATGTAAGGCAAATAAGCAAGTCGGTCAAAACAGGCATCTCGGTTTAAAGTGAAAAGTTTTGTAACCAGGGTAACTATTTGTAGGCCTAAGTAAGTAGGCCTAAGTAAATAAGTAAAATGTGCATTTCACTGTTGTGTTTAGCAAACGTTATACTAATTTCCGAGATTACCTCACCTTGGAATCGAACCAGCGACCCGATAAAGCATGTAAAACCGGCATGTGTGCTAACCATTCTGCATTCAGTAAATAAACATCATTGTCTTGACAATCTAAGCAACACACAAGCAATAACATCGCCCTGAGTGCCGCAGGCATACATGTGTGATTGTATACACCGGTGACCTAAAGTCGTGAATATAAGCATAATAAACAGTTGGTTGTCATACTACCCAATATCCGTTAGCAACTGCTCATGTGATGTCATGGGCATATATCAGCCTTCACAAATATACGTGTTTTGACAGTCTTAATCCTTGTTTGTATCCGTAAGAAGAGTTTTAAAATGGTCGCTGATATCGCCGGCCGTTTTGAATGAGGCCCTAAAGTCGTGAATGTTTTGTTTAGACGGAAATGTACGAATTATAACCACACAAGCAAAGACACTATACTATAAAATCTTTGACACGAGTCAACTACCATGCTAGATGAAATAAAAACGCAATGCATTGTTTATTAATTCAGTTTCAATTGAAATAAATTGTTATATGTTTTGCACCCAACTTTGATGTGCACAGACGTTTTCAATGAGGTTGTTCACGTAAAACGCTAAGAACACAGCATCAATTATCGCTCTGTATTTTATTGTTTTGGCCTTACAAAACTTGATCCACCCTGGGATATTTTGATACATTGTTCAAGCTACCCCTGGAGCGCGTGTTTGGGTAAATCTGAACGATAAATATTTTCGAAAACATATCCCAAACATGCACAAAAAAAGTGAATTAGTGAACTATGCTGTTTTTAAGATACATTTGAAAAAAGAAGCCACTCACTCACCTGTTTGGTATCATATTGTGAATACGAACACGTCCGGGTATTCGTTTGACGTTCGTAAGCAGACGAACACTGGAAACTTCAACGCCAGATGTTGCAGGACCGTGCAGAAGTGGAAATAAGATCGTTCACGACTTTAGGGCACTCAAGACTTTAGGACCTCTGACAGTACATCACCATAAAATGTTTCTGCTTTCAAAATACAGCAAATGAAATCGAATGAAAGTTGCATATAGGCACATGGAGTTATAATTAACACATACCATGACTTTGGGTACAATTTAGTCTGCATAACTTGAATATATCCATGAAAATCTGTTGCGGTTTGCCTGAGTTGCTCTTACCGGGTGCCATTTTGAGGAAATTTCGTGAAATCATGCATGTTGACGAATAAAAACTCCAAGGGCAAGGACACAAATTTCACCTGATATCTTCCCATGCTATTTTGCAAGTTTCACACACCGGCGTCACACTCTTCGCTCAGCCTCGGGCAAGCCTTTGCCTAACTCATGTGACTTAGTTGAAATATTCTGTGGTTATCGCGTACGCGGTAAAAAAGTTTACGTTGACCAAAAAGTGGAGTTAGAATCCTTCGCCAAGTAGCTATGCTTCCTCGAAGATACGTGTAGAAGTAGAAAGACCACTTAAGGTAGTAAGCGCTTTTTAAAGTCCTTGCAAACTGCCCATGGGGTTCCAGTATCCGAAAATAATTACTACATAAATTCTTAGTTTCGACACCCTCTCTTTATATTCTTTTCACGATTTTTTAACAGTATTTGACCCTTCTCTCTGAGCCTATGATTACCGGTTGTCATCGGTTATTTCCGTACCCATATTTCCGGCTCATCAGTTCAGGAACTTGTCCTGAATGCCGCCATTTTTTCCTTGTAACTGAATGTGCTATGGCTTGCTCGAAAAGTCTTCATTATTTTGTTTTATTAGTAATATATCGTGATTCGTTTGCATATGTAGTGTATTTATAGTTTGTAGTTAGTGGTCGTTGATTTTTTTTGGAATGTTACACGTACTTAGTATGTTAAAATAGCATTGGTGTTTAGTTCCTT
>NMRA01001024.1:18965-58117 GCA_002633005.1 Phoronis australis | reverse complement strand
TGGTCTCGATCCGCACCGGGTCCGATAGGCTGCAGTCCCGAGTCTGGCAAAATAATTTCTGTCAAAATTTATTCGCCATATATTTCTTCAGCAAATTCCATAAAATTGTCCGTAGTTTGATTTTATCAAAATTAAGGCGCGCTGTTGATTTTTTATCCCCGTTTGCTGGCTGGTAACAGTACAGGCACTGCTCCAGTCGCACTAACGGCGTTTTCTCGGCCTGGGTTCCTGAATCAATTGTACTTCCGGGTTCGCGGCAAGTTCAAAATGGCGGTGTTTCTTCGGGTGCGAATCGTGAGTGGCGCGTTCATTTAAACTGTTTTCGAGTACGGATCGTGTATTAGTTAGGGGGTAGGTACTTCTTGGATCCTTTTAACATCTTATAACCATGTAATAAGGGTTAACAACGCGTGAGAGAAGGACTTTAAGTGATAGTTTTAAGTGTAGAATATATTTTCAACGAGGTGAAACCTATTAAACGCTGAACGGATTTTGTCTACCGCCCGTTTCAAATACACGGAACAAAATTAATACAGAAAGCAATGGGAAGCATTGTAGCCCCAAACCGGCCAACCGATGGGCTACATGTTGCTTAGGAAACATGTAAACAGTGCCACTGTCTGTGCTTAGCAGTGGAGACAGTGGTACTCCTATAGGGCCTTCGCACACCAGAAGATGTTCAGCGAATTATGCCTCACACTGATTAAACCGTAGAAGTTACAGTGCTATTAAGTACCTTTTGTGGGTAGAGGGACACCTTAGGAGGTCTTCGATATCTTTAATTCCTTTCAATTCAAGCAAATACTCCCATATTCATTTTGTAGCAGTCCTTCATTCAGTTGCTCAAATCCGCAAGTGGCCATTCTTACTCTGCTCGCCCCAGGATTATGACATCATATCACAAGTTACTTTTTTGGTTAGGTGACCAGTGATTTATGGAAATGAGAACTTTGCAATTTTCTAATCTATTCATTTTGTTTACAATAATGTGAATGAAGAATCAAATATGTAACAGAAGATAAAATACTCAGAGATCCAAAATTCAAGGTTAGTCCCCACCATAATGCAAAAAAATATCGAAATCGGAAACATTTTGGGGGTTTACCCTGGAAAAACATTACCTGATGATACACCATCTTTTGACCTGCTTTCTTGGAAAGTCAGTAACTTGAGTGTCACGAGTTTTACAAAGAGTCACATGAACATTCTCATCGAGTGTGGTGAACACTGTCGTGAACAATGTACTTCCTGCTTTAAATTACGCTTACCGTAACGACAACTAACCATCAGCGCATTGGTTTGGATTAGACAATGTACACTAATGAGAATGTTGATACACTGATGACATGTTTGGGTTTTCAGTTGTGGTCAAGTCATTCCATAAGGCTGCAATATACATCCAAGCGAATGTGACTCTAGATTGATGAGTAATTAAAAATAAATGCATGAATTTGCTCCTTCAGGAATGGGAAAAGTTCCTTGGTGATTTACAAGATGCCGTACAACAACAACTCATTGAGAGTCGGGTTACAGACTTCACAGCTTTGTCAGAAACAGAGAAACAGCTGTTCCTGCAAAGAGCAACTCAAGCTATACAAGGAGGTATTGACAGGTCCTGGAATAGTGCCATTGATTTTTACTATAAGTGTTCAAGTAATCTTTGGAACGTTAGCTCAGTTTTGAGGACCAGCCACTGAAAGAACTTCAGCACACATCCCTGTCAAAAGTTTATCCGAGTATTAACTCTTTCAAAGGATCAACAGGAATGCATTCCACAGTTCTTATTTATATCCTAGTAAAATGGCCGGCACTGACATAGCTGGGTCGGTAAGGCTGAAATATTGAATTTTGGGGATAAGCCATGAATAAAAAGACTGTTTTTGTGCCATAAGCAAAAATATCTTGTCGCAAGTATCTTGTGAGCTGTCCTGATTCAAACTAGCCATCAAGTGTTTCTGTTCAAGGTCTGAATCAGGGGCTTTCAATCCGTTGAATCTGGGGCCAAATATCAGCCCTATTCTTTTCTGAAATCATGCGCAATTCCCCTCACGAGTCCCAAAAAGTCCCCTCAAGTGATTGAAAAATTCCCCTCAAAGTTCAAATCACTTGTAATCCACACAGGTGACAATTTGAAAGAGCACAAGATGTTAATTTTGGCTACTGCCTATGAGAGCTTGCAACAGGTTGCGAGGGTTCTATTGATGTTGATCGGAAAGTAGAATTTCCCCCTCTCCCCAAAAAAATCCCCTTTCAGAAGGCACCTTTCCCTTCAGATGAATGAGCACCCTGTGAATGCTAAATTTGAATAACAGCGATGGGTCAGTAAAGTTTCGGCTTTAAGACTGACCAGGCTCTGACTTTCCTTTATCATTTTAACTATAATATGTCCGTGGCTGCATCTACTAAAACTTCTTGCCCTGGTGACTAGGCATACTGAAGTATGAGTGGCTGTAACGGTGTAATTCTCTCATGTCATCGCAGTTCCCCATCTGATTCTGCAATATTTACCCAGAATGCTGCTGGTCAGTCAGGCACTTATCCTGCGGTTGCTACGCACACTGATGTTGTACTTATCCCTATTTGAAAAAAAAAATTACTTTTCATAGACTTTCATTTTTTTTCTGGATCCTTGCCAATTTTTTTTTTGGTGCATTAAGAGTTTTCACACGTAAAATTAAATTTCAATGCGGGCTCCTTACTTACATCAAGAAAAGACGTGGTGGATGAGGCGCTGTATTGTTTTTTCCTGTCCCTTTTAATTCAGAAACAGCATATTCGTCTGTAAATTAGGTCAATCTTCTCGATATACAATATTTTTCCAAACCGGTGTACTGTATGCAAAAAATGCGGATTCGTATTGAAATCAAGCCACCAGTACGCAAGTACGCAGAGCCAGGCAAAAATACGCAAATTCAGCAAATTCATAAGAGATCATTATTGCTTGTTTCTCAATAAATAAGCCAAGATTTTAAAGTTAGAAATTCAAAAAAGTATTATAAAATCATTATTTTTAGCCAAAAAGTTGAGCTACAAACTCGGAAAACTTCATTTCATTCTCGAAATAGCCCGATAATCGGCGAATCGTGAGGCCTCTTCTATCGGTATGTGTGCCACAGGCCTAACCTATAAGCAACGACTTCTGTGATTTGTAGATTGCTTACTTTGTCTAATTCCAGCTATTTACGGCTAAATACGTACTGTTGACAAAATGGCAAAGCGTAAATAGTCGCGTATTCCGAGCTATGAAGAAAGTAGCTTCTGAAAGAAGGGAACTTCTGTTTTTGCCACGTTATTCCAAAGAATGACAGTATCTTATTCAAGGGATCGTGGAATTTATACTGCAAGTTGTATAGCATGTTATTTTTTGCTGACATGGTGACTGCACTGACTTCGTAGCATGTTGAGCTGACGATAATACCTGAGCCACAGGCACAGTCGAGCCTCGAGGTCTTTTCGCATGCAGTACGGTGGTACGTGATCAGAGACACTTGCAATGAATAATTATTCAAAACTTTTGTGAATGGTTAAGAAAATATCGTCTAGTACAAAACATTGTCCAGTGCAGATTCATCTACTCATTTTTGCAGATATTTTTTTGTGTTAAGAAGTGAGGTGTGCATTAGGCCTGTATTAACATAACTAAGTTCAGAAAGGATATTTCCTATTGATTAACAGGATCTTTTCACTAAGCGCGTTGTCCCTCAGCTAAACAACTTAAATTATTCTGAAAATTGGTGATCTATTCAGTACGCGTATTTTAGAAACTGTTTCAGGGGCAAGGAAGTAGGAAAAGTTCCCATGCGCATACCCTGGCAATGTGTGCAAAAAGGTACTGAGAGAAACCAAAAGTCTGAGGAAACGAGAAAAAAGTCCACTAAGGAGACAAGAATTCGACGAAAGCTCTGAATGCTGATCAAATCCGTTGTTTTTTTTTAGTCAGTGAAAGATCCACTGCGAAAAATTCAACCCCCCGGTGTTTTAGGGTAAATGTGGTCTGTACGCGAAAATCTACGAATTTACTGAAAAGTCTGCAAATCTGGTGTTAAGAGTACCGGTACTCCAATGCAGTTTTGGCGGTACACAGGTCTGTTCTTCTATCTCTGCGAAAGAGGAGACGGGTACTTTTGAAGTATTGGCTTTTGTTGTGGCTTGTATAATTAGCTTTTAACTCAAGCCTGAGATATTTTTGGAGCACTGTGCCATGACGCCTCTGGAAGATATCTGCAATATAGCAGACTTTTTCTTAGATCCGTAATTTTGTGTGTGTGCTTCTTTGTTTTTTGTGTGTGAGATTTTTTCTACTGGATACTGGAAATTGACAATAAAATTCGTTGTTCCACTTCAGGAAAATCTTATGGGGATTTATTCAAGCGCGTGTCCCTTTCTCTTGATCAACACATGAGTGATGACATTGCTGAACATCTTCTGGAAGATTACCCGTCTGATACCAAAAGCGAAATGATTCTTGATCATGCACAAGATGGCGCTGTTGCTTTGTTGCGAAAGTGGCCTGAAATGAAGTCCAAACTGCGAGCTTGTTTAAACAGGTCATTGCCAGACACTCTAAGGAAGGTATCCTGGCGGCTGTTCCTCAACAATGGACCTGGTAAGCATATGTGCCCTGACTGTTAAACTGTCAAGTCTTTGTTGCTGTCCGTTTTGAGACGGTCTTTTCCATGCTTGCAAGTCACATTGTTCTCAAGTACACCTTAGTTAGCAGTTTGCAAATCTTTTGCGAGGATGGCACCACTGGTATGGGTAATAGTGGAGTTTGCTCTGGGATTGGCTTTTGTGGCAGTCATAACGCTATTGAATCTTTTGCGATTATGGCTCAAAACAGTATGGGTAATAGCGGACTTACTCCGGGAGGCGGTGGGTTGTACCTTAAACTTATTAAATGTTCCCAAGCTCAAAACACTAGTTCAATACCATGGCGTAGCATTTCGCATGCATAGAAAGCAGGAATTGGTTACAGGCTGCATCGATAGTTTGACGAACCATGGGTGCTGTGGGTTATTAGTCATGAAGCAGTGCCCTGGTGATAACTTCATTTGTGGATTAGTTGGTGTGCACATTTTTGGCTTGGACACAAGTTTACATATTGAATTACTGCTAAAACCAATTGTATTGTCCAAGAACTTTGTAAAAAGTTACCAACAAGGTTTTTTTTCTTCATTAACTTAGTCCGAAAACACTATCTGGACATCTTGTCAACCAACCCACGGACTGCAATCTCTCCACAAGACTTGGAAATCTCTCAGAAATGTGAACAGCTTTTGTCATCTCCACTGTATGAGCTCAAAGGGTCCATTGGTAAGATTCAACTATCATGTCATACTAAAGATCCCAGATTTAATGTACTTAAAATGGTTTTAAGAGCTAAACTAGAAAGAAAACTTATCATTAAGCCTAGCTTCTGTTTTAGCCATTTAAAATTAAAATTTCCAATGAATTGAACATGTGTTTGTTCAGTGGTAAATTATTGGTAGTTTGGTGTTGAAAGGAGCTTTTATTAGCTATTGAAATAGATGTTGAAATGACAAACTTATTCCAACGTGTTGCAGACATTTGGCTGATCGTAATGTACTCTTATCTGATATTTTATTTAGGATAAATTCATACGATTGATATGCTGTGATGTATATCTTTCATAAGAATTGATTTCACAGTTGATTTAATTTGTCATGCAAGGTTTATCATCAATCATAGTAATCTATATGCTTACCTATAACTGAGTAATGACAAATGATCAAAATGGGTTTTCCGTTAATGATGGTTTGAGGGATGCTCATATTGATATCACACTTATCATTCATCATCAGGTTAATATAATTTTATATCAACCAAAGTCGAGCAGATTGTGCTAGCAGCGTATTCTGTTACCCTCAGAATATTTTTTTTCGAGGAGGGATAGGTTTGGCAACCTACACGTGGCTAATGGGACCTCAGATTCTGTTTGACGACCTTTTAAAAATCCCAAGTCACGGCGCAGTTGCTAAGCACATGTCCGAGCATGCGCTCCAAACACTACTAACAGCAAGTAGATCTTTTTGGAATTGTTTTTCAAAAAGTAAAATGACTGTTGCACAAAAGTATCAGTGAGGGTTACCTGCTTCTCCCTCACTTAGGAGGTGGGTCTACATGGGAATGGATCCCACAGTGTAAAGCTCACATTGTACCTTGAATTATCTGTTTGGCTGAACAAAAAGTTGACTGAAAATTTACAGGTTTGCGGTTCTTCTGTAATCAATTCAGGTATTCCGATTTTTCATTTCCCGCTGCAACCATGTATGCCCCATTTTTGTCTCCCAGGAGTTTCGCTCTCCAGCTTACATGGTTTTCTTGTTTTGTCAACCTTATTCCCCTTTGATAACTTGGGATTTTGCCAGGTCACATTTCGCAAGTTGACAGTCAAGCCCTGGTAAATAGAATTTAGGGGTCAACACCATGTGGTCCTTTTATGCACCACCTATGAAGAGCAGGGTTAACTAACATTGCTCATGATCCATGTTCATGCAAAGCTCCTTCCGAAATGCAGCTTCCGAACTATAAGCCACTGTTTTGCAACAATTTATGTACCCTCTGTAACCACGTACTGTTATCGAAAACTGTGATTTTCATTTAAAAGCATTCTTGTTGTCTTTAGGGGCGTTTTATGCCATGAAAGCTGTTCTCTCATTCCATCATGCCAGTATGAAGACTTCGGACAGCTTGTCTGATATAGACTTTCTGCTGGTGATTCCATTTGTGTACCTGGCATCACCAGGGATATCCAGGTGGGTTGTTTACCTGGCATGTGGTTTGTTGTCGGGAATTCCCAAGTACATTCAAGTGCCTAGTATGCTGGTTATCTGGTTTGTACAGACTACTAGGTATATCTCAGAGTTGTGGATTAATACATGCGGTGTATACTGCTGTCATCTCTGTTATTGAGTGTGTCCAATGCAGCACTCAAAACAATACTATCGAGGAAGACTTTCAAGGGCAAACAACAGATGAACCTCATCATTTCCGTCCTGTCCTCCTGTTTTAACATGCCTCACTCTCTGCGTCTGTATGAGGTACAATTTACACGATTAATGTTCAGTTCAGAAAAACTGCTGAACTGCAACACCATTGCCATAAAAATTGACCTCATTTCTCAAATTGTTAAAAAAGCTGTTCCTTCAACATTCATTAAGCACAGTGTATATGTCAACTTAGTGTTCCTCAAGAACTAACAAAATGTGTTAAGGTAAGAATTTTCGTGAAATTGCAAATAAACTCCAAAGTAATGGATAACTAAATCTGACTAAATCTCAATGGATTGTTTATCTGGCATGTACAACTCAATCTCTAAGGTTATATTGCTTTAGATGTGACATTGTTTTTGCTTGGTTTTCTATTCATTTTTGCATTATAATTTTACCAAGTTGAACTTAGACACATCAACTGATTACATGAAAGTGAAGGTTTTGAATAAAGCAGGGTACAAGTATTCAACAAGTTCTTGCTGTGTTGTTATTGCCAACTGTTTAAATCCTCTCAAAAATTTCAAAAACGACATCTGTTTCTTTTTTAGAACTCAACCTGCCTCTGGAAAAATAGTTGCACTTCTTGTTGAGGAATTCCTAACATTTATGGATTCAAGACCAGGATTTGTGACTGACTCTGGATCAGAGGTAAAATTCAAAATGGCTCCTCTTAGCTGTTATCAGCCAAACTAGATCGAGATAAGGTTTTTTTCATCATTATGGTGTTGTCCTACCTGTACTTCCTTTTTAAAACTGCACTTTGCCATGTTTGGTTAGTTAAGAACTGGAAATTGAATTGGATCTTATACTCTCAAAGATTCGGTCTCGTAATATCACTTACCATGATAAGATCCCATTTCCATTACCAACAAGAACAAAGAAACCATCAGCGACACGACAACATGCTTTTGAGTTAATTGAGGTTGGCCAACACAAGCCCAGGGGCTCAGTTATCTGTCACATTCTTTCATTGTGCTCCTACTGAAGAGAGCACGGCTGACTGACCTCGGGGACATGTCCAACCGGGTTCGCATTCCCCAATGGGAGTTACAGTTTTGTCTGTGTTTTCTTCAATGCCTGCCAAGTTTATCCAGATAGATGTTCTTGAAAGTTCTGAAATAAGTTTTCGTACAGAGAAAACAGCACATGCTCAGTTTTACACCTATTCTGTACCCATCATTGACTTTTTTATAATTTTCTATTCTTTGCCATTCGCCTACCTATCAGACAAACCAGGTGTCAGAATAAATATTGATTAGTTATTAGTAGAGATGGGACTTAGTAGTTGAAGCTGTAGGAATTACTACAGTGTACAGAAGAAATTGTACAACAGAGCCATCTCGTGAAGGATTCTAAAGAGGATTTGGCAAGGGCAAGAGAGTTAATGGATAGGGACTTTACTAAGAACTTGTCACTTGCATCGTGGGTAGTGAGATACTGCCTGCAAGTGTTGCATCACGAGAGAGTACAGTGTGTGTTAGTTCACAGATTCACCAACAGGACTGCCATCCAACGGTGCCACTGCTTGGACAGCAGATAAGACGTTTGATACTTTATAGTTAATTGATTGAAGTAACCCTTACAGATGGCGCTAGCGTAGCTACTCTTCTTCATTGTTAAAGTAATTAATTAGGGTTTCGCTTGCATTAATTAGTGATTTATAAATGAATTACTGGACTTAATCTTAAGCTACCTTTTAAACTAAACCCACAGTCAACTTCTGACACCAGGTACGAAATTTTCATGGAAGTTGGCAAACGTACAAATTGATGAAAAAAATGTCATGACATTTATTTTTGCTGAGTTGCCCCCTAGTGGCAACTTTTATTGTCTTTTCATCAGCCTTTATATAGCACATCTATCAGATTCTTTTCAGACTGGTGGACAATAAGTCAGTGACCTGTCATGGAAGTTGAGAGCTCGAATTCAGAGATTTTATTGAACAAACACAGACAGATAGAAACAACAAATACATCCTGGGTAATAAACCTGCAACATGTGGTCAAGGGACACAACTGCATGCCGGGGAGACAACTCGAAAACACAAAGCTACTAAACAGCAGCGTTGAGGTACAGAATTACAATTTATGCCAGGTCATTAACCTCGTTTAAATATTTTCATTCATTGCAGCAAGATTCTGAAGATCTCAAATCGTTTTGTGTGGCCACAGCAGATAATATTATTGCGGCCTCTCCAGGACTTGTTGATGTCATCACCGATAAATTCACACAATCAGAAGGTAAGTATAGTTTGATTGTTTTGCACTTTTTGTTTTGTAGATAAATAACTGCATTCTGTTTATGCAACTCAGTTGCAGATTGTGATGCAAATACTCATCAGAAATAACTTTTAAACAATCCAGACAAAAGTGTGTCTTGATAATGTTGAAGGGAGTTTTTCACTTCCACCTGTGAATTAACAAATTCCAGAAAAAGTAACCAAGTTTAGCAGTTTTGAGAAGCATACGAAATATCTTTTTTCCTCTAAACTTAATATCCAACTTTTCTCCCTCTGATGATCTATGCGCATTCTCCAGAATTTTGAAAAACATACACAATATTTTTTTTCTTTCAAGTTCAGGGATCTATACGCTCATGCACTCGTATCAATGTTGTGTCTTTTTTAAAGTTGCCGTGTTTCCTTTCACCTTGTGGCGCAAACCCAGGGACAAGATTTTACCTTTCCAGATCCTGAGAACGCTCATCGCGTGTTTGGACAAGACCGATGAAGTGACAAATTGTATTCTTAAATTTGGAACAAAAAAAGTTACTTTAAAGTGCATTGATGCTGTTTTCATCATGAAGCCTATTTGTAAATGGTGGCTTAATATGGCTGGCGTCAAATTGATTGTCATTGAAACATTTTGAACGATACACATTTGGGATGTAGATACGGTCGTACACAACTTTGATACAATTTTTTAATTGGGAAAAACATGCTAAAATTGAATATTTTCTAATATTCAAATGCTGTACTCTGTTGGTATGAATAATCAAAGGTACACTGCCAAATGTTGCATTGTGTTGGTTGAACTGTACAAATCACGCTTACAACAAAATACAGGTTTCTTTAAGTAGCCTTGAATTTGACAAAAGTGAAATTCTACTCGGGACAAAAATAGTCATCCTCCATATTGTGTCCCAAATAAACAATAACATAATCAAAATTTGGCGCTTGGTCAAATTCTTCACAAAAACAATACCTTTTTCCATTCACATTCATTCGGTCACATTCATTTTGTAACTTGGCATTAGAGTAAAGTGTTTTGGTTCAACTTATTATTTTTAGAGAAAATTGTCCAGACTGATGCAAGCAAGCGCACTCTTTTAGAAGAAGGTGTAAAGACTTTGTGTCGGCCTTTGATCAGGTCTTTGTTCGTTGGTAAGGATCATTGACTCTAGCACATTTCTTTTTGGCCAAAATATGAGTACGAACTTTAAAATCAGTGCACGCGTAAACAAAGACATTGTATTAGTCATGTTTTGGTTTATTGTCACTAAACCATTCTCCACTAAAGGCATGTTGATGACGTGTACCTGTATGCAGACTGTTCTCCTGTGTTACCGGACTGAAGTATTGTGGAAAATGTTTGTCTTGAGAATAATTTATTGATGATAAACCAAATTGTCAACTTATAGAATGTTTATGTCCGTGCATTCGCTGATTTTAAAGTCCGTAAAACTCAATGTACTTGATAATTATTTGATAGCGACTTTTTAATATTTCTGCAACCAATGCTGTGACTGTTATGAATAGCTTGTAATGATTGAAAGTGGAACTTAACGGGCATTAAAGGTCTTTAGTTGAATAAAGTTATGTCTTGATTTGCTGCGCTGTTGTCCAAACAGGTTACCTCAATATGGACACCACCATGTTTGTGTGGGACCAGTACATGTTAGGTGTAGATGCACCTGGCTTCCACGATCACGTCTTGCCTGTCTTTGCTGCTGTACTACTAATACTGCTGCAAGATAAACTGAAGACTGTTGACTCGGTAAATATGTTGTTTCAAATTCTGCATTGTTAAACAATAATCAGTCTATTAATCACATGCTTACACTTTGTTGTTTGACCTCTCATTGGTAATTTAAAAAGAGGTATAGTGTCAGAACTCACTCCGTCCCAAGCAACGTAATGTTCTTTACTTATCAGGTGACATAATATTGAAAAACGTGACTGTGTAAAATTTCACAGAGCCCTTTGCCTCTTCGATCATCTTACTGAGTTAGTAGGACAAATGAAATAAAATAACAGCTTGCTTATTGAATATGTAAATTTCATTTTCAGCCTGCAGCTATGGAAACAGTGATAAGGAATGAAAGTCCTAAACTGAAACAAGGACAGTTTCAGTACTGGATCAACAGATATTTTTATAAAGACCTGGCAGTAACGTTAATGAAAGAAGACAAGGCATCCCTACCAGTTTTAGATCCAACACAGGGTGAGTTAATGAGAGAGTCTCGATGGTAAAGTAGTGGCTAATGGAATTAATTCATTTTAAAATGTTACTGTCACGATCCTGTTTATCCGCTTACGTGCAGTTTAAGCTGTAAGAAAATAGATGAATTTTTGTTTTCTCATGGCAGCGATCAGTCCTGCTGGCAGATTTTTTCAGCCTCATTCCAACTCAAGTGCATTGTAAAATTAGCAACTGGAGTGTGTGGACATTTTAGCGATTTTGTTGTCAGATGAAGGTATTTTGTCTGTTTTCTGTAACAAAATTAGTGACCAAATTTTCTTTAAAAACAAATCTGTCATCAATCGAACAAAAAATTACAGCACTGTTATTGTCATGAATAAAAATTCAGAGGAATTTGTCATTAAGATTTCTCAAGCCTGCGATATTTTCGTGGGTCAGTTGCATTCGGAGAAATTAACTTAATAACAGGATTGGGTGGTCAGTAATGCTGAGATCCAGGTGGTAAAAGCTAATTTCATGAATTGCAATTTTCCATGATTAATGAATAAAAAATTGCCGATATCACTTGCAAACAGTAATTTTAATGCAAAACTATTTCCACGCATAGACGCATTCTTTTCATTAATTAGCGGACTACCCACCGTGGACTCATTGGCACCGAGAAGCTATTCCATTCAGAACTAGACACCAAGACAGGAAGTTGGCTAGAGAGGAAAGAGACGCAGAGAGGGAGAGGTGTGTATACAGCGAATCAATTAGACTGTATCATGTCGTTGTAAGTTGTAACACATGACTGAAAGTTAACAATCGCGGCATGATTATTGCTACATGGATCTTAAACATTCAATTATAGTCATGACTTATATCTCTAGAATCTCCCAAACATTTATGAGATTTGTCAACACGGATTAGAAATGTTTTTTGTGGATTGTTTTATGTTTATGTCGTTCTCTGATTTTAGGCAAAAGCAATTGGCTCAAGATGAAGAGGACAAACAACGTGATATCGAGAACAAGTACAGAAGGTGTGTGTGAAGGGAAGGGTGGTTAAAACTGTATGTTTTGCGCCTTATTCACGATTTTGTGGATTCGTGAAAGTTACACGTCACATTCTGTTGAAATATCACCACAGTAGTTTTGTGATATCTCGTGCAGTTTGACTTTGTTTTGCATGTTTTTAAAGGCGAAGGCAACCTTTTTTCATGTCATTTTGAGCTAAAATAAGGTTGGTTGGTTATCCTAGACATATTTTCCACTTAATTACAGCTTTTCGCAATTTTATCAATTGCTCGTCCTCTACTCCGGAAGTGACGTTTTAGGAGGCAAGCGTTTCCCGCCACTTGGTTTTGTGTTGAGTTTACCGTGCGAATCTGTTCTATTCTACTTTTGTTTTGTGCTGTTTTTCAACAATTGTCGCCACCACTTTTCATTGGCGAGTATTCTGCGGCAAGATATGTTAGTAGAGAACTCAACTACGTTGGATTTAGGGATTGTTTAGTGTGTTGTAAGCTGAAAATGGCTGGAGTCGGTGACCCGTATCACAGTGACAGTAGTGTGAGTGACGGAGACCTTGTTCACAGCAGTGGTGACGAGGAATTTTTTCACGGACATTCAGTGGGTGGGTACATGTTTGAGCCCGAGTATAACGAGGCAGAGTACGCACAGGCACAGGCAGCTGTTGAGAGAAACGAGGCGGCTACTGAGGACAGACGTGGTGACACATCTTGGTGCAAATGCACTGTGTGCGTTGTTATGCCTACCTCAATGGAATGCTTGTGCTGTTCAGAGTTCGATGAGGCCAAGCCACTACTGGACACGGTTAAGTGGACCTCCGGCATACCACGGACAGAGGAACAACTGTCCCACTTGCCAGAGTGTCCCGCGACACACTCCCACTGGATGGTGACCTGAGCACCCAAACTGCTTACATCGTGTCGTGTGACTCCCTCGCCACACACCTGGCACCTTCTAAATAGCTCCAACACTTTAGACAAGTCCACAATAAACTTATCAAAGTTTGGCTCACCGATCTGTTCACTGGACGACGAACTGTCCTCTTCACTGGGTGTCGAACTGGGCCTGTAAGCACTCCCACTACTCAATATCGCTGCAGGGCTGCTTAGAGGCTCTTGGCTGGAGAAAACAGCACAGGGCGAATCACTATACTGGTTCCAGGAATGGCACGCTCTGGGGTACGTTCGGAGGCACGGGTGACAGTGGATGAAGTGCCTCCACTGGCTCCAGTCACTGTACTGGCCACAGCTCGCGAGGCTTCTCTCTTCAAAAACGCACTTCTCGGGGGTGGCGACGGGACACTGCCGGGAATCAACACAGACGGAATGGCATCCTTCTTCAGGCGTTGTTTCGCAGGGACCTTCATCAGTTCAGCGTGCAAATCCCTTTCGTAATCGGACGGCAGAAAGTGCATGCCACACACGGTAATTCTCCACTGCTGTGTACGTTGCGTGGACGGGTAACGCTGTGTTCTTCACACGAACGAGCCAAGTACCGCGAAGTGTGTCATCCATCGGAAAGCGATGCTAAGGTACTCCCAAAGCGCGCGTAAGATGATAATTAGTACATCCTGGCACGCAGCAACAGTGTGGCATGTTGACTGACTAGTAAATGAAAGCAAACGACGACGTAACTTAAAACAACCGAGGTAGAACAATGACTGACTCGGCAGCTCTCACAGTCAGACTATATGAAAAGAAATTGGCGCGAAGTGCTTGCCTCCTAAAACGTCACTTCCGGAGTAGCGGACGACTAATTAACAAAATTACGAAAAGCTGTAGTTAAGTGGAAAAAATGTCTAGGATAACCAACCAACCTTATTTTAGCTCAAAATGACATGAAAAAAGGTTGCCTTCGCCTTTAAGCTATGTAATAGCTACTAAATTAAAGGTCTCTGATGATATCATATGCAAATTGGGCTGGGTCAGGGGAGAATATTGCCTGCCCTAGATTTGTGTAAACTAAGCTTAATATTGAAAATTCAGGCAAAACAAAGAAAATAGTGCAGTTTAGAATTCTACAGAGTGGAGTGTAATCATTTGTTTTTTGTGGCACAACGAAATAGTATGCGAGTGTGAACGTCTGTTGTTTAAGATGCCCACACTCTGGCCTTTGTAGTCATGCCTTTTGGAATTGCCTTTTCCAAATTATTAGTATTTTGCTTCATGTTGATATTCAGGAAAATCCATACTTCGCCATCAACCAACAACGAATAACAGCTATCAGTTTCATCAATGTGGATGATTCTCAAAGATGTTTTGGAGTATTTTGACATAGATTATTGAAATGCATGCAAAACATTTAAGTAAAATATGCCTATGGATAACACTGAGAATTGACCTATCGCAAACTCCGCCCCCTTGTGAAAAGTCAGCAGACAAACCATAAGTTGTACCCGACAACATATTTGCCAGGTAAAATGGCGGCTTGGAAACAAAGGTGTGTCAAGAATGCTGCTTTCTGATTGGTCAGTTAAGCCGTCACTCAAAATCCTGGCGATAGGTTAAATGTGCTGCTGGCCGCAAAATAACCACTTCGAATTAGAAATTTTGGATTTTCAAGTATTATACTTTAACCATTATATGCTCACTATATCTCAGAACTGTGCGTGGTTGATTACAGGGAAGAAGAGGAGAGAGTTAGAAAACAAGCAGATGAACAACTAAAGAGAAAAGCTAATGAGAAATCTCTTCTTCAGAAGCAACTGGAAGAAGTATGATAGCACTTGGTTATGACATTACTACTGTCACACTGGTATTAAGATCAAGTTATTTACATGGTCCAGTGCAAGACAAAACAAATCTGACAAAACACTGTTTCCCGGTCATGACGACTCATTTTTTTAAAATAAATATTAAATTAACTGATAACAACTCTCATGACGGCAAAATTGTAAATACCAGAATAGCTTAGCCATATTTCTTTTCTCTGTTAGTTCCCCTTCATTCTTGGGAAAATTACCAATGAATGCATCTTCTGCCCATCTGTTGTCACTGGAATTGCTAGTCATTTTGTCTGAATATTCTTGGTGTGTTGGTCTGCTGTTTTTTCATTGTGCCTTTATGTCTGGGTGTCAGCCACACGCATTTTCTCCAAAAGCTCAACTACCGTAAGTAACCCCAATGCAACTTGCAAAAATTAGCGTTCTTTGCTCAATAACAACAGAAGCGTTTTGATGCCTTTAGACCTGATAACATTGTATTAGGACGGTTTCGTTTTTTTTCTGTTTTTCTGTTTTGTAACCTCTCTTAACTGGTATTTATTGCTGGAAGTCCTTCATTACATTTGAATACACAACAATTGTAATCCTAGTGGTGGATATTAATGCTGAATAACTGTAGACTAGTATGGCTGGGCTTTTTATTCCATTCACGTTGTTGATGATGATTTTTCTAGGAGAAGCAGAAAAGAAAACAGGCAGAGATGGAGGCTAAAGATGAAATAGAAAGACTTAAACTGCAGCTGGAGGCCCTTAGGCCGAAACCTCAGGTTCTTAATTTACACCTTTTCAGTTGGTGTTTCGGTCTTATTGGCCATATGATACATGTATCATTTTCTCGTTCTTCGGTAGTTATAATATCAGATGATGTTCTCGTTCTGTGGGAGTTATGCCAGATTATGTTCTTGTTATCTTGGAGTTATAACAGATCAAGTTGTTTCTAGTTTTCTGCAGATTGTATCTGATCATTTTCTCATTCTCCAGGGGTTACATCAACTCATGTTTTCACTGTATATCTGTGGTGCACTTCATTGTGCACTGCTGCATAAATTTTTCACCATTAGTTATTCTGATGTGTATAAAGTTTTACTGTTGCTTAGCGATTTGCAATGCAGACATAACAAATGCTGAGTGAGGTGTGATTCATTAAAATGTCCTTATGCTAAACTTGACTCAGAAGTGTGTTAGCAGCCTTAATATTTTGAAAACTAGGCCTATCATATAGTGTTTTTTTTTCTACCTCTACAAGTGCTGGGTGATAATTGGGGCATGTAGAATTGATCAGAATTTAATGGTCCTTTTTTTGTAGGTTAGACCTGGGTCGACCATATCGGCAATTTCTGAGATTTCACAAATAAGGTGAGCAATTTTTCATTTTTCTTTTGACGGTCCCTTGATAAAGTGCACACTAACATAGTAAAACAAGATCTACCCTTCATGACGGTCAATGCTGGTTGTAGATTGTTTCCAGCTTACTCTGGACACTAATTATGACAATGAGATGGGTGTGATTTTAGCCCGGGTTTTAATGTACCGCAAATTACATGTCAGCATAGGATCGTTGTTTGCCCCAAAATAAGGGGAATGTCATGCGGAAATTTATAAAATATGGTTCCCTGTACTTTTAAAAAGCACGCCCACGGTAAAATATTAATACTCGTTGAAGCTACATAATGCAGTTCTGATAGAAACGCAATTCTCACATGTGGTAGCATGCCAATGAATGTTATCACAAAACGACAGATAGCCAAATTCAAGTAATTGGACAAAATAGGCCGTTATTCTCCATAATAATGGTTGAGTTCCAGTGGGGTGGACGGCTATGATGGTCATTTCCATTTACACTCAATCACTGTGATGGGGAGTAACAAGCAATTTTCTCTGATTACTTCATCTGTCATGTAATGCGTCTGCTTGTCTAAGAATTGTCTAACACTACCATGTTGACTCGGTGGAATCGTCTGCAATTGCTGACCTCTGTTTCACAGTGTTTTTAGATTTCCGTGAGGCTTTCGTATATTGTTGGTCTATAGTATGGTTTTGCTTGTTTGGGAACACCACATCTCACTGTTGTATAACACATTACATTTCAAATTCTTGTTTTAGTAATTACTTAGTTCCTCCACCACCTACAAGAGCTTCCCAGACTGTCTCGTTGGCACCCTCTCGAAGGACACCGACCCCTGCACATGGCAAAAAGGCACAGGCTAATGCAGCCATCCTGGATTTCTTAAAGAAAGTGAGAGAAAGCTTTAACAAAGGTATGTTTTGGTCTTACGTGTTCATGATGCGGACATTTTGGTCTTACCTGTCCGTGATACGGGCATTTTGGACTTACGTGTTCAAGATACGGACATTTTGCTCAAGTTTAAATCATGATAAGGGCTTGAGTATACATCCATTGTGCTCCAGTTTGAAACATGAGAACTTGTGATAGTGTACTAGCGTTGCAGAAGGGTGGGCTGATGGGGCGAAGACCCCAGGTATTGACATCAGGAGGGGGGCATCCAATTATTATGAATAAACTTTTTTTGAAATTGTAAAGTGACTTGTTGTAAAATTGAATAAACTTTCTATTTGGTGTTTCAGGTTTTTTTACTTTCCTTAGTACTAGGGTCCATGATTTGAGTGGAGAGAGGAGGGGGGAGGGGTATCCAATAAAATAGCCTCGATCATCACCAAACCTCTTCATGTTGGTGCGATAATGGAATGTTGGTTTTACTTTCCATCTTGCTTACTTCGACTACGCACAATTTTGGTTGTTGTGTTTCAGTTGCCCATGGTGAAGGTCAGGAAGAAGGGAGTCTGAATGATGAGACAAAGGACTTGATCAGGCTGCACAGACAGGATGTCAAGGCAGCTGAGGTGAGTCTAAAAACCTGTATCATCAGGGATTTCAAAGGTCGTTAAGGTTATACACGATCGTATGAACAGTTCTCTCCATTTAGCCAATTACACAAAACTATGGAATTTAACTTGCAAAAGTTGTATTTAATTACAGTACAAATTCCGTAGAACTTGATTTTTGGCTTGATGTCAGTCTGCCACTAATCAGGTCATGTGACCTTGTTTTTTTAGGAAAAATAGCGGAAACGAAAGATAATATTGACATGGTAAAGCAACAGGATCATGACCCAATTCATTATATTCAAGATGAAATCTCAAAAACTATACTAAGTATTCTAAATTGTCATTTTGTTCACATTTTATGCATTGCCAACTAAACCTTTTTTATAAAAATCATGCAAGTCCTGTTTTGATCGCCCTTCATGCAAAAGTGAAACACTTTAAATGCAGTTCCTTACAGCATTTTGGAGAAAATTTTATGAAACATTCTATCTGAAAGTAGTTTCTTGTGAATCCGATTTCTGAGATACGATTTTCCGATGGTGGCCAAAATTTGATATTTTTCTAAGGTTCTACTTAACCTTGACAACTTTGTAGTGGTCCAATGTTTGTAAGATTTTGTTATTGCATCTTGGTTGTCATGAATGTAGCATATTTGACATTAGAATAGCATGGTTGCCATGACCACATTGTTGTCATGACCACATGGTGGTGGTCGGAGGAGAACGGGTATACCATGATCATTTCTTAATCATTGTTAAGAGCACATGATTATAATGTTTACAGGTGTGAAAAAAACATGCTTTTGGCAGGCACCATTTTTAATGAAGACAGTTGGGAAAATTATTGCTTCTGAATTTTTTCACTATTGCAGTACCATCCCTAAATCACATGTACAACATTGCTGGCAATTCTAATTCCAAAACCTGGTGTTGCAGTATTAAATGCAACTGGTATGAATTAAACCACATTTGACTTGGCATTGGGAGTACTTTATAACACAAACGTGTGTTAACATCAGTTTTTGTCTTGTTTTCTCTCCAGCTGGAAGTTTTTGGTCATTATCTTAAGCCTGGTGACTTTGACAAATTGTCTGCTGATGAACAGAAGAATTCCAGTGAAAAAATGATGGAAGTGATGAAAAAGAGGTTTAATGATAGGCAGAAGAACAGTCTGACAGCTGGAGGCACGGTGTGAACTTTGGTTGGCGTTAGGTCGTTGTGAAGGTCAGAGTGGTGAGACCTAGATTGGTTGACAAGGCCAGGTGTCATTGAGTTAGATCTGTTGCATGTGATGTCTTTCTGTGCTCTTCTGGTATTGCAACAATGGTTGGAGGTACCCTTATTTATTTTTTATGTACTCCGTTAGACATTGTGCCATAATTTGATATGAAATGTCTTGTAGTTTGAAAATGTATGGACCCAAAATGAGTCATGAAATTGTCCGAGCTTTCATCCCTTATTTGTGAAAGCAAGGAACAGTGCTGATCGAAATTACAGCATATGCATTCCTTTTTGACACTATGATTTAGTACTGCCTGTACTTTGACACAAGGTGTTACATCAAGTAACATCGTCATGATAGTCAGGGAATTTCTAGGGTGCTGTATAATTACTCAACTGTATCCTAGGCCAATCCTTGAGCTTGGCATGTAGAGTACCAGAATTCTGAGTGGGTTTCCTAACCTCCAGTCAAAGCTTTGAATGCTAGACAAGTTAGAGAGGCTAGATCCTTGGAATTGAGCTGGACTCATTTCCACTATGATGCCTTTTTTGGCAAAGCCCATGCTTCAGCTATCTAGAAACAAGCAGCAGTTGCACACAAGGTAATTGTCTCTGGTTTTTATAATGCAAACATCATCTCATATATCTGATGTCTGATTTACAAATTGTATTGTTTTCTAATATAGGTTGCAGGCATACACCTCACAACTTCCCATGCCTCTATGGTTGCATGTCGCATGCACAGATTACTTATTCATCTTCTTCTCTTGCCCGTACTCCATCTTTTTTATAGGAGCACTCCGTCTTTCACAAATATTCTTTCCATGTTGAGTTTCACTGAAGTCATATCTGACTACAGTTAATTCAGTGCAACAGTAATAACAAAGCCTTGGGATAGCAGCCAGCGTTTATCACTTTTGAAACCACAGCTTACAAACATCTGGATTGTTTGTTTTTACTCAGCTAAGAATGTGCTCTATGGTGACAGCTGCACTTTGCCAGTTCTGCTCTGGACTTTCGAATATGTGCAAACAGCAATCTACGAAATATTCATTATTCTGTTTCAATGTAATGCAAGCCACATGCCACGATTTGCCTCATTTTCTGAAGAAGTCTGTTATTTATTCTCCAAAAAGAATGAGAAATTTGATGGTCCAGTCCATGACAATCAAAGTTCTGCCTCCATCTAGTGTTCTTAAAAAGCCAACCTTTGCTGCACCCTGTTGTTGAGAAGGCAATATGTGTGGTTTTCAGTGGAAAGGCAGACTCTCCCATGGCAAGATCATTCATGTATTTCTTCCTTCATGGGGAATGTTTCTGAATTGCTTTCGCCAATACGACCTAGGAAGTCAAATTCTTTCAACTTCATAATTAGTAATTATTACAATGTAAATCTGACTTATTTGTGTGTCTAGAAAGCAACTGTTATATTCTTTACCTCCTTCTCATGTAATCTATCATTCCTTGCAAGAATTGCGCTTCACCCACTCAAAACTGCCGCCATTTCTGTTTACCAGGTCTCCCTTGAATTTGTGGTCTTTCAGGTCCTCATGTAGGCTGAACGAGTAAGTTGGTGCTTGACTCTCCAACTACATGTATCTTCTATTATGTGTAGGTCCCCAATACACCATTGTACATGTACATTGACCCGAACTATGAAATTAACACTGAGCTAAAATACATAAGCTGTTCAAGGGATAAGCATTTAAATTCGTTTCTTGTTTCACTTCATAGTCAATATTTTGGATTTGCCTCGTTCACAATTACTAAAAAATCAAAGTGACACACATGAACAATAAAGTAAGATATAGTATACAAAGTCACCTTTACATGAGAGATATCTAAGTCCTTCCGCTGAAAGAGTTGGACAGTTTCGTACTGGGAGGCAGCCTATCCATCATCCCATACGAGATCTTGATGGATAGCTCATTTGCAACTTTCTTCTTCACTGTTTGTGTGTGCTTCGGGATCTTTCAACCAAGATGCAACCCCATCTTCGCAGACCGATGCCTTTGCCACCAGGCCACCCGCTATGCCCCTAAACCGTTTGTAAAAACTATTTAAGAAACAAATATAATGCTTTTTCCGAATGTTTGGAAATCTAGTTTATTGGAGACCAAAAGCTTTATGCCTAAGCCTCACTGCTCACGAATTTTAGTTTCATGATGTTTTCACGTGAGGTCTTTCGGAATTACACCGCTGTCAAAGACATCGTCGGAAACTAATATTCCAGATACTGTTATTTGTAAGTTCGCGAAATAATCCTTTAATATTTGAAGTTGCTGTAAACCTTTAGAGTCTTTTACTCAAGCTATATGTATGGTTTCTTTGAGAAAGTTGAATTACCGGGTATGCGTCCTTGAATTTTTGCTGTTCGTTTTCTATTCGAAATTGTGATTGTTTTGTTCTGCTCTTTTGCAATATTAGTGCTTAATCATTGCTGCGGCAAGACAACATCCAAGGAAATGCGCCAATTCACCCGTGGTAGGCGAACATTTTGCACCAGTGAGGACGGGCGCTGTCCTAACAATATCCCTGAGTACAGAACTCTTGATTTCATATACCTCTATCTGTCTTTTAAACATTTCAAAGTGTGGACACGCCAACTGTATGTGTGCTACCAATATACTGCATAATTACAAGGTTGTCAGTTTCTTCAGCTGAAAGGTAATCTAAACCTTGGAGAGATGCCATTTTGGAAGCCGCATATACTTCAGTCATTTGGTAAAATGTCCTTTCACTCAAAGGGGACAGACTTTTCCTCTTGACTAATGCTTGATACTGACTTAAAATTCTGGCTGGAATAACTTTGGGCATAACAGTTGGTGTCACTACCTTTTCCGCAGAGTCCATCTTCAGTGTCAAAGTTCAAGTAGCCCATTGTGAATGACTTATGTAGCCATTAAACTGATCAAACTTGTGGTCTTGCATTGGCTTTCAGGATGTTTCTCTGCTGCAAGTTCAACAACCTGCATAGTGTGTGCGTGATTTCTCACCAAGGCTATCTTGTACTTCGTTAGACCAGGAATTGCTTGCATCAGGTCGTTCTTTGGAAAATCACTAGCAAGCCGCGCCAAAATCCCAATTTGTCCTTCTGGAGATGCAGCGAGGCACGCATGTACTAACGTTTGTATACTGGATGTATCTGGTTTCTCTTGGCTTACTCCATACATATTCCTTGTTTTTGGGATGTCCCAAGCCTTGACTTCTGTCCTAGAAAAAACCCACTTTAAATAGCTGGAAACGATTCGGACACTTTCTGCAGATAATAGTTTGTGACCTTGTAGTGACATATCCACGTGCTCATAACCATGCATTTTTTGAAAGCGAACCCAACACCCCCACGCTGGCGTGTAACGGAACGATCCATCTATGAACTTCCGTTCACACCTTCAATAGGCTAGCTCGACAACCGTTATTGCCTGTGTGGCCAAATGACAATGTTAGTGAATTAGAACCGCAAACTGTTAAAGAACCAAAGACATGTGCGAACAGCATTTTGAAATGCATCTCGCGGGGACGTTGAAGTCAGATAGTTGTCGTTGTTTTCCTTGAGCACCTTTTTATAGGGCGGAATTATCTTTGTGCCTCTCCATTAGCTTGTAAAAAGCGCGGCGAGCTGTTAATATAACATAATCATACGGCAGAACTCAAGTGACACATAACACGACCCGTTGTCCGAACATAGCACCTACGGAATTTTGTGATGGGCAAAAATCGATTTCAGATGATATATCACACAAGCAGACCTCGGCGATTCCGGTCTTGCAATTTCCAGATAACGAGAATGATAGCCCTCAGCTAACAAATATTGTGAGCCTCGAAAGGAAAGTCAAATAGGTCTGTCCTCGCTGTGTTTCATGTTTTCATTTGACCACTCTAAGGTGTTGCCCTCCTTCCATATCTTAGCAGTTCGGTTTCATTGTCTACGGTACAATTCTTGGGTTTTCTCTCGTTGGAAAACGTTTAAACCTATTGTGAAGCTGTGCTTTGTACGTGGCAGCTGATCGTAATTCGTTGCTTAGGAAAAGGAGAAGCACGAGCACAAACCCTGGATCCCCTAATTGGAGCATGCTCGTTCATCACATAGGATACTCACATCTGATATGCTCAGAGATTGTCTGGTAGGTCATCGAAGAAGTCACATGGAGCAACATCAGCTGTATCTCATGGAAGGATGAAGGGAGATGAAAATTACAAAGTTCAACATGGATTTAACGATGTTGCCCAAATGAAGAAAATGTCCATTGTTTATTTTGCCTTCAGAAGAAAAATTTAAGAACGCATTTTCAGGGCAGCGAAATCACTCTTGAAGATTCGATAAAATATTTCATCATAGAAGGCTGTCTGAAATTGTCAGTTTGTGTTAAGTGACAAAAAATATTTGTGTACAGTTACAGTTACCGGTTGGTTATGTGCAAATACTGTCGCCCCTTTCCTCTCGCACTAACTGTCCGATATGCCGCAAGAAGCCTTTCGGACATCCTCCAGTCCAGGAAAGATACGAGTGTAGGAGTTCCCGTTTACTTTCCCTTTACTGTTTCAGCATTAAATGCAAATTGAAACTGCTTCTCTTCATCGTGTAACTTTACTTTATAGAGCATTACTCTACGGTTCTCTGGCGAGACTGAAGTGATAAATCCACTTTATCCTCTTTAAATGGTGGAAGTATGGAGACAAATACTCCTGCCAGTTGTAAATTGACACAGACACATGCTGCTGCTTTACCCCTAGCCTACCATGGTTGATTTCTATCTGGGTACTGCTGGCAACAACATGACTCATTATGACATTATGTTTAGCGATTGGTCAACTGCTTTATTATTTGCGAGAGCTAGTCTTTCGAAAAACGATTACTCCAAATATGTACTGACCAACGTCTTACTCGTGCACATGTGACTTGTAACTGCAGAATCCATGATCCACAGCAATACGCAAAAATACCAAAACAGCATTGGGTAGCAATCAGCGAATCACAACTCAGTGGTATCAAACTTTAAATATGCCAAAGCATTTAACTTTGCGGATACCCCGTTCTACATGAACACCCAGTAATGCGGTGCTTCTTGTGCAGCTTTAGGCCACACTCACGAACTTGCAAGCTCTTGTGCTGTATTTTATTCTGCACACATCTCTAGCAAAACTTTCCCTTTTTTGTCCCCAGTCCAGACGCAGCTTCACGAACTTATTTTTCAGTGGTATCACACTTTTAAATATGCCAAAGCATTTAACTTTACGGATACCCCGTTCTACATGAACTCTAAGTCGAGCAAGTCCCCGACACTTCACCATCTTCAAACTGAGAACGCTCTGACAAGAAAGCATGGATAACCAGATGAACACCATGCTGTTCAAGTAAATCAACAATTAGAAATCCCTTGTCTACATAACTGTGTGAACAGCTTTTAATGATTCTAACATCCCAGATACTTTGGTTACTGCTTTGTCTGAAATCGAACCAGGGTAGAGCTTCGACACAAAGGAGACACCCCCGAAGGAATTATTTTAACAAGGGCTTTTAGTGTAGCTCTTCCCATATAGTGTGAGTAAAACTCTGAGCTGAGCACCAAATTTAATGGTTTCTGAACTCATACCTCGGTACAATCGATTTTATCCTTGTTCTCCTGTACTTCAGGATAAATAAGTCAGGCATGTCCCAGACCACGTGAACTCTAGAAGCCCAAAGTGCAAGAGACCCCAAAAAGAAATATAGAGATAATTTACCTATGACAATACTGTTCTCGATACAGTTTCTTCACTTATGTGGTACATATCAGTCAGTTCCTTGTCGCAATTACCAACTCTTAATCGCCTCAGTACAAGTGTAAACTGGTCAATAAGTGATAAATGCTGAGGGTAAGATCCAAATCGAGTTTGCTTAGACACTCCAGTTACGCCACGCCGGTACTGAATATACCTGACCATTTAACATTAGTAGATTCAATAACCTAGAGGAACAATAGCAGAGTGTGGTAGTCTTTGAAACCCGTGTAAAACATAACGGAACTGTTGTCTCCAGCTAAACGATTAAGAATGTTCGTTTTTTTCTCGGCAATCTCCAACTTGGCTGTTAATCTTGCTATATATCTTCTTGGGCTGCAGCAAGTATTTCTTCATTGGACTGGGGATCAACAGCATAATCATGGTCGGAGGACTGCAGGAGGTCTTCCTTTACCCAGGACCTCTTTACTTTTTGTGTTGATTTTATCTTGGGTCTGTTGGTAGTTTTTGATTATTTTGGAGCTGGCGCAGCAGGCATATTGTCGTCATTATTATCTTCAGTAGTTATTTCAGTTTCCTCGTCAGCAAAGAGTCTTCTTTCACTTTGCATGACTGTCACTGACTCAGCTGAAGTCAAAAGGCCGGATGGCAATTTGTCTATGGTACCAATAACATCTTCATCTGAACTGTCCTCATCAGTTAAATTGTCTTCATTAGGTGGTTCAATAAAAATATCAGCCCGTTGGAATTGATCTTCTAACATTCAAATGGCATCATTCAAAGTGAAAAACCTTTCAAAAATATGATAAAAATCATCACTGGTGGTATGACTTCTACAGAACTCGTCTGTACAAGAATGGAGTCCTCATGATCACCGTCTCACGGTATGTTTACACCATTGTTTCATGGAGTTTTAAAATGCTGCCTTTTGAAAGGCCAATGGGCTTCAATGCGTTAAGAGAGCTGCAGTGGGGTGAAGTTTCCTCAATGTGAATGGAACGTTTAATTTCAGTTAGCTTCTCTGAGTGACATGTACAGTATACTAATCCATCAACAGAACACCCAGTAATGCGGTGCTTCTTGTGCAGCTTTAGGCCACATTCACGAACTTGCAAGCTCTTGTGCTGTATTTTATTCTTCCGTCTGCACACATCTAGCAAAACTTTCCCTTTTCTGTCACCAGTCCAGACGCAGCTTCACGAACTTATTTTTCAGTGGTATCACACTTTTAAATATGCCAAAGCATTTAACTTTACGGATACCCCGTTCTACATGAACTCTAAGTCGAACAAGTCCCCGACACTTCACCATCTTCATACTGAGAATGCTCTGACAAGAAAGCAGGGATAACTAGATTAACACCATGCTTTTCAAGTAAATCAACAATTAGAAATCCCTTATCTACCATAAGTGTGTTACCAGCTTCTAATGATTCTAATATGCCAGAGACTTTGATTATTGCTTTGCCCTAAATAGATTGCCCTCGAAGGAATGATTCCAACAAGGGTCTTAAGTGTAGCTCTACCCTTATAGTGTGAATAAAACTCTGAGTTGAGCACCAAACTCGATGGTTTCTGAAGCCAAACTTCGGCAAAATCGAACATTATCCTTGTTCTACTGTACTTAAATACAAACACGTCAGGCATGTGCTTGTCCACTTCAGCTCTAGAAGCCCAAAGTGGAAGGGACCGGAAAAAGAAGTATAGATATTTACCTACGACAACACTGTTTTTGATGCAGTTGCTTCATTTTTCTGGTATATATCAGTCAGTTCCTTGTCGCAATTACCAACTCTTAATCGCCTCAGTACAAGTGTAAACTGGTCAATAAGTGATAAATTCTGAGGGTAAAATCCAAATCGACTTTGCTTAGACTCTCCAGTTACGCGACGCCGGTACTGAATATACCTGACCATTTAACAGTAGTAGTTTCAATAACATAGAAGAACAATAGCAGAGTGTGGTAGTCTTTGAAACCCGTGTAAAACATAACGGAACTGTTCTCTCCAGCTAGACGATTAAGACTGTTCGTTTTTCTCGGCAATCTCCAGCTTGGCTGTTAATCTTGCTATATATCTTCATGGGCTGCAGCAAGCATGTCTTCATTGGACTGGGGCTCAACAACATAATCATGGTCGGGAAGACTGCAGGAGGTCTTCGTTTACCCAGTGACCTCTTTACTGTTTGTGTTCATTTTATCTTGGGTCTGCTGGTACTTTTTGATTATTTTGGAGCAGGTGCAGCAGGCATGTTGTCCTCATAATTATCTTCAGTAGCTATTTCAATTTCCTCATCAACTAAGTGTCTCCTTTCATTTTGCATGACCGTCACTGACGCAGCTGAAGTCAAAAGGTCGGATGGCAATTTGTCTATAGTACCGATAACGTCTTCATCTGAACTGTCCTCATCAGTTTTGTTGCCTTCATTAAGTAGCTCAATAAAAATATCAGCCCATTGGAGTTGATCTTCATTTAACATTCAAATGGCATCATTCAAAGTGAAAACCTGTCAAAAATAGGATAGAAATCATCACTGGTGGTATGACTTCTACAGAACTCGTTTGTACAAGAATGGAGTCCTCATGATCACCGTCTCACGGTATGTTTACACCATTGTTTCATGGAGTTTTAAAATGCTGCCTTTTTAAAGGACAATGGGCTTAAATGCGTTAAGAGAGCTGCAGTGGGGTGAAGTTTCCTCAATGTGAATGGAACGTTTAATCTCAGTTAGCTTCTCTGAGTGACATTTACAAGACACTAACCCATCAACAGAACACTCAGTAATGTAGTGCTTCTTGTGCAGCTTTAGGCCACACTCACGAACGTGCAAGCTCTTGTGCAGTATTTTATTCTTCCGTCTGCACACATCTCTAGCAAAACTTTCCCTTTTTTGTCCCCAGTCCAGACGCAGCTTCACGAACTTATTTTTTCAGACTCAATTCCCATAGCGTGGTTAACAACAGAATCAATGTTCTTATTTGATAGTACTGACCCAAATACAGACGCCGTCAGACGGTCTCTTCGCATATCAAACCACTGTCCGGTCGCACTTTGTCCCTGAGTTCCATGGTCAATAATAGAATGGTCTTCCTGGCTCTACGAAAATGTTAGAAATTCATCAGTAGTCATTTGCTTGGACATCTCGATGACAACCGGATGACTCAAATCATGAGCTTGATGAGCGGGAAGGTCAACTGAAACAGTCTACATGAAAGCCACAACTGATCCCATGTCCTGAAACAATAAGTAATAACTTACGATATGCCACAAGCAGTGACCTTTAGGTCACATTTACACGTTAACAGTGTGGAAGAATGAGATAGTACATAGTAATTATGATTTGATTTCATCCCTTGCTTTTAGGACATTTAAGCGCAGAACTGTTGTTGGTGCATCATGTGCCCTCTTTTTCAATTGCACAGGATTGTCGGTGCAGGAACTTGGCTCAAAATCCTCGTTCTCGTACGTCATTGCACGGATGTGTCGACAAGCACGTCAGAGCTAAGAAGGAACAAAGCAAAACACATACTAACTTAAAATTTAATACTCTTTGTTGTTGCAAAGGCAAGTGAGTGGCTCCCAACACTTTCATCAATCAACTTTGTAATGAAAAATCACAGTTTTTGCTGCAATGTTCATCTGATAGTGTTGAGAAAAAACACTACTTAACAGATAAATCAAAGTCTGGAGTCCAGTACACTGGTTTATGATCCTTCCTGACAAGCGTTCAATTATGAAACATCAGTAAAAACATACCATGCGTATATTAATTGATAACAGGTGTGGACAAGTCAGTGGTTAAACTCGCCCTCTTGGACACTTACACCATGTAGCTTAAACAGACACATGGTTGTTGTTTATAAATAGCCATGCCCTGTAGAACTCCTTCTTCATGTACGTCTTTGCTCTTTGAGTTGGTTCCACATGGGAAACAAATAAACCAATTGCAGAACTGTCGCTCACAGCGGTGTTTCCATAACATTGCCATCTACAAAGAGTGTAATCTTCAGCACTTTTGTACGCACGTAACTTTTGTTCGTCAAACTTGGCCATACTACAAAGCAAATAATTAAAAATATCATGCAGGCCTAATTTGGGAAT
Organism: Phoronis australis; assembly: GCA_002633005.1. Lineage (NCBI taxonomy): Eukaryota > Metazoa > Phoronida > Phoronidae > Phoronis > Phoronis australis. The sequence continues at coordinate 29,061 of NMRA01001024.1, read as the reverse complement.
GTAGGTAAATAATTGTCCAAGGGTGGGTCCATAAATGGCTCTTCATTTCCCTAGCCGATCGATGTTAAGGTTTGTTTCGTTGTTCGTGAGTAGTTGCCCATAGCCATGTCAGGGTCAGTCACCAAATCCAATGTATTCATTGCTACGCAAAGTATAACTACGTCCAGATTTCTTCGTCCATTCACAGTAATACCATGTTCCCTAAGCCACTTTCGTAACTGGGGAACAGTCGGTCCACTGAATTGATTCATCTTTGCCTAATAACACAAAAATAACTCGACGCTTCGGTACATGCGCACTGAAACTCGAACTGACCTATTCTGTTCACATCTATTTGCACAACTTAGGGTGAAGACACCTCCCCATTGTACTTGGTATTCTCTTTGAATAATTGGAGCTTCTGCAACGAAAATGTCTCGCCTTGGCCTCTAGCCGTGTGTGTGCGTGTCTCAATATACTCTACTGTGATGTCAAGCGATTTCTCAGCTATCACAAAGTCATCCATGATCATTCCTTACCCTGGTTCTGTTGAGAAAATTTCAATAAACGCACGAGGGAAAATCATCTGGTGTAGACTTGGTACTCAGAGGCAAAGGCAAATACCGAAACCTACCAAATGGCATATGAAAGGCAGTGTCATTCTATGGCTTTTCAACATCGTACATAAACTTCGTTTGCTTCCAGTACTCTGATTACGCTTGAACTACCACAGCGTTCTAGTATTTTCTCCACTGTGTTTATGGGATGGTAATCTCCAATCAGTGCCTCGTTGTTAAATCTGGAATCTGTTGTTTTCAAATTCCGTGCATAGGACTACACCATGGAGTTGGTTAACTGTATTACACCATTACGCAGCGTCGCATCTAGTTTACTTGATACTTTCTCTCTGAATACCATGGAGATATGGCGAGAGGGTTGGTCCACTGGGTCGACATGTGGTTTCACCTTTAGGACAACCGTAACGGGAATTTCCCCTAACGCATTGTAAACATCAGCAAATTCTTTGATATCAAGTGCACCCATATGCTCACAATCCAGCAGGTTTTGAACCTCAGCTTGCTGTACATTTGATTTCTTTGACACGAAGCGAAGTCTCATGCTACCTTATAATGGTATAAGTTGGACACATCAGCCACCACTGCATAGCGAATGCGTAATTGCACGTTCACGAGTGGACCAGACAGAACGCTAGAAGGCTATGCCACGGACTCCCTTGATTGTTTGCATGGGTTATAGTGTTTGTTTTTTGCATTAAAACACAAAGGATATTACTGGAATTACGAAAACAGGGCTCAACATTAATTAAGTAGTTGAAATGTTTTCGTGCCTGTGGAACAAACTCAATGCCCCAGGTAATATTAATCTCAAACAGCTTATGTATACGTATGTAAGGTCTTACCGTAGGGCTATATGTGCTTAACCCCCTCAGGTTTTGTGCGTGCTATACACTTCAGGTGCTAATTCATTTGATACGTTTTCTTCTAACTATTTTATATCTTTTGTTTCTCTACTTTGTCTCGGTCTCTATTGCCTGTTAATTGTAGTGGCATTGCGTCCTGTAATTCAGATGTTTTCGTGCACTGTGCTTGACTGGTCCCACGGTCGTGGAAAGGCTGCATACTGTGCTGCCTTACTACCCAATACGCAGTATTTTTAAAACTGGAGAGGGAGCTCTAATACATGTCACAAGCTGATAAAATAAACTGCAGTATGAGAATGAAATATCTAAGTATCCCATTATTTTATTTCTTCACTTACAGTCTTTGAAACACAACACTTCTTAGGATTAAAACATTTTCTGAATCACTAACTGTTCTCAAATGGGTTAGTCGTTTTAACCAAAGTCAGTAAGACGTTAATTTTGGTTGGCTTGCAAAATATTCAGAATATCTACTTCCTGTTCTTCCTGGTCTAGAGTAGGATTGTCTTTTCGCTTTTGTCCACCACAAATGGACAGCTCGTGAGGCGTCATAAGTTTCGATATCTGGACCCTGAACAGAAACAAAGAAGGTTGTTCATCTGGTCTGTTGTTAGGGACTTCCTTCAGTTGCTTTTGATTCTCTTTAGGACAGAGAAACCTCTCTCACAAATAGCACTCGGCACGGGTAACATCAAGACAACATACACCTCCTGTTGGAATTTCTTCAGGACCTCCTGAGTGACTTGTGAACAACCGTTTTAACTTGAGACGAGGATTCTGCTGAAGCCTGCAAGATAAGAAATAACAAAACATTCAATTCATGAAATAATGAAAAACTGTTGAGAGTACAAAATAATTACGCAAACAGATGCCCTTATAGTTAATAGTACCTGACTCCCTACAATAGCTCTTGTCTGTCTCCATCCTTGTTTGACTATGTCGTGGTCTGGGAGCATCTCACCAATGTGGTTTAACATATATGTTATGTTGGCGTTCCCATACGTAACTAGATGCTCATTGGTCTCCGGCCAATCATTGGTGCCAAAGACTTTGGCATGACTGAACACTTCTTGCTTGTGTTCCATTCGGGAAGTCATTCAATAATGTACTTTAACGTTTTTTTGTTCTCCACCTCGACACCTATCAGGATTCTTTCAAAACAAGCAATCCACTTTTCCCAATCCCCACCAGTCATGTCAGTTTTGTCCAGGAGAGGGGGGGATTCGTGACCATATCCTCGTTGTCAATGTATAGAAGGCAATTGTTACTGGTAAATGCACGAAACATTGGCGTCTTAGTTTCTGTCTTACTTACGTGACTAACAGACAGATCACCAGATAGCATGCGTCATCTGTCGAGAGCATACAACACTAGAAACGGCAGTCATAAGGGTCATCATATCCATGTAAAATGTCATGCATAGGTCTTCTCGAAAACTGCATGCGCAGACTTAGGTTTCTCAGAACGTTTCGTCATTCCATGGTTGCAACCCGATTCGTCGTAATTTCCATGGCTTGGGCTTCAAACAAAAGTTGAGCTATTTCCCTCGAAGGCTCGGACAAAGATTTCATTCCGAGATCAGTGGACACAGCCTTGAATGGTTTGACTTTAATTTTCAGCACTGGCGTCGAAAAAAACTGCACTGAAGCGTCAGTGTCTTTTTAAACCAGTGGCAAGCTGCTTTGTTGAGTGAAAAACTTCTTGAAGTTTGGGTTAGTTTTGGGTACGAAATAGGTAGTCAGTTTGGCCACAACATCAGCACAAGTGCCCGAGTCGCATCTTGTAAAGTTTCATATAGGGTGCATGTCTCTTCACCCACATCGTGTAACAGCAGTGTTCCTTTAGGTTTAGTTACAGCGCATTTGGTATCACCAATGCTCATTGCTACTATCAAATTCTGAGAGCGTGCTAGCCACTTAGACCTTCGAGGACCATACGAGTGTATGTAACTCGAAGACCTCAATACACGGAAATCCAGGCACTGATCACGCCATTTCTGATTCACAAAGGTTCTTAATATGACCAGACTGGAGTCTGCTACTTCCATTCCCAAGCGCCATCTACTGTACACATGAGTAACCAACCTTCATGTCCACAGCCATTTTTGTGTGCGCCATCTTGTGGTTGCTGTGGGAACATTATTCATTTTTGCCTCTTTCAAGTCTTGTTACAGCTACATTTTGGCAATTTTTGGGTACTTCCCGTGAGAGCAACTGTGCGAGATAAAACATTGCAACTAAACACTGAGTTAAGGTGTCTTTCAACTCTCCAGACATGTAAATCATGTTTTCAGTTATAGCTTAGTTGTTTTTGAAAGGTACCAGTTTAGAACCTCCCCTCGTATCGCGGGATTTGTAATAGGTGCTCTGGGGAGGGACACCGTCTCCAAAACAAAACTACCGAAAGGTCTGTAAATGTGACTTTGGTTCTGATTATGATGTTACTGTTGATATTGATGATGTTTGTGATGACTTTGAACACGTGTTTGTGTGTGAGATTTCAGCCAATAAAAAGAAGTTGCAACATTCGTTTATATCACCTTACTTGCCTCGTTGACAGAGATTGTACATGGTTGTGTCAAATATACGATTAATACACATGGTTTTATCTTGATTAGGAACGTTTAGAGAATGGTTGTAGTATTAAGGTCGGATTATGACGTAGTTTCCATAACGAGATTTAAGCAACTTTGTTATTTAACGAGAGTTGCACATTGTTTTTCTTCCTTCTGTGGCTAGCTCTCATTATGATACGCTTGTTATGATTGGCTGCTGGTTTGATTATGTCTTTCAGTGTTGAGTATTTTCTAATAATTGATCTACATGTATACTTTATATGGTTTACGTTGTATGTGTCCTTTCGGCAAATTTGTTTAATAAAAGTACTATTAATATTTTGTTTTCTTGTTTTTGTTCATAGGGCTGCAAAGTAAACGTCAACACATACAGATCTATTGTCGCTCGGGTGACAATACATTATTATGCTGAGTGTGACGCATATGTGTCGTCAACATACACGTACATGTATTGTTGCCACCAACTGTGTTGAACGGCAGTCTGCTTGCTCTGGTTTTTGACACGTGGGCGGTAGCCAGTGAAGACAGAAACCGTCATTCAAGTGATCGAAGTATTTTTCATGCGCCCACATACATGTGTATTTATATGTGGACGCATTATGCCGTCATCTCCGTCCGTCCGTCCGGGCGGGGTCCGGCGTCCGCTGCTCTATCTCCAAAACTCTTTGACATACGTTCATGAAATTTGGCACATATGTTCCATTCATAAATGAGACGCCATGTGCGAACTTTCGGACGGATCCGACTACCGGTGTGCCCCCTAGTGGAAATTTTATTTTTTTACGCTTACCTTTGTATCTTCAAAAGTCCTGAACGGATTTTCATGAAATTTGGTATGTAGGTACCTATTAGTGAGATGACGCTATCCTCCCGTTTTCAGATGGATTCGACATAGTTTGCGCCACCTAGTGGCCATTTTTAGTGTTTTCGAGTCTGTTTTTGTGCGTCCACCCCTCTATCAACCAAACCGCTCAAAGGATGATTGTGAAAATTGGCATGTATATGCTTACTATGTAGAGGACGGTTGACGATGATTTTCCGACGATTTCGACTACTGTGGCGCCTCCTAGTGGCAGTTTTGTTTTTTTGCGCCTATGGCTGTATCTCCTAAACCGTTCGCAGGATCTTTACGAAATTTAATAAGTGTATTTATATGATGTTAACAACAGACGATGACGACTTTTGGACGGATCCGCCTACCAGTGTGCCCCCTAGTGGCAATTTTATTTTTTTACGTTTACCTCTGTATCTTCACAAGTCCTTAACGGATTTTCATGAAATTTGGTATGTAGGCACCTATTAGTGCGATGACGCTATCCTCCCGTTTTCGGATGGATTCGACCTAGTTTGCGACACCCAGTGGCCATTTTTAGTTTTTTGGCGTCCACCCCTCTATCAACCAAACCGCTCTAAGTATGATTGTGAAAATTGGCATGTATGTTCTTACTATGAAGAGGACGGTTGACGCTGAATTTCCCATGACTGTGATTACTGTGGCGCCTCCTATTGGCATTTTTTTTTGCGCCCATGGCTGTATCTCCCAAACCGTTTGCAGGATCTTTACTAAATTTAGCAAATGTATTTATGTGATGTTGACAACGGACGATGACGACTTTAGGATGATTCTGACTACCGGTATGCCTCTAGTAGCAATTTTAGTATTTTACATTGACCTCTGTATTTTCATAGGTCTTCAGGTGTATACTTTGTGTTACTTCGTGACTATGAAGGAAAAGTTCCAAGTAGAAATTTGTTTATGGCATTCTAATGCTGTGCTAATCTCGTATGTTGGTAAATTTATTTTTAATTCTATGTTTCTGTGGTGCTTTAAGCAACTTATGTATAGCATGTGCATGTATTATCAAGATCACTCACATTTTGCCCCTAGCCTATTGAGGAGACAATGATCATGCCTTTCCATTTTGCAAAGTACAACATACTACATATATGCCCTCTACTGGCCACTTTATGGTACCAATAAACAACCCTAGAAGGATACCGTATACGGTGTAATTGTGGGCGCATTTCAACGCTCTGCGTTGCTCTTGTTTGGGATTACTGCGATACTTGGAAAGTCCCACCTACATCCAGAATCTTGCGCTGATGCATGATGTGCTAGAAGAACTGCCAAGCCTTTCTATGGATCTACAATGCAGAACCACAACAATAGCGCAAACAGACAAGCTTATTCGTCGAACGGTTCGCGTCCTCAAGTCTATGATTGATAATCCCGGGCAGGCATTCGCCACTGCACTGAAATGCATTAAAGAGGAGAGGTTTGGGTCACTGGAACTGAAGGGAACCCTTAAAAGAACTACCGTGACCATACACCCTGGTCAGTTTATCCAAAGTGCTGTTGTGAACTTGGAACGGCGTTTACTTGACAATGATGAGCAGTCATTTTGCTCTTGTCTGGGCATCTTGGAACCCAAAACGTGGCCGATGGGATCCGGTATAAGATATGGCGAGCATGAAGTCAGGCGTATTTGCGAACGGTTTGGGCTGGTTGCCACATCGGCAATCAGAGGAATGCGCGAGTTCATAGAAATGGAGGAAACGGTTAGGGTAAACAAACTACCAAGTGGTCTGCGACAACTGGACCTCTGTATTAAGACTTTTCCTTGCAGTACACCCGAATGTCAACGAGGATTCAGCGAAATGAATCGGATAGTAACAGACTCTCGCTCTTCTTTGCTGTTAGAAACCACATCCAGCTTGCTGTTTTGGCAAGGTCAATGGCCCCCCGCTTTCCATGTTCGACCCACAACCTTATGCCGAAACCTGGATCGACAAAACAGAACTGCTGACAATTCTCAATCGTGATCATGTGACTTGGAAAAGAGGATCTTGTAACTAAGCACTCTATCTTTAGACTGGTCATAGTATTTTGCTAACTTTAAAAAATAAGAACAGTTGCTTGCAAGAAACCCACACTTCAAGTTTGCGTTAACGCATGCACGTGTGCGCACTGTACATAGTGTTCAGCTCATTAAAATATCAGTGCTTGCGTAACATCGTGTTCGTGTAATTAGTCTTTGAAGCGTGCGGAGTTACATAATCTCACCAAGTAATGAAGGTGATGCGGTGGGCTCTGGGCGCCTACTTACCTCTTAATTTTACCACTAGAGCACAAAGTTCGCAAATACTTGACGGGCAACCGGGAGAGCATAAGAGACGGGGTATCCCACGGCGAGTTGAGAGCAGTCCCCAATTTTCAGAATTTGTTAATGTTATTGCAGGACCTTTTTGACAAGTCCTGGCCGTAAAATATCTTCAAACTATAAATATTAACACAGTAAAAACAGAAATCCCGCACAATTTGATTTGTGACTTTTTGCCAGTCTGCTTTAAATTCGATTGCTTCACGATGTCATTATAGTAAAATTGATGAACAAGAAAGGTACACTGATAGTAAAACAGCAGACGCATCAAAACATGATCAAATAATATTTGATATTTGCTATAAATATTCAAGAAAAGAGCTCAAACACGCACAATTTTCCAAAAATATTATTTCAGTTTCGTTTTATGCGACTGATTTTTCAGGATAATCATAAAAGTCCTAATTTTCACTTATCGGTCAATAAAAAGGTCACGTGACAATGTCTATCCAGTAAAATTTATCAAAAAAAGAAAGGCACACAGACCGCAAAACAACTTTATCAATCTAAAAACGCTCATAGAATTTTCTAGCCGTATTCGTCTTATGCAACTTTTTAGTTTTTGGATAATAATCATAAAAGTCGTATTTTTGATAGCCCCAGGCTGATGGATAAGTGGAATATGTTGAAAACATTTCCGTAAAAGAGTTTTGGAGAACAGTGAACGAAGCATAATCGGAAATTTTCATATGACTCATATCAGCAATTTTTGAGATATTATGTTCCCAATTAGCAAAATTTGGACTTAAGATTTTCCAGGGTCCTACACTATATGTAACCTTAACCCGTTTGATATGAACTGCATACATGGTTATCATTAAAGCCCTACCACGACTGTTTGATTGCGAGTTTGTCGTGAAAAGTTGACTGTGCTAGATGTATAGGAGACAAAGTGTCAACTGCCCCAGGTCACCCCCTGCAGTGAGGACACGTGCACCTCGCCCTGCAGCCTACTACGGCCCTGTATAGTGTTTTTCACTTCAATCTTTCAAATGAGAGGTCAATACATGTAGGTCACGCAGACATTGCTCGTGCTACTTGCATTCATTATCTGAAATCAAAGTTGAGGTTGTGGTCTTTTACTCAATGTTTTCCTTAGGAAGCCTGATAACATGTTTTAACCATTGGAAAAGTTAAGTAGGTCTACGTGGTGACTTTACCTAGTTGAAACCGGTTCAAAGCCGAACAAAAATGGTTACAGACAAAAATAGAAACAGTAAATTAACCAGGACTCCGCGAATTTATTTATGGACGTCTTTTAGAGCACGGGACTCAGTACTGAGATCAGCAGAAACTATGTCACCGTTTTTAGCGATCTTGGCTGAATCATCAACACGCCATGTCCTACCACTGTAGCCTACATGCCTTATCAACTAATGTAACCATGTCCTATACCATGGCTATTAATATCCGCTGTTATACAATTTGGAAAATAATGCTATGTTTTGTATACTTGAATGTTACTTGGATAAAATTATTTTCCGAATGACTACGCCCGTATTTACTCCAAATGTGACACATGCATCAAGCACTTTTCTTGCTTCTTCACAAGCAAATTTACTTGTCAATATTTCGTATCCATATTAATATGTAATTTATCATCGTAATGCTGGAAAACTTATATCGTTGTATTTCGAGTTATAATATTACCTTGTTATTGAACTCAGGAGTGCCTGGTATTTTGAAAAATAAATCGTGCAGGTTTACCCCCATCTAAGAGGAGAGTTCAATTGAGCACAGGCCTACTATCTTCAAGCCGATGAATTTTACCTGAACAGGTGACGTAACAGCCACAGCAACAATAGTTTAGTTGCAGATAAAGCCGACTCGAGGATTCAGTCACGGGATCGAATCAGTTCTGGGGAGTCGATAGTTTCCATACAAGGATAACGATTATTGTACAGTGGCGGATCTAGGATATCACAACGGGGGGCCCAACATTTTGTCCGGTTGCAAGCATTTGCGCAAACCACGATTGTAGATGCGCATAGCACCGAATGGGGGGAGGTTGGGAGGGGAGCTCCCCACCCGCCCAGGAAACTTTTCTGTTTTTCCTCTAAAATTCAGCAATTTCCTTGATTCCTGAAGAATTATCCAAGAAAAAAGGCAAAAAAAATCGGAGAACGTGTCAAACAAGAAAAACTACAATTATCTGAGAAGAACCCACGACCTGACAGATAAAGCGCGCGTGCTTTACTACTACACCACCACGACTTAGCGACTAGATACGTGATAAGAGACCTTCTTGTTTATGGTCCACAGCGTTTGCGCGCGAAACCTACTTCTTTTTGTAATGCTTATTTCACGTTTTATATTTTGTGCAATCGGTTCTTAACAATTTTATTGTGTTTAAAATAGTCTTCAAATGCCCAAAAGACCAAATCCGTTTTTCGTGTTGCCGGGCAATAATGACGGGATTGCTTTGGAAATCGTCAGTTAAGGATTGAGAAAGAGAGAATTATGAGTTTCTGAGTGATCCACTCAGGCTTCGATTGAAATTCACATCTTACCAGCAGCTTCTGTTTTTTCATCGTCACTCAGGTTCCATTTCCTTTAAAAAATGAAGTAAATTTTCTTCATTGCACAGTGGAGCAGACGTGGCCCCCTTGACCCCCCTAAATCCGCCACTGGGTTCTAATTTGTCTTTTGTGTGAGGGTTCAATTGCACACATAAGATGTCTGATGCGCTCAAGGTTGATCATTGTATGACTCATCATTATATTTTCCGGTTAATGGAACACTTTTTGCAACGACGTCTCCGAGACTCACGTGCATGTATTGGGTGAGGGTGAGGGCGAGGATTACGTTATAGGCTAGGATGAGACTTAGGGTGATAGTTAGGGTGTGGGTTAGGGTTTGGGTTAGGGTTTAGGTTAAGGTTAGGGTTAGGGTTAGGGTTTGGGTTGCGTTAGGGTTAGGGTTAGGGTTTGGGTTTGGGTT
>NMRA01001024.1:0-13326 GCA_002633005.1 Phoronis australis | reverse complement strand
GGATTAGGGTTAGCGTTAGGGCTAGGGTTAGGTTTATTGTTAGGGTTAAGGCTATTGCTAAGGTTAGGTTTAGGGTTTTTGTTAGTGTTAGGGTTACGGTTAGTGTTAGGGTGAGGGTGAGGGTAAGGGTTAGGGTTAGGTTTAGCGTTAGGTTTAGGGTTAGGTTTAAGTTAAGGTTTATGGTAAGTGTTAAGGTTTATTGTGAGGGTTAGGTTTAGGGTTAGGGTTAGGTTATTTATTCCATACGCGTTGAATAAGTCGATGGCAATATAGCCATGTGATTTTATTTTCCTACTTTAACAGTGTCCTGAGACATGAAAAGTTCAAATGGTAGGTCAATTTCGACTTGACGTCGTTAGCCGGTTTGAAAATCAAACTTTCCCCAAATAGTTTAAAGTAACAAAATTGCAGCATAATAAACAACACAATGCAATCATGTCCCAAAAATAACATCTGATACAAAATTAATTATTATTAATTATATGACACTTCTATCAGTTTTATTTGCAAAATGTTATATCGTCTGCAACTCAGGCGCCGATTCCTCGGTATGTACAATATTAATTGTTTTTACTACTTAATTATTTTCAGAAAATATTACATGTTAAATGCACAAATACCGTTGTTTTCATCTTTGTTATCTCTGTTCAAGCAATTAATCGTCACATTTGAAACTAACCCTTTTTAGATTGATGAATAAATAATAAATTTGGAAAGTTTTAGCGGAACCCACCTAGCCGTTTTTTGAGAACTCGTGTTCCTAAATTCAAATAAAGTTGATTTACCGACGCCGAGAAAAAACCGATTAAACTGGGACGAGTGGAAATCTCAAAGTCTTCGTTTAATTGTTTGGTGAAAACGAGTTTTCGGTCAATATAACCTATATATGCCTTAACCACGTTGGCTATTTCAACATTCACTTGAATTTGCAGTGCGTAATTAACTTTATTATCGTTGAAACGTACCGTCCCGACCCACGAGGTGGGATGAACTGTTACTTTTGTTTGACCTACTTAAAAGTAAGAAACAGAAAACCATAATCGCGTCGATGGTTAAAGCATGTCGTTAGCATGAGATCGAAACAGCGAAATATCAATTTACTTGAGGATTTATCTCTTTTCACAACTTGCTCTGTTCGTCACCACAGAGTGAGGCAACGATCGTATACGTGTAGACGCACAACTCCCGCAAGATCAAAACTACGCTTGTTTTATTTGTCAGCGTTGACTCAATATTATGGAGACTCGGTGAATGAAAGGACGAGGGTACATACGAAGCTGCTCTGTACCTGGGGGAGATTCGATTTGAGTAACAGTCACGTAACCTTTGACCTCGGATAAGTAATAAACATATCCACGCGGTTGTGCGGTTCCAAGGTGGTTCTGCTAAATATTTTTCATAAGTTGGCCCACCGAACTTTGTAAGCTACGGCACGATCAAAATCTCTGTAAATCCGTAACAGCGAAATAAAACAATTCCTTTGTTTAAAAACTCAATGTAATTGCAAAGATTTTGCATCGAATTTCTATGATTTATTCGTGTAATGCGATGTAGTCAAGAGATAAGTTGACACTGTCTAGTAAACGTGTTCTGAACTGTTGAACAGACTGTGTTAAAACCTATGACGTCATTAATTAGTTTCAACACCCCCATCTGTCGTCTGGTATCAGGTAAAAGAACTAAACTTGTTGTCATCGAGTGAAACTACTTGATCCAAATTGATACAAAATACGTTGTTTTTGGTGGCATTCTCCTGTAAAAATTGTGAGAGCTGAAAGTCTCAAGGTTTTCGGTTAATTACTCGGTGAAAACTTGTTTTCGGTCAGCATGACCTATACATGCCTTAACTATGTTCACTATTTCATCATTCACTTGCAATGTCAACTGAATTTGCAATGCGTAATTAACTTAATTATCACAAAAACGTTTAATCAGCCAAGTTGATTTCCAATGCATTAAGTGCAACTAGGCGGAGCCAACATATTAAGTTGGTCAAGCTGATGCATTGTGGTCCACTTTAAAGTAGGTCAACAGTTCATTGTTACACACCACGCCCCGAGAGACTGATATGAAACCAAAGTACGAAGTGCATAATAGAAATCAAGTCGGTGGTTAAAGCAGGTCATGAGCATGAGATCGAATCAGCGAAATGTGAAATTACCTATCAAATTGAAATTCATGAATTTGGGTGAAAAACCTCCCAAATATTTTCTTCACTTGGAAAATATGCACGACAAAAGTGTCCAATTTTGTCCCACTTCGGAACAGCGTATCTCAGAAATAGCAGATCAAATTAACACGAAACTTTCAGTCAGACACTGTTCTCCAAAACCCGCTTGGGAATTGTTTTAAAATTTCCACTTATGCAATGGTGGGTTATCAACAATGGGACAATTACGAGTTATATAAACCATAATTAAGTGTTTGTCCACGAGAGCACCTGCCATCCAGCGACAAGGTAGGGGTCAGCCGATTTTCACCAAATTTGGCACATAGGTAGTCCTATCGGATCTATAAACAGTGATAAAATATTTCCCCAAAATATTACATATTATAGCAAAGTTACAGGCTCAAACACATTTTACGGCTTCGCAACCATGTTTTCACGCTATAAAAACTGTCCAATTTTAACTGTTTATATTTTTCCTTCAATGAAAGCTATTGAACTATTATTCGCTTTGCATTGTTATGTGGTACCTGTAGATTGTTACGCAGATGTCTTGAAAAAAAGATTCCGATTTGCCACCCTTAGTTTTACTACACTGCCCTCCGTTATGCCATTTTCAGGTTATGTTCAATACACTGCGATACCAAGTCTGCCTCCACTGTTATGAGTATAAAACTTGACCAAAATGTTGACAAAACACGTTACTTTCATTGCACAAAATAAAAAATTGTTAACCAGTTTGTAAGTTATACATGTATATTTTGGCACCTCAAATGTACTAAAATGAGAATTTTTCAAATACACGAGACCGTTGCGTGAGCATGTAAAATCAGATTATCCTTAATGTTTTTTGATATTCTGCAACGAGTATGTTCCTCCTGAACGTTTTGAATGTTTTACTTCATAACACCTAGGACTATAGTACTCCTAGATACCATACATTGCTCCATTTTTTTAAAAAGCCGATTATTCCTCCCCAGTCAACAAGGTTAGACATGAGCTAGACAAATGTAGGTTATTTTTATTTACAGTTGTTATGCTTTGCAATTTCCTCAAGGGTATTTCTTCACACCTATTCAAATCAGATTTTCTGTTGATTGAATGTTTATGCAATGCATTGTAATGTCAAATAAAAAATGACAAGTTTATTGGTATGAACACAGTTTTTCATACGAATTAAAACAAAAGGCCGCAGAAATTTCCTTGACGAAATGCATGTACTGGGTTTCCAGTTCTCTAAAAACATTCGAATGACAAGACAAACTCCACCAGACAACTCGTTGCATGTATGTTGCCCATCGGTCGTACCGTTGTTTTCCTTTGTTGTGTCATTGTTGGATATAACAACACAGGCCGCATGGATAAAGAACCTTGGATTACATCAGACCGTTGCCGATAAATGCTCATTATCCTTACTAAAACAACGGAAACAATGACGATGCCAATCTATGCTGCCAGGTTTCCCGTAGATGACCACAGAAGAGGTATCCCAAAGTATCCACAATAACTTATTATGCACCTCAGTAACTCTTACAGCGCATACGAATCCTTTCCTTCGAACCTAAACACCAATTTTTTATATCCATGTATTGTGTTGTATTGCTCATAGTACGGGTTCAGATTCCGTTGTATTAACACATCAATGGCCAACCCTGTAATATGAAATTTGAGTAAAATTTCTAGACAATGAAATCTATGGATATTCTCTTTTAAACAAAGAGTAAACATCAAATTCTGCACTGTTTTTTCAAAAGTAATCACACATCTAAAAAATGAAACCATGTTTGACAATTTTACTCCTTATATTATTTGAAAGTTGTCAACCTCACAGACAACACATTTATGTTGAAAACATTCCTTGTGAAAAGATATAAAACACCAACCAGGCACTTGTACACTACAAAATATGTTTTCATAATACAATTCAAAGATAACTGTACAGTCAAAAGGGCAAATTTTATGAATCTATTAAAAAATTGCTTTCTACATCTTTCCTACACTCTAATTGCTACAGGACAGAGTCAATCACAAAAAACCCATGAAGTCCAGGAATTACATTTAAGGTGATGTAGTCTCACTGCAAAAAAGGATTTCGCAATTCCGCTGGCAACACAGTAAATTTCTTCTTCCTCACAAACTTAAGATAGCTGTAGGTACCACATCAATGTTTTTATCAAAAATAACCATCATAAAACGAAAAATTGGCTTGCCGGTTCCAATTCGACAGCATTTTTGCAATGAATGGTCATGGAAAAAATACTTTTGCAACATGGTATGCATTACAATTGTAGTGCGATTGCAGTTGTACATACATTCATGTACTAGACCAGTTACAAAATTTCTCATGGGAATCATAAAATGGTCAATTCACCAAAAACCAAGGAGTCACCAGATCTAATGTGCCAGCACTTTTCGGTACTGCAACAAAAATCATTTGAAGTGGACATAAACCTGCCGAATATCACATAAAGCAACTTTGTTTTAGACAGTTTACCATCATGAAATAGGTATTATTTCCTGGTCACTTTTGAGCAATTTCAGAATTTCAAAATAACAGGCAATATGCATTTGCTAGCGACCAGGCTCTATAAGATGGGTTGTCTAACAGTGTGTGATTTTATGCACACAGCATGGTCTCTAAGATTAGCAAACCTGTCAATTCGCTGCAATTCCAGAAATCACTTCCCATCTGTATAAGGAACAAATTGAGAAAAGTTAGAGGTGAATGGTCTACATCAAAACTTTACCTCCTGGACGGAATGGGGGTTTACAACCCACGCTGAAAGATAAGTGAACAAAAACAGCCTAACTGCAACAGGGGCTCAAATGTCAGTAATAAATCCTCATTTACAAATAAAAATCTATAATGGTAAATAAAATGCAGAAACATAAATTCAGACTAATTTCACAGTTTCAAGGAAAAAACACTACTGTGGTCAGAAATCACGAAACAAACGTCTAAATGTGTTGGCCACTCTAAGAAATCCTATCAGACCAAAAAATCCAGTGGCTAAACAAAAAGAATAATGTGCCCATTACCATGTGGCTGCACCAACATAATCCACTGGCCCAGGATCATGATCGGTGGCTGGACATAAATTCAATACAGGTAAATTTAGATTTGTCCTGTTCACACAGCACTTCTGGTGCAAACAAAGCTTGCAACAATACACAAGCCCTCTTCCCTACACAGCTGTACTGACATAATGCACCACTGGATTTAGCAAATCCGTCAGAGTATTTACAGGTCCAGCCAATGCACTGTTTCCTCCCTTTGAATTTTTACAATGCTACACCATTGACAAGCTTAAAGCACAGATTTCTCTTTCCAATGCATACTCCACTTTCTTCTGTCATATCTCATACATCAAACTGTCCCAGTTTCCTTACAGTTGATGAGACTGGCCTACCTCAAATTAAATTACTTTGGACCTGTTGTGGTATAAGCCAGTAATCTTTGGCAAATACTTTTCCTCCGACTCGTTCCTCACATCTTCTGGGAGTAGACTTGTCGGCCTCTCTCTAGCCCCCTCACTTAGTTGTCCAGACAGGTACCTTCTTGCTGGATTTGAACTTTTCCATACCCAACCTTTACTAATAATCGGTAGGTTTCCAACTTCTGCAGAAGCCACATCTTCAGCATAAGCTTTTCCTGATTCCTAAAATTGTATTAATGAAAAAAATTAAATATATTTAATTTAATGTGGCCATTTCGTCTCAGAAAATTATGAATACCAAGCTAAAGTGAAGACATCACAAACAAGTTATTCAGATTTGATTATAAAACTTTACCAAATGAATTTGCATGTACCTGACACTAGGACAATGGCACATTACATGTAGAAAATATTGAGACCGATTTAAATTGTTCGTGCTACCTATGTGTCAGCGTTCATCGTAAAATGCACGAGTTGTGCACTGCATTTCTCTTCATAACATTGAAACATAAAACAATTGACCGATTTTAGGCAATTACGAAATTTGCTACAGATTTTTACAAGTACTTACTGTTACTGTAGTATCCATGGGCTCCAAATCTAACTCGCTTTCTTTTGACCCACTCTGAAATTTCATTAAGTCAGCCTGTTTCGTCTGGCAGCTTCTGTATATTCATGAAAATTCGTACATGTAGTTATATTCAGTCAGCTGTATTGCAATTATTTTTGTTGCATGTTCACAGTCATAGGCTATTGGGATCGACCAAATAAAAACAACAGAGCCTTAATAGAGGTGGTTACTGGAATGAGTAACAGCCACTGAAATACACCACTTTTTGGCAGTCATATGAGGTAAACAGGAATTTTGAACTCTATTGCAAATTCAGCATGCATGAAACAACACCGGAATAATTTACGTGGTAAACAGATCAATTGAAAAAATTATGATAACTACTTATTTTCTATGTTAATGTATACATGCTGTCCAGTTCATCTAGTGTCAGACAATTTCTCAAGACACAAAACAGAACAATTTAACAATAAAATATACATATTACCTCTCAAACACACACACACACACACACACACACACACACACACACACAAAACACACAAACTCATAATAGTGATTGCCGATACCAGAACTGCTATAGTTCACAATTAGGGTCTTAGTGTCTCTTTACGGGCCTACTCGTGCCACAACTTAGGCTTCTCAGCATCAGAGATTTTCACTGCTTGACAAATATTACGGCGCCCAGCTTGACCAGCCTCTTGCGGATAAATATTACACCGCCCAGCTTGACCAGCCTCCTGCACCCAAGGTTTAGCTGCTTGGTGGTATAAATTAAGGGTCACCTAGAACTTACACAAGTACAGTAACAAGTCAACCGACTCAATAACCGACCATGGTATAAACGTATTTTCGAATTACATCTAGAAAGAATGCTAAGGCACATAACGCTCAGGTAAATTAAACTGACTAGCGCAGCATATTATAAGTACCTGTACAAACAAATATTCGATACAAAACACACTTACGTGTTCCAAAGCGTTTTGACTGGTAAGAGCACCATGTGCTTCAAATATAAAGCAAGAGCGTGGCAAAGCACAACTGCCCTCCGCCCAAACTATTGGTAGACTGCCCAGTAACACGTGTATACCAGCATAATCGTGACTGCTACCTGCACTTGCAAAACAGCACATTTGCCTAACAATACAAAGGGGTTGGCTCTGCATAGACCAACTAACAACAGCAATCTCTTGATATTCAACTCATATACAAGTCACACCAAATTGCGACACACCCCCGTACTACAAGAAATTACAATAATTTCCTAAACAACACAATTTGGCAAAAAAATAAAATAATAGTAAATCACTCATACACTCCTCACTCAGACATCCTACTCATGTAATCAGCACCTATATTGTCAGTGCGCTTGATAGCCTCTAAATGAAATGTATCAGGCTGTAACGCCAATGCCCACCGCATTAAGCGACCGTTGGACAATTTGCACCTGTTCACAGTGGTTAATGATCCGTCTGTAATGTAAATTGTCGACCATACAGGAAGACACGAAAATGCGTCACCGCCCATATCAAGGCCAAACATTCCTTTTCAACGGTGGAATATCGTTTCTCGCGTTCCAGAAGTTTGTGTCTAGCATAAGCCTCGGGCATCAGCATACCGTCATGGTCCTGGAGCAGTAGAGCCCCAAGCGCGTTGTCCGACGCATCAGTCTGCAAACAGAACCTTTTCTCCAAATTAGGCAGCTTCAATACAGGATCGTTAACCAAAATGTTTTTCAATGTCTTAAACGATTTTTCAGCCGGTTCGCTCTATAACACTTTGTTTGGAGAACCTTTACGTGTCATGTCAGTCAAAGGTACAGCAATTTCTGCAAAGTGAGGTATGAACTTGCGGAAATGACTCACTAAGCCAAGAAAAGCTCTGACTTGTCATTTCATAACAGGTCTAACTGCATTTCTAACCTTATTAGCATTTTCTGAGTGGATTGAAATGCAACCATCGCCAACAATATGACTCAAAAAGTTATTACTAGTCTCAGCCACTACATATTTACGAGGTCTCAAGGTTAAGTTAGCTGCTTTGATATTAGACAACAACAAATCAAGCACTGCCAAATGGTCTTCCAATGTTTTAGTGTGAACTAGGATATCATCAATGAAACTATCCGCGTTCGGGATACCCTCTAACAACTTACTTACCACCCGGTTTCATGTCGCGCTACTGTTCTTCAAACTAAACGGCATCCGGCAAAAACATGAGACCCTTCTGGAGTAGAAAACGCCGTTTTTGCAACAGACTCTTCCTCCATAGGAATCTGCCAATATCCTTTAGTGAGATCTAGCTTGGAAAAGAATTTGTCGTCACTCAACCTAGCAAAGATATCTTCAGCTTTGTTTGCTGGTTCGATGTCAAATAAGGTCACACGGTTAAGCCTACGGAAGTCAACACACAATCGATTGCTTCCATCTTTCTTCTTAACAATAACCACTGGAGCAGAATATGGGGAATTTACGTAACGTCTTATCTACCTCATCGCTTATAGTACTCCTAACCGAGAAAGGTACCGTGTAAGGTTTAACATATACTGGCTCACTAGTAGTCAACTCTATGGAATGTTCCACCAAGTTAGTACAACCCGGTATATCCGTGAAAACAGTTTGATACTTGTCTAACACCTCCCTGACGCTTTTTCCCTGGTCAGCAATAATGGTGGTTCCCACCTGAACATCGCTAACTGTCTCGGTACTGAACAACTCACCAACCGGAATCAAGTTCTCGTCATTAACAGCACCGTCACCAACATCGTCACCTGCTGGAGGCTCAATGACAGCTAAAGCAGCTGCCTAAACAGACCCGTCATCTGCTGGCTCTGCTCTACAAATATACTTTTTAACATCTTTGCATAAAACAATTTGACCTTGTTTTTTACTCTAACCCTGTAATCATAGCGTCCCTTCACCCCTACAATTTCATACGGACCTTGCCAATGCATTAGCAATTTATTGTGATCAGTAGGGAGGAGTAGTACAACTCTGTCACCAACCTGAAACTTTCTCACCGCTGTCTTACGATCATAGAAGTGTTTATATCTATCCTGGGACTTACACAGCTCCTCTCGAGCTAACTCAGCGGTTGCTTCTATGCGATTTCGGAGTTCAGTAACATATTGATAGCTATTCCGGATATCCGGAGACTCTTGTTCCGTTGTCCACAGCGCCTTCAATATCTGCATAGGACCCCACACTGTACGGCCATAAAGTAGCTCAAACGGAAAAAAAACCTAAGCTAGACTGTGACATCTCCCTGTAAGAAAAAAGAACGGCAGGCAAATACCTATCCCACTCTTTGGGTTGCTCTGTACACAGTCGCTTCAACATAGACTTCAACGAGACGTTGAATCTTCCAACTAAACCGTTACACATAGGGTGATATGGGGTAGTAGTTAATTGTTCGATAGACAACAAGCGACTTGTCTCCTTCATGAGATTTGACGTAAACTGTGTACCCATGTCACTGAGTATTTCCTCTGGTACACCTACCCGACTGAAAATTTCAACAAGTGCTTCTGCAACATCGACAGTTGTAATTCGTTTGAGCGCCACCGCTTCAGGGTAGCGGGTTGCGAAGTCGACTAGAGTCAAAACATACATATTACCCTTACTCGTAGCAGGATGGATTGGACCGGCAATATCTACCGCTACTCTTTTGAATGCTGTGTCGATCACTGGCATCTTTTCAAGTTGAACTTTCCTAACATTGCCTTTCTTTGACGTTTTCTGACACACACATCTCATGCCTTACAGTAACGTGCGATGACACCTGGCATTCCTGGCCAGAAAAAGTTTGAGGAAACTCTCTCTGTAGTCTTACGGATACCTAAATGTCCGCTAAAAATAGAATCATGCGCTAAATGCATCACCTGCGATCTCAGTTTTCTAGGGACAACAATCTGCTTCATTACTTTATCAGAATTTGTTTTCTCGTTCTGATAATATTTAAACAACAGACCCTGTCTCACCTGATACCATGATTTACCTGATCCCTTAGTACGGACTTCGTTTACCTTTATCCCCTGGACTTCTGGATCTTGCTGCTGTAAACGTTGCAATCTATCCCTACCAACACTATCAACAGGTGGAACAGGCTTTAAACATTTAGTTGGCTCACTACACACCTTTGCCTGTGCTCTAGTCATCGTTGCTACACCATCCACCAAGGTCCAATCAGGATCGGGATCATCCGCCGGTCGAACACCCGGTATATTTCCTACAATTAACTCACAAACAGGTTTTTGCATACACACTGAACATTACCAGGGAAGTATGGAGTGTCATTGTAGATATTAGCAATGGGAAAATTCCTAGCCGTACCATCAATAAGTATACAGAAGTGGGCTTCATTTGTAACCTGATCGTCTGGAACTAAGTCACGTTTCACTACAACACCACTGCACCCAGTCTCGGTGTCAACTACTCGATCTCCAACTCTACACGCAAACCTGTATACGCCATCTTATCTGGATGTCCTTTGCAAGCACCGGTTACCAAGGATATTTCTTTACCACAAGCCAACTTGATTCCCTTGCTAGAATAACATGCACAATCATTGAAACATGCATACAAGCCCTGCACTGCACAAGCTTCTTCAGCTTGTCCACTTGAAGTATTGGCTCCGGCTGCGACTTTTGAGCCAGCCTTACAATCTTTCATGAAATGTGAACTATATCCACATTTAAAACAACGTCGACCACTCTAACTTCTACATTCTGCTTCGCCATGACCCCATTTCTTACACTTGGTACATTGTTGTGACTTGCTGAACGTACCAATATGCTCGTCCTTATTGGGGTGAGGTTTCTGCGGCTTACCATGCTGTTTGTCATTACTTTCCCTGACCACTGTACAGCCTCAAGGTATCGCTCAGCAGATTCAACAAGTTCATCAATATCATCAGGATCCTGCTCTTTAACATAAGTAGCTAAGTCACGGTTACAAATATTAATGAATTGCTCTCTGACAATGAAGTCACTCAGTCCTTCAAAAATTTTAGGTATACCCTTTAAACTCATCCACCTATCTAGATAACGGAAAAGTCTTACAACAAATTGGGAGGGGGATTCACCCTCTTCAGGCTTACTAGTCCGTAACTTACGCCAATATCCATCAGCTGACAGATGGTATCTTTTCAATAGCGCAGCTTTTACCTTATCATAGTCCTCAGCATCAGAAGATGACATTCGGGCAAAAACATCAAGGGCTTTTCGTGTGAGTAATGCACTAATATTAATAGTCCACTCTACTCTATCCCACTTCATGGATTCAGCAAAACGCTCAAATCGTTCGAGGTAAACGTCTATATCGTTTTTACCATCCTCAAGTTTTGGTCTACGAGCACTCACTCTACCACCAGTTTGACTAGTATTATCATTCTCACTCACCTCAACTTTACTTTGCACCGAACGACTTTGTTGCTCATACTCAAAAGCTCTCTGCTGTCGCTCTATCTCAAACCTACTCTGACGTTCACTCTCCTCACGCTGCTTGTCTGCTTCAACACTAACATGTTCCTCTTTCTCAAGCTTAATGTCACTGACAATAAACAATAACTAATGTTTTTATGTCTTGAAAGACTGTCGTTGAATATTTCCCAGACAAGCCCCCAAATTGTCAAGTTCGTCTAGTGTCAGACAATTTCTCAAGACACAAAACAGAACAATTTAACAATAAAATATATACAAGGCAAACCATGACAAAGTCAGGTCTAAGAACACGCAGCCTGACAATAGGGGAAACATCAGGGTAACATTGCCTTTTGTGCCAGGGATCGCTGACCAGATCAAATCACATATGAGGGGACACGACATTGCTGTTGTATTCAAACCTGTTAACACCGTAAGGAGTCAATTGTTAAATGCGAAAGACAAAACCGGCAAAGAGAAAACACCAAATGTGGTGTATGGCATTTCATGCTCGGAACCGCGGTGTGGAGCAGCATACATTGGGGAAACCAAAGAAGTCCTGAAAAGTCGTTTCAACCAGCATCGGAGGTCCAGTTATGGGGACTGCTATGATTCTGCAGTTCTGCAGTTTTTAGTCACATGGCTTCCACAGACCACTCTTTCGCCATGGAAGATGTGAAGATCCCGGATAGAGAAGAAAATTGTTTGGAGAGGGGTCAAAGAAGCTATCTACGAGAGAATTGAGAATCCTAGCCTCAATAGACAGGGAGGCTGCGGTTTCACTTACCTAGGACATGGGATAGGGCGCTGAAGAGAATCCCACGGAAACTGTACGACCGATCACATGACAGGTCACGTGACAACTCAGTGGCCTGATGAAGTCCTCGAGAACAGGACGCAACGTAGCCATCTCCACGTACCGTAAGTCCAGTAATAGATTTATTGATTCTTATACTTGAATGTCATAATTGTATCTCCGTAAATAACCCTAAAGCGCGTGACCAAATGCTGGAGATGAAGGTGACTCTTGATCTGACGGACCAATGGCGTGTTTATCATCCCTCAGCGAAAAAGTTTACATGGTCCAGGACAAATCCAGTCAAAAAGGGTAGGTTAGATTATCTTCTTGTTACCCAACAATTACTCTCGCGAGTAGTATAGTAAGAGGTTTAGATGCCCCGTTTTGCGGGTCTCGGTCAAAGGTCATCTATATGAAAGGAGGTCACTTAGGGTTGGGGCTGGGGTTAGGATTAGTGCTATCTTCATTGTTAGGTTTAGGGTTAGAGTTGGGGTGAGGGTTAGGGTTAGGGATAGCTTTAGGGTTAGCTTTAGGTTAGGGTTAGGGTTAGGGTTAGGCTTAGGGTTAGGTTAAGGGTTAGGGATAGGGTTATTGTTAGGGTTAGCGTTAGGGTTAGGTTAGGGTTAGGTTAGGGTTAGGGTTATGGTTAGGTTCAGGGCTAGGGTTAGGGTTAGGGTTAGGGTTAGTTTTCGGTTTAGGTTTAGGTTTAAGGTTAGGGTTAGTGTTAGGGTTGGGTTTAGTGTTGGGGTTGGGGTTAGGATTAGTGCTAGTTTCATTGTTAGGGATAGGGTTAGAGTTGGGGTGAGGGTTAGGGTTAGGGTTAGCGTTAGGGTTAGGTCTAGGTTAGGGTTAGGGTTAAGGTTAGGTTTAGGGATAGGTTTATGGTTATGGTTAGTTTCATTGTAAGGGTTATGGTTAGCGTTAGGGTTAGGG
>NMRA01001023.1:44960-68975 GCA_002633005.1 Phoronis australis | reverse complement strand
CTTAACATAGCTAGCGATAATTAGTGATAGCTAACCAGAGCGAGCCAGAGGGAGCCATAACTAGCCATACCTAGCCACAGCTAACCAGATCTTGCCAGAGCTAGCCAGAGCTAGTCATAGCTCGCCATAGCTAGCCACAGCCATCCATAGCTAGCCAGAGCTAGCCAGAGCTAGCCAGAGCTAGCCAGAGCTAGCCAGAACTAGCCAGAGCTATCCAGAGCTAGCCATAGCTAGCCAAAACTATCCATAGCTAGCCATAGCTGGCCATAGCTAGCCATAGCCATCCATAGCTAGCCATAGCTAGCCATAGCTAGCCAGAGCAAGCCAGAGCTATCCAGAGCTAACCATAGCTAGCCATAGCTAGCCATAGCTAGCCATAGCCATCCATAGCTAGCCATAGCTAGCCATAGCTAGCCAGAGCTAGCCATAGCTAGCCATAGCCATCCATAGCTAGCCATAGCTAGCCATAGCCATCCATAGCTAGCCATAGCTAGCCATAGCTAGCCAGAGCTAACCAGAGCTAGCGAGAGCTAGCCAGAGCTAGCCAGAGCTAGCCAGAGCTAACCACAGCAAGCCATAGCTAGCCGTAGCTAGCCAGAACTAGCTAGAGCTACCCAGAGCTAGCCATAGCTAGCCAAAGGTTGCCATAGCTACCCAGAGCTAGCTAGAGCTAGCCAAAGCTATCCAGAGCTACCCAGACCTAGCCATAGTTAGACATACCAAGCCATAGCTAGCTAGAGCTAGCCAGAGATAGCCAGAGCTAGCCAGAGCTACCCAGAGCTATCCATAGCTAGCCATAGCTAGTCAGAGCTAGCCAGAGTTAGCCAGAGCTAGCCAGTGCTAGCCAGAGCTATCCAGAGCTATCCATACCTACCAATAGCTAGCCATAGCTAGCTAAAGCCATCCATAGTAAACCAGAGCTAGCCACAGCTAGCCAGAGCTAGCCATAACTAGCCATAGATAGCCATAGCCATGCATAGCTAGCCATAGCTAGCCAGAGCTAGCCAGAGTCATAGCTAGCCATAGCTCGCCAGAACTAGCAAGAGCTCTCCAGAGTTAGCCATCGCTAGCCATAGCCATCCATAGCTAGCCATAGCTAGCCATAGCTAGCCGTAGCTAGCCAGAGTTAGCCAGAGTTATCCAGTGAGAGCCATAGCTAGCCATAGCTAGCCATAGCCATCCATAGCTAGCCATAGGTAGCCTTAGCCATCCATAGCTTGCCATAGCTAGCCATGGCTAGCCAGAACTAGCCAGAACTATCGGGAGCTAGCCATAGCTAGCCATAGCTAGCCAGAGCTATCCAGTGTTAGCCATAGCTAGCCATAGCCATCCATAGCTAGCCATAGCTAGCCATAGCTATCCGGAAATAGCCAGAGCTACCCAGAGCTAGCCATAGCTAGCCCAAGGTTGCCATAGCTAGCCAGAGCTAGCTAGAGCTAGCCAGAGCTTTCCAGAGCTAGCCAGAGCTAGCCAGAGCTAGCCATAGCTAGCCATAGCAAGTCATAGCTAGCCATAGCTAGCCATAGCTAGCCATAGCTAGTCATAGCTAGCCATACCTAGCAATAGCTAGCCATAGCTAGTCATGGCTAGCCATAGCTATCCATAGCTAACCATAGCTACCCAGAGCTAACCAGAGCTAGCCAGAGCTAGCCAGAGCTACCCAGAGCTAGCCAGAGCTATCCAGAGCTATACATAGCTAACCAAAACTAGCCAGAGCTAGCCAGAGTTAGCCATAGCTATCCATAGCTAGCCAGAGCTAGCCATAGCTAACCAAAGCTATCCATAGCTAGCCATAGCTAGCCAGAGCTATCCAGAGTTAGCCATATTTAGCCATAGCTAGCCAAAGCCAGCCATAGCTAGCCATAGCTAGCCTTAGCCATCCATAGCTAGCCAAAGCTAGCCATAGCTAGCCAGAACTAGCCAGAGCTAGTCAGAACTAGGCAGAGTTAGCCAGAGCTAGCAAGAGCTAGCCAGAGCTAGCCAGAGCTAACCATAGCTAGCCAGAGCTTGCCATAGCTAGCTGAAGCCGTCCATAGCTAGCCAGATCTAGCCACAGCTATCCAGAGCTAGTCATAGCCAATCATAGCTAGCTATAGCTAGCCATAGCTAGCCATAGCTAGCCAGAGCTAGCCAGAGCTAGCCAGAGCTAGCCAGAGCTATCCAGAGCTAGCCATTACTAGCCAAAACTAGCCAGATCTATCTATAGCTTGCCATAACTAGCCATAGCTAGCTAGAACTAACCAGAGCTTACCAGAGCTAGCCAGAGCTAGTCAGAGCTAGTCATAGCTCGCCATAGCTAGCCATAGCCATCCATAGTTGGCCATAGATAGCCATAGCTAGCCAGAATTATCCAGAGCTATCCAGAGCTAGCCGTAGCTAGCCATAGCTAGCCATAGCTAGCCAAAGCTATCCATAGCCAGCCATATCTGGCCATAGCTAGCCAGAAATAGCCAGAGCTATCCGGAGCTAGCCATAGCTTGCCAGAGTTAGCCATAGCTAGCCAGAGCTAGCCATAGCTAGCCAGAGCTATCCAGAGCTATCCAGAGCTAACCATAGCTAGCCAGAGCTAGCCATACCCATCCATAGCTAGGTATAGCTAGCCAGAACTAGCCAGAGCTCTCCGGAGCTAGCCATAGCTAGCCATAGCTAGCCATAGCTAGCCATAGCCATCCATAGCTAGCCATAGCTAGCTAGAGCTAACCAGAGCTATCCAGAGCTAGCCGTAGCTAGTTATACCTAGCCATAGCTAGCCATAGCTAGCCAAAGCCATTCATAGCTTGCCATAGCTAGCCATAGCTAGCCAGAGCTATCCATAGCTTGCCAGAGTTAGCCATAGCTAGCCAGAGCTAGCCATAGCTAGCCAGAGCTATCCAGAGCTATCCAGAGCTAACCATAGCTAGCCAGAGCTAGCCATACCCATCCATAGCTAGGTATAGCTAGCCAGAACTAGCCAGAGCTCTCCGGAGCTAGCCATAGCTAGCCATAGCTAGCCATAGCTAGCCATAGCCATCCATAGCTAGCCATAGCTAGCTAGAGCTAACCAGAGCTATCCAGAGCTAGCCGTAGCTAGTTATACCTAGCCATAGCTAGCCATAGCTAGCCAAAGCCATTCATAGCTTGCCATAGCTAGCCATAGCTAGCCAGAGCTATCCATAGCTTGCCAGAGTTAGCCATAGCTAGCCAGAGCTAGCCATAGCTAGCCAGAGCTTTCCAGAGCTATCCAGAGCTAACCATAGCTAGCCAGAGCTAGCCATACCCATCCATAGCTAGCCATAGCTAGCCAGAGCCAGCCAGAGCTATCCAGTGTTAGCCATAGTCTGCCATAGCTAGCCATAGCTAGCCATAACTAGCCAAAGCCATCCATAGCTTTCCATAGCTAGCCATAGCTTGCCAGATCTAGCCAGAGATATCCAGAGTTAGCCATAGATAGCCACAGCTAGCCAAAGCCATCCATAGCTAGCCATAGCTAGCCAGAACTAGCCAGAGCTATCCGGAGCTAGCCATAGCTAGCCATAGCTACCCATAGCTAACCAGAGCTATCCAGAGCAACCATAGCTAGCCATATGTAACCATAGCCATCCATAGCTAGCCATAGGTGGCTAGAGCTAGCCAGAGCTATCCAGAGTTAACCATTGCTAGCCTTAGCTAGCCATAGCTAGCCATAGCTAGCTAAAGCCATCCATAGCTTGTCATAGCTAGCCATGGCTAGCCAGAACTAGCCAGAGCTATCCAGAGCTAGCCGTAGCTAGCCATAGTTAGTCATAGCTAGCCAAAGCTATCCATAGTCAGCCATATCTGGCCATAGCTAGCCAGAACTAGCCAGAGCTATCCAGAGCAACTATAGCTAGCCATAGCAAGCCATAGCCATCCATGGCTAGCCATAGCAAGCCATAGGTAGCCAGAGCCAGCCAGAGCTATCCCGTGCTAGCCACAGCTAGCCATAGCTAGCCATAACTAGCCATAACTAGCCAAAGCCATCCATAGCTTGCCATATGTAGTCATAGCTAGCCAGAACTAGCCAGAGTTAGCCATAGCTAGCCATAGCTAGCCAAAGCCATCCATAGCTAGCCAAAGCCATCCATAGCTAGCCATAGCTAGCCATAGCTAGCCAGAGCTATCCGGAGCTAGCCACAGCTAGCCATAGCTACCCATGGCCATCCATAGCTTGCCATAGCTAACCATAGCTAGCCAGGGCTAGCCAGAGCTATCCAGTGTCAGCTATAGCTAGCCATAGCCATCCATAGCTAGGCATAGCCATCCATAGCTAGCCAAAGCTAGCCATATCTAGCCAGAACTAGCCAGAGCTACCCAGAGCTTGCCATACCTAGCCAAAGGTTGCACTAGCTAGCCAGAGCTAGCTAGAGCTAGCCAGAGCTATCCAGAGCTAGCCAGAGCTAGCCAGAGCTAGCCTGAGCTAGCCAGAGCTAGCCATAGCTAGTCAGAGCTAGCTGGAGTCATCCATAGCTAGCCAGAACTAGCCACAGCTATCCAGAGCTGTCCATAGCTAGCCATAGCCAAGCATAGCTAGCCAGAGCTAGCCAGGGCGATCCAGAGCTAGCTATTGCTAGCCAAAACAAGCCAAAGCTATCCATAGCTAGCCATAACAAGCCATAGCTAGCTAGAGCAAACCAGAGCTTGCCAGAGCTAGAGAGAGCTAGTCAGAGCTACTCATAGCTAGCCATAGCCATCCATAGCTGGCCATAGATAGCCATAGCTAGCCAGAACTAACCACAGCTATCCAGAGCTAGCCATAGCTAGCCATAGCTAGCCAAAGCTATCCATAGCCAGCCATAGCTGGCCATAGCTAGCCAGACCTAGCCAGAGCTATCCAGAGCAACCATAGCTAACCATATGTAACCATAGCCATCCATGGCTAGCCATAACTAGCCATAGGTAGCTAGAGCTAGCCAGAGCTATCCAGAGTTAACCTTTGCTAGCCTTAGCTAGCCATAGCTATCCAAAGCCATCCATAGCTTGTCATAGCTAGCCATGGCTAGCCAGAACTAACCAGAGCTATCCAGAGCTAGCAGTAGCTAGCCATAGTTAGCCATAGCTAGCCAAAGCTATCCATAGCCAGCCATATCTGGCCATAGCTAGCCAGAGCTAGCCAGAGCTATCCAGAGCAACCATAGCTAGCCATATCTAGCCATAGCTAGCCCTAGCCAGCCCTAGCTTTACATAGCTAGCCATAGTTAGTGATAGCCAACCAGAGCGAGCCAGAGGAATCCAAAGCTAGCCATAGCTAGTCAGAGCTTTTAATAGCTAGCCAGAGCTAGCCAGAGCTAGCCAAAGCTAGCCCTGGCTAGCCCTTAGCTATCCATAGCTATCCATAGCTAGCCATAGCTACACAGAGCTAGCCAGAGCTAGCCATAGCTAGCAGTAGTTAGCCATAGATATATATAGCTAGCCATACCTAGCCAGAGATAGCCTGAGCTAGCCAGAGCTAGCCACACCTTGCCCTACAAAGCCATAGCTATCCATAGCTACACAAACTTTCCATATCTATCCAGAGCGAGCCAAAGCCAACCATAGCTAGCCATTGAGATCAATAGGTAGCCAAAGCTACCCAGAACTAGCCAGAGCTAGCAAGATGTAACCAGAGCTAGCCATAGCTGGCCATAGCTAGCAATAGCTAGACAGTGCGAGCCAGAGCTAGCCAGAGCGAGCCATAGCTAACCATAGCTATCCAGAGCTAGCCAGAGCTAGCCATATGTTACCCTAGCTAGCCATAGCTGTTCATAGCTAGCCATAGCTAGCCATAGCTAGCCATAGGTGTCCATAGTTAGCCACAGCTAGCCAGAGCTAGCCAGAGCTAGCCAGACCTGGCCATTGCCAGACCTAGCTAGCCAAAGCTAGCTCTAGCTAGCCAAAGCTAGCTCTAGCTAGCCCAAGCTAGCCATAGCTAGCCATAGCCAACCAGAGCTAGCCATAGCTAGCCATAGCTCGCCATAGCTAGGCAAAGCTAGCCTTAGCTAGCCACAACTAGCCAGAGCTAGAAAGGAACTATTGAGAGCTAGGCATAGCTATCCCTAGCTAGCCATAGCTATCCCTAGCTAGCCATACCTATCCATAGCTAGCCATAGCTAGCCACAGATAGCCAGAGCTAGCCATAGCCAGCCATAGCTAGCCATAGCGAGCCAGAGCTAGCAATAGCTAGGCATAGCTTTTCAGAACTAGCCAGATCTAGCCAGAGCTAGCCAGAGCTAGCCAGAGTTAGCCAGAGCTAACGAGAACTATCGAGAGCTAGCCATAGCTAGCCCTGGCCAGAGATAGCTATCCATAGCTTGCTAGAGCTAGCCAGAGCTAGCCAAATCTGGCCAGAGATAGCCATAGCTAGCCATAGCTAGGCATAGCTAACCATTGCTATTCATAGCTAGCTATGACTCGCTTTAGCTAGCTATGGCTAGCTCTGGCTGGCTATGGCTGGCTCTGGCTAGCTCTTCCTTGCTATGGCTAGCTATGGCTAGCTCTTTCTTGCTATGGCTAGCTATGTCTAGCTCTGGAAAGCTATAGCTAGCTATGGCTAGCTATAGCTAGCTTTGGCTAGGTATGGCTAGCTGTGGCTAGCTATGGCTAGCTCAGGCTAGCTCTGGCTATCTATGGCTAACTATAGCTAGCTTTGGCTAGGTATGGCTAGCTATGGCTAGCTGTGGCTAGCTGTGGCTAGCTATGGCTAGCTTTGCCTAGCTATGGCTACCTTTGGCTAGCTATGGCTAGCTCTGCCTAGCTACAGCTAGCTATGGCTAGCTACGGCTAGATATGGCTAGCTATGGCTAGCAATGGCTAGCCATAGCTAGCCAGAGCTTTCACATATGACTAGCTGCCACTAGCTCTGATGAGCTCCCACTAGCTCTCATTTNGCTCCCACGAGCTCTCACGAGCTCTCACTAGCTCTCACTAGCTCTCACTAGCTCTCACTAGCTCTCACTAGCTCTCACTAGCTCTGACTAGCTCTCACGAGCTCTCACGAGCTCTCACTATATCTCACTACGTATCACGAGCTCCCAGTGGATCTCACTTGCTCTCACTAGCTCCCACAA
This sequence comes from Phoronis australis, assembly GCA_002633005.1. Taxonomy (NCBI): domain Eukaryota; kingdom Metazoa; phylum Phoronida; family Phoronidae; genus Phoronis; species Phoronis australis. The sequence continues at coordinate 61,935 of NMRA01001023.1, read as the reverse complement.
TTTTTCACTAGTTCTCACTAGTTCTCACTAGCTTTCACTAGCTCTCACTAGCTCTCACGAGCTCTCACTAGCTCTCACTAGCTCTCACTAGCTCTCACAAGCTCTCCCTAGCTCTCGCTAGTTCTCGCTAGCTTTCACTGGGTCTCACGACCTCTCCTGAGCCCTCACTAGCTCTCACAGCTCTCACTAGCTCTCACGAGCTCTCACTAGCTCTCACAAAATCTCACTAGCTCTCACTAGCTCTCAGTAGGTCTCAGAAGCTCTCACGAGCTCTCACGAGCTTTCACTAGCTCTCAATTGCTCTCACGAGCTCTCACGAGCTTTCACTACCTCTCAATACCTCTCACGAGCTCTCACTATTTCTCACGAGCTCCCACTAGCTCTCATTATTTCTCACTTGCTCTCAATAGCTCTCACTAGTTCTCACCAGCTGTCACGAGCTCTCACTATATCTCACTACCTCTCACGAGCTCCCAGTGGATCTCACTTGCTCTCAGTAGCTCTCACTATTTATCACTATTTCTCACTAGCTTTCACTAGCTCTCACTGGCTCCCACGAGCTCTCACGGGCTCTCACAAGCTCTCACTAGCTGTCACTAGCTCTTACGAGCTCTCACGAGCCCTCACTATATCTCACTACCTCCCTTGAGCTCCCAGTGGATCTCACTTGCTATCACTAGCTCTAACTATTTCTCACTACTTCTCACTAGATTTCACTAGATCTCACTAGCTCTCACTAGCTCTCTTGAGCTCTCACTACCTCTCACTAGCTCTCACGAGCTCTCACTAGCTCTCACTAACTCTCACGAGCGCTTACGATTTCTCACTAGCTCTCACTAGCTCTCACGAGCTCTCACTAGCTCTCACTAACTCTCACGAGCTCCCACTAGCTCTCACTAGCTTGTCGTGTACTTATGGACTTCATACAGAAAGCAACCTTTATTATCCTCACTTCTTTCACGTGACCTGTGCAGTGGATGAAAATCTATCATGCTTCCAACAGGAGGCATTTATATGGTCAAGTAACAGCTGCTCACCTGGAACAGGATACTTTTGCCCTCTGGAGGGCTGTGATGTAATTTGAATTCACTTCTTTAGACTTCTCACAACTAGTTACACACTCTTATTCAACTACGTTCCTATGTGCCTCCCACTGCGCAGGCGAAGTATCTTTTCACTGGTAGCTGGTTCCATGTTGTCAGCCCCCATTGCTACTTGAAAGTTTTCCATTTTTCACTTGTGTCAGTCACAACAAAATGCATACAGATAGCAAAATGATAACATTAGCCAGCCATAGCATTTCAAAAGTGACGTTAATGGGACACTGGCGCCTATATAACGTCCACATTAATCTGGCCAGAGGTTTTGCGTTTGCCTGTAATTGCCAATGAATATTTCACATTGACAGTGCCCTCCGCTTTCAAAGCCCTGCATCAAACCACTTGACGATTCCTCAAAAATAACGTTTGTTCAGACACACTCCACAGCTAACTCACAGTAAGTGTCTTTGTTAACAGGACAATCACAGATAAAACCAAAAATAAATGATATTGTTTATACATCACAGTAAGATTTGGAAAGTCGCAAGTGGGTGGGAGGGGTAACCACGATTTTTGAAGGAAAATGTTATGAAAATGATTTGTCGACGGTGTTTTGTTTTGTTTTGTTCTTTAGCCGTGCGAATAAGATTACTGAGCTTTGTAAAACCAGTGAGATTTGAATTTCGACTCTCGCAAAAGGTTTTCTGCCAAAATTACTGCTGTTTGTGTAGGAAGTATCCTAATTCCATGACTACGAGTACTTTTTAGAAAAAAAGTAGAGTACCCTCTGTGCCTAGAAAATACGAAATTTGATAAATGATCGATTGATTCGCAGTTTGCGGGCCAGCTATTAGCAAATATTCACTTTTTGTTGACGTTTGCCGGAAAACAAATAGTATCCTCTGCCTGGTCCATTCGCGAACATGCTCTTTTAAGAGCCTTTAAAAAGGCGAAGGCAACCTTTTTTCATGTCACTTTTAACAAAAATAAGGTTCGTTGATTATCCCAGACACATTTTTCACTTAATTACAGCTTTTTGTAATTTGATTTATTTCTCGTCCTCTACTCCAGAAGTGACGTTTTGGGAGGCAAGAGTTTGGCGCCAATTTCTTTTCATTATAGTCTGACTGTAAGAGCTGTCGAGTCACTCATTGTTCTACCTCGTTTGTGATAAGTTCGGTCGTCGTTTGCTTTCGCTTACAAGTCAGTCAACATGCCACACTGTTGCTGCGTGCCGGGGTGTACTCATTATCGTGTCACACGCGTTTTGGGAACCTTCCGTCGCTTTCCGAGGGATGACACACTTCGCCGTACTTGGCTAGCTCGTTCATGTGAAGAACGCAGCGCTACCCGTCCACGCAACGTACAAAGCAATGGAGGGTTACCGAGTGTGTGGCAACCATTTTCTGCCGCCAGATTATGACAGATATGTACGCTGAATTGATGAAGGTCCCTGCGAAACAACGCCTGAAGAAGGGTACCATACCGTCGCTGTTGATTCCCGGTAGTGCCCCGTCGCCAACCCCGAGAAGTGCGTTTTTGAAGCGAGAAGCCTCGAGAGCTGTGGCCACTATATACAGTGACTGGAGGCACTTCATCTACTGTTACCCGTGCCTCCGAACGTAACCCATTGCGTGCAATTCCGGGAAGTAGCAGTGATTCGCCCTGTGCTGTTGTCTCTAGTCCAGAGCCTGTAAGCAGCCCTGCAGCGATGCTGAGTAGTGGGAGTGAATACAGGCCCAGTTCGACACCCAGTGAAGAGGACATTTCGTCATCCAATGAAAAGATCGGTGAGCCTAAGTTTGAGAAGTTTATTGTGGACTTGTATTGGAGCTATTTGGAAGGTGCCAGGTTGTGGCGCGGGAGTCACACGGCGGGATGTAAGCAGTTTGGGTGCTCAGATCACCCTCCAGTGGGAGTGTGTCGCGGGACACTCGGGCAAGTGGGACAGTTCTTCCTCTGTACGTGAGACGATAATGGGTACACCCCAGTACGCAGCAACAGCGTGGCATGTTGACTGACTAGTCGTAAGCAAAAGCAAACGACGACCGAACTTATCACAACCGAGGTAGAACAATGACTGACTCGACTGCTCTCACAGTCAGACTATATGAAAAGAAATTGGCGCGAAATTCTTGCCTCCCAAAACGTCACTTCCGGAGTAGACGACGAGTAATTAATTAAATTACGAAAAGCAGTAAATAAGTGAAAAATATGTCTGGGATAATCAACGAACCTTATTTTTGCTAAAAATGACATGAAAAAGGTTGCCTTCGCCGTTAAGCTCTGTTTGCAAGGTTACAATTTGGCGACAACAATTGGACCAATGGTGTGCCTCCGAATGGATTTTTTTATCAAAAAATGGAGTTACGCCTGTCTATCTTTATAGTTTCTTTGTTGATTTTCACTTAATTTTGCCGGACAGTGTTCTTAGGAGAAGACGACGCCTTGTTTTGGATAGGTGCAATGTATTCAGTGAAATTTTTACGATAATAAAAACACTATTGGAATTGCATTGCAGTCGTGGGTGCATTTCAACTCTCCAAAAAATTCTTGTTTACAAGGATCGGGTTTAATGGAACAAGGTTTAAAGTATCCAAGGCACCCCACTATGTGGACCTGGGTTAACCTATAAAAGATACTATTAAAGTGCTTCAATGGAACTGTGATTAAGTGGGTTTCAATGACAGCGCACAGTTGTAGGTAGAATCAGTGCAGACGTATTTTCCTGGTGGCTCTGTCATCAATAAAATGAGTAGAAAAAGGTCAGAACACTTTTCTCCTGAGGAAAATTTTTCCTCACAGAACTGATTACAGAACAAATTGATGTCATAGAAGGAGAGCAAGAAAAGTGGCGCCAACTAAAAACAAGTCAACGGAACCAATGGGCTTAGAGGGACAGTAGGTCCAGGCTGGGTATACGGCTCCCGCAATTAGAAAAACGCATAAATAGTTAAACGACTTTAGAAACTGGGTGGAACGAGGGTAGTGGTGTGGTCATCCGAAGACATGAGATCACAGAAATAGTTTTATAAAGGTATTTTTGAGAGCGACTATACAACTCGACAAGTCGACGCGGGCTGGAAAGAAAGCCAATCACCTTACGGAATTCGCCTACAGCTCGTTTTGCTCTATGTGCGTAGAATACAATGCAACGCGAAGTCCGTTGCATCCAATCGGCAAAATTAAGTAATTCATTCTTTGGTGGACAATTGGTCACATTGATGAAGACACGTACGTGAACGTCGTTTTTTAGGGACGTACGGTTGTGTGATGGTCCTAACCTTACAGTTTGTCTAGGCGAATTCAATTAATGAAAATACTCCCGACGCCTATCCAGAATCAAGAATAGATAGCCTCCCCATAACGTGTGTCATTGGTCTCGCTGGCAATGGACAGACATGAAGCCATTGACTAGGGGGATTCAATAGCCGGTTGAATGAAATAGGGACTCTGCATTCCCTTCATTCTCCAAGCTCTTTTACTATTTTATCTTCTCCACTTAGTCCATTATTAACATTAATATCGAGAGTAAATTTAACGACGTCGAATTCTTATAGAGTACTATATTGAAAATGAATAACAGGACTGAACTTTTTTTCATTGAATGATCCTAATTTAAGAGGCGTCTACATTTTTTCCTCAAAATACTAGGGCCCAGCTTTCAGATTATTAGAAAATGTCATGAATAAAAGAGGACCTTATAACAAAGATGAAATGGCAAGAAAATATGCCATAAATGAGTAAACAAAGTGAGTAAACAAAGTCCACAAGTTGTGAGAAGATTTAAGGAACGTGGTCAAGTCCGCTAACAGATCCCCTGGGTCCCATCTCGATACACAATAGCAAGATGTTTTCAAGAGTTAATGTTTCGTAAAATGCCCGGTAATTGCATGGAACGGAAAAAATACAGCATGGTAAATTTGAACTATCGCTAGCTACTAACATACCAGTGACCGGTCTCTAATTGTTGCTCCTTTTATCCGAACTCAATATAAGTGGTTATCAGACTGTGCTCGAATACATTATAGTTTATGCCTATGAGTTTCTACTCTAAGTTTGCACTTGAAGACCCTTATATTTATGCTACAAACTCGAGTAAAACTCGAAATTTCGAGTTCAAACTCAAACTTTTAACCCGTCGTTGGGTTAAAAGGTTATCTCCAACCTTATTTAGTGGCCTCCGTGTCCATTCTAACTCGTATATCGAAAAAACTAAGCTTCGTCAACTAGTAAAAGTATGTATTTTCTGAGAGAACAAAGACCATGAAATATAAGTATACTTTTTGTATTTATGTGCCATTATTATTTTTACGGGAAAACCTTTTTAAATCAAAATTTCATTTTTAAGAAAGGTACATTCATAGCAAAATAATTGCTCGGTCAATTTTAATGAAACCTTTTTAAATGAAAACTTCACCAGTTACCTCAGAAACGCTGTTATGAATTTTCGATTAGTCTTTTCGTTTGGTTTCTATGACAAATCAACTCGCAAAACGTAAGGTATTTTTGTAAAAAATTGAAGTCGTATTCGTCTTTGTCACATTACGCAAAAACTAAGCCTTTATATCAAAAATCCTGAATGCGTTTTTTGATATTGATGACTAGATATTAAGTTTGGAAAGTTTCAGCGAAATCCATCAAGAACTAGTGTTCCTAAGTTCAAATAAAGTCGATTTGCTGAAGCCGAGAAAAAGCCGATTAAACTGGGACAAGTGAAAATCTCTAAGTCTTCGGTTAATTATTCGGTGAAAACTTGTTTTGGTACACATAACCTATACAGTCCTTAACAATGTTAGCTATTTTAACGTTCACTCGCAATGTCAACTGATTTTGCAGTGCGTAACTAACTTAATTATCATTAAAACCTCAAATAGACGCATTGTTCCCAGACAACTTTTACTGTTGTTTACGTCTTTGTTGGTATTAAACCACTTATCAACAGGGCAGAAGTCGCGTTTTACTGATGCACCCACATTCATATGAGTGCTACCAAAATGCAAAAATAACACCGTGTAATAATAACATAAAAAGGAAATGAACCAGAGACGCTATATAAATGACTATAGTTAAGCCATTAGGGAAACAATTCAATGATTCAAAAAATTTCTTGTAAGTACAAAGGTTTTAGTTCGGAACATAATCCTTTACACTTTAGTGCTAGGGGTCATTTTGGTATTCATCCAAAATTATACATCTTTATATATTATAATTAACAGTTAGAGGACTTTTGGAAACTGAGTGGAACGACGGAAATGGTGTGGTCGTCCGAGGAGATGAGATCACAGGTATTTTTGAGAGCGACTGGCATTCGAGCATTGAATAACTTACACGAAAGTTGAATAGAAAATTACAACAATAAATTCAATTTTGATTTCAAGTACCAGTAACATAAAAAGGTACCCTTTTCGGTAAGTAACGACCAATGTGAACATCTCTGATTTACGGAAGTCTGAAACCTGTTTTTGAGTCGCTGACGGTTTCGATGTTCTTGTTTTTTTTTGTTTTTTTTTTCAAGGCGATTAATGAAGAATGCACAGAAATCGCGAAGCTTCGGGTAGTAGACAGTACATAATGTAGTATACATACGAGCTATATTCATGTAAGTAGTATCTAATATAAATATTCAAATAGTTAGATATGTTTTTACAAACGTGTTAAAAACAAAATGATGTACAGATATGGAAGCAACAAGATGAGCGATGCATGAAAATTCACGAACATTGCTTAAGAGAAATTCATTAAGAAAAAGGTCGAAGTTTAGACTACCATTTAATAATAATGTAAATTTAGTACAGATCTTATTACAGGAATTGAAAGCATTTACAATAGGCTGGTTTTCATTGAGTGCACCGAAAGAATGAGTTTCTCGAGTATATTCGTAACCCGTGACGATCGGCAATGCACACAGGGGTCGCCTGGGCATTTCAGCCGAGCAGGAAGACATGGCGAGACAAACAGAACAGAGAAGTTTAAAGAGGGCAATCGTCAACTATCAGTGTTGGATTTTCCTTTTGGATCCGTGCATGGACATGACATTTTTTTAGGGGGAATCCGGTCATTTTTGCCGCCTACTGAGTCGGATTATCGAATGCACACAATGATGAACCAACTTTTGTGCTCTCGCCACTTTAATCATATAGTCTAAAAGAATCCGAGGAAACTTCAGTGTTATGCACACACTTTCAAGCTGCAAATAAATTAGCATGTTGAAATTCAAGAAGAAACCCCTTCCCGAATAATTTTTAGGTTCCAACGGTTCCGATAAGACTGGCTCATGCCAGTGTGCCCCAGAGTCGGGCAGTCATTTGTAGCGAACTTGTTTTTCTGCCCAATATTACAAGGTTATTTTAAGATAACTTAATTTTTCGGATTTAAATGTTGATGTATCTTTTAAAATGAAATTAACCATAGACAATTTTTTGACATTCAGAAGCTAATCTTGCAAGAAATGATGATAGGCCTGGGGCTTATTCCACTGGAGCGCAGCCGAATCGCCCCGACGGGTCCAAACATCAAAGTGCACTAGGTAATTCTTGTCAGTTTGAAATAACTCTCTAAGGAATTGGTGATTCTGCAAAGTTTGAAATGAATTAATGAAATTCGAGCCTTTTGGTAAATGTGGAAGCATAAATATTCTATAGAAAATATTTTCACAATGAAGTGAACAAAACTTAAGTAAAAGGCCCACATAAGTTTATTTTCCCTTCCACACCCAGGCGTCGCTCGCATCGAATGCAGCGTTTTTCTACCTCCCGGAAGTGGAACACACGTGTGACGAAAAAGCTAACAAGAATCAAGATGCCTAGTTCCAGTAAGATCTTCACGGGGTACAGGGCTCTAGGCATGTACAGTAACCATGTACCGCTTGCTGTTCGACACCATCGAAAACACAAAGAGAATTACGTGGTCACCTGTGTCGGCAAAGCTTTCCATACGTACAATGTAAGCTATGAAAACTAATCAATCTGAAAACTGAATTCATTGAAATCTTTTTTAGGCCTACTACTGANTTATGGGATAAAAACGAGGCGCACATATCTAAGTCACGATTGTCTTGCCGGGACCGCTTGCACGCTAACAACGGGACCGACCAGTGCCGCAGTGCGATATCAGGGATATTGTCGTGGATATTTGGTAAAGGTAATAAGGACATCTTAAGCGAAAAACAAACGTATTTGTCCACCACAAACTTTGATAAGTTGATCGCTTAAGAATTAATAGAAACACCACTGTTTTGTGAGGTTTTATCTCGTGTTATGTGGCCCGAAACTTTCTTCGGCAAATCCGGAAATTTGCATAAGTGGCCGAAAATGTTAGCCAATGAAACGCATCAAAGTTCGATTCTGCATATCCCATGGTCACGCGACTTGCTTACAAGTCATCGGGAGGGCTGTTCTCAGTTAGTGGCCGTTTGAACTTGGATTTGGCAACAACCAAGTAATGGTCGGATAACAATAGCTGCTTTATATTTGCCCGGTATCTGCCGAGAAGTGTAAAAACTCAGCTCGCATTCGTTGGAAATTCCAGGTCGCATTTTGCGACTTGATACGAGCTGACAAAAATCTCAGCTCGCATTTCCAAATTTCAGGTCGCAAATGCGACCTGCAGCTCGTTATGTCGAGCCCTGCCGGGAATAGAACCAGCGACCCTGATGAAACCACAGGCATCCTCAGCTTTTGATCGTCCCCAATAGTCAATACACTTTGCTATAGCTATGACACTCTGGACTTAGTCCTGTGGCTTCATTTGACCAAAACAAACATGCTATTTATATTAAAAAAATTTAGAAGTCGGCTACATTTACAGAATATCTTTTTATGTTACAAATGCCATAAGCACTCTGTTCAGCCAACAAAGCATACTTGGTTTTGCTCTCAAATAGTCACCCACATCAATTTCCTCTGGTGCTTTTTTAGCAAGCTGCACAAAGGCACATAAGCAATGGAAAGCAAGATTTGAAAACCCGAGATTTGTCAGGTGAAAACTGAAAAATTCTGTGGATTTTCTCTGACAAAATGAGCAACTAGAAAAAATTCGATACCACAGTGACAAAAGCCAACTATGCTTTCTGATCTCAGGTCTCATCTTCATTTCTTGTGTTATCTTTTTTAGTGTTCAAGGTTGGGAATCGTCAGTGTCAGTAAGTATATCTGCCTGTTTATTTTGTGACTGCTTGTGGTCATTTGGCCTCTGTCACCCTGAAGCTATAGTACAAGTTATCAGATGCACGTTGCATCACACTCACACTGCTCAGTTGGACCCATTGCTTCAAATATTTGAAACAATTTTTCGTACATATAAACATATGCACAAATTTAGACTGAGCTGAGGAACTAGAGAGCTGACTTAAGGGACTAGCAGTGGGGTCCAGTGGGATTTGAACCTACGATCTTGCGAACAGGAGGCAAACACTCGGCTCATTAGGCCACACTGCTTTATCTGCTGCTAAATTGGGTCTTATTCTAAAATATTATCATCACCTGTCTGTTTCATGAAAAGTGACTATCTTGAACAGTAACACCTGTAAATTTTGCTCCTACAGTATGTTATTAAGAGCATCGCTCTGAGCCCACTAGTGCCACAAATTGTCAAATGTAACGATCTGTCAGGCGTATTGGCTTGCTTTTGCCTACGTCACCGTGAGAAACACCTTTCATTTCAAACAGCTGTGAATAACACCCACACGCAATAGTATCCTATACAGACCCCTATTCAATACAACTTTTGTTGTTTTGCCTGGGATCTCGCAGTGACACAATATGGCACGAAAAGGCAGCTCCACCTATCATTTGATGGGACTGCATTTGCGTGATAGAATTCACATTTTCTTATTTTGATAAGGCTTTGCTAGGACTACCTAGTTAGCCCAATACATCTAAAATAACAAAATTCTGTTGAAGTTAGGCTTTAAGAGAGAAATTCAGTCATACGCTCTGCACAATTATTTCTTAAAATTAAATCTCACTTGAGCAAAAATGCAAAATCTTTGAGTATATACACATAACTGCTAGTTACTGATACAATTTCTTAACTTTTTCTAGACTGTAATACCCTCGTAATTACTTGGCTAAACCTTTATTCATCAGTTGTAAAGTGGGACCATGACACTAAATTTCTGTTTTAGTCTAAGGTTTCTTTCATGAAACGGACCCCTGTGCTCTGCGCTGCGTGTGATAGGAATTTATCGCTTACTGTAGATTTCGGTACATTAGCCCAGGCTTATATCCCGCATACTACTTTTTCAACACTAGAACTCAAATCAATATATTAGAAAGTGCTGAATATTTGTCCAGGTGTATCGATACTGTTGTCAGTGTTGAGTATTGAGGTTTAAAAAATATTTAATCGAATCACTATGTTCATGTTAAAACGGTCCTTACTGTGATAGGGCTTGGTTTTTGTTACCAGCAAGATCATCGTAAACGTCACTTACTCAAGAAAAGGTTTGAGGTTTTATTAGAGTTGGCCAACTCTAAAATTGTGAATTGAAAAATAGTGCCATCTCATTCAGTAACAATTAGGGACCGGATAACTGTGAAAATGTTTTTGAATCCTAGAGCTCTTCAGTTAAGAATTGACCTACCGCAAGCTCCGCCTCCTTGGGAAAAGTCAACAAACAAACAATGAGTTTTACCTGACAACGTGTTGTTTGTCGGGTAAAATGACGGCTTAGAAACGAAGGTGTGTCAATAATGCTGCATTCTGGTTGGTCAGTTATTAAGCAGTCACTCCAAATCCTGGCGATGGGTCAATTCGACATTGACAGCTACAATGGTGTACTCTCCTCTAAATAGAGGCTGAAAAATAGAGACATATTGCAAGTCTGCAGGTGTTGATTTCTGTGTTTCATTCTCAGGTAATAGCCATCCTGGTGATATTAGTTGCCTTGCTGTGGATGCGACCTTAGTTTACACAGCGTGTGGTCCTGTGATTCGCGCATTCACTAGAGGCAGACAGGTAACTCTTGTGGTGTTGCGTAAACAGAAAATATACTTTTTTGTTCATTGTACATGGTGTTCATCATAACTGTGTTCTCCTCGACCTGCTTTCAGTGTGTCAAGTTTGAGTTTTGTAGTGACGAGTTTGACTTACTAGCATCCAGTTTGAAAACCTATGCAACCAGTTTGAGATATTGGGAGATTTGGCAATTCTTTAGTAAATTAGGACATTTAGGATTTTTGGTGCCATTTCGATGCATGTATTCTAAGACTTAACGCACAAACTTCCTTGCAGTATGAACATAGACTTTCAAACATGTATATGAATTTTTGTAATTGCTGTTGTGTTTTAATTGTGTATAGTGGAGAACACTGATATAGTAAAAACGAGAGAAGTTACTAGAAGACTATAAGTTAGGTAATCATTACATTTCGAGCCTGCAGCTCAGCCCCTTGTTCACATGACTGATCTTCCCACCATTGTTGAACCGGAAGTAACAATGGAAAGATCAGTCGTGTGAACAAGAGCCTGAGTTACAGGCTTAACTAACTTATGGTCTTGTAGTAAGTAACCTCTCTCGTTTTTACTATCATCACAGAAGACAACGATGAATTATGAACACTTTTAACTGATAACTATGTAAGTACGAAAACAAAGCGAGCTTGTCAAAGTTTTTAAATGTATTGTGTGGAACATAATATACACATAAGTGTTTTACTTCGTTTATAATAGTATGCTTTTGTCCTTCCTTCAGGCATGTAGTGGTAAAATGCTGACTTGACATATTGCGCACAATCTTTAGTTCATTGCGTTCAAGAAGACGAAATAAAATGTTTTGGTCGTAGGTTAGTAACTGCCCGATCATAAACACAGAGAGCAGTAAAACTCATACATTGATATATTGGTTCTGGGTCTTTGAACATACGTTTGTTCATTCTCAAGGACAAATCTCTGATCTAAAGATGTTTCGCCTTCTTGAATGCAACATACTCAAGATGAAGCACAACACATAGAGTCAGTTGATCAAAACTAAATGTTTGATCCTAACAGTCGTATTGAGGTATGCTGTCTTTAGTGTTCATGTCCTTAACAGGAGTCTTCTTAAGTATTGGCAGTTATGCTTTTTTATTCTAGTACGACTCAAGTAAACCTCTTTAATTTGAACTATGGAAGACTGACGTTGAAGCAGTCTTGAGTTGGAGGTTTTCCTGCCAGTTGGAAATTGGCTGACATTCATGTGGTGTCGTTAGAGTCCGTGAAATATACAAAATTTGTGCCCAAAAGCTGTAGTGGTTTACCTAATTTTCCAGGTGTGTCATACCTATGAAGGGCACGAAGCAGACGTTCACCTGCTCCTTCCGTTTGGCGGTCATCTCATCTCCGTTGATGCGACAGGCTGTCTGAAGATCTGGGACATTGCTTCTGAAGGTTTGCTGTGGCAATTTGTAACTTTTGACACGCATTACAAACCAAAAGTATTCAAACAAAATGACCCGGAATTCCCTGTCGTGACTGCTGGGCGGAGTAGTCTCCCCTGATGAACACGAATGAAGGGGAATTAATAGGAAGGTTAGAAAGGTGGCTGAGCCATTTTTTAATTAGAATTTTGATGCTCTGATAGTTATTACCAGTCATTTTTGCTGATAACAGAATAAGCTGTCGTGACGTGGAAAGTGGTGTTATGTCTGCTTCTTTTTGTCTTGTACTGTAGTGAATCACAGTATGCGATCTGTTTGGCGTGATTGCCTTAAAGAAGTTGTTTTTTCATTGTATAGAAGCCACCCTACTTTGTTATAGGTCTCTTTAACCTTTAACTGCAAGTAGATAAAGAACTTCACCTGATAACCACATTGAGCATAAAGATTGCCTTCTACAAATTTGACCCTCGTCTAGTCACATTGCGAAATCCCTCTGTGCTTTATAATGTCCACAGAATCTACTCGCTGCCTTTAACATCCTGCTGGCATTTTTTCAACCTTGTTTTCATGCTGTTAGGTTTCACGTGCTTCTCTGCTGCCAGTTTCCATTTTACATAAATTCATCTAATCCATGTCCTTCCGATGCCAGGCAAGAGTTATGGCTGTATTGTGGGTTTCGGCTTATTTGAGGTCGTTTGCATAGTTGAAAAATTCTTCCAGATACTTAGCATGCTCGTCTTTACGTTGTACTATAAACCAAATGTGTTCATGGCTGAGTGCAGTGTCACCATTGTCTGCTGTTGGTTTTCCTCTCAGTGTAAAAGAGCACATGGAGGATGTGGTTATTCCTTACGGTGACCACACTGAGCTGAATGAGGTGGCGTTGTCGAGTGACGTTTTTCGAGTTGTTCGGTGTGCCAGTCTAGAGCTAACACGGAGTGGGTGTCATCCTTTCTATCTTGGCTCCTAGTCATCCTTCTTGGAAAATGGCAAAAATGTTTTTCCATAAAAAGGGAAAATAGAGTAAAAACTTAGGGAATGTTGCCATAAGATAAAAACTCATTTTATGAGTCATATTGCAAGTTTATGCATTCATTTATTTTTGGCAACTCACTAAGCAAAGATGTCAACATTCTTCTGGAAAAATGTGCTGTTGTTAATGGAAAATGAAAATGATGTCCTTGGAAACTTATGGAAAATGAAAACAGAATCTTGAGTGGGAGATATCCTCGTACTAGATATTCCATCTTTGCAGATCTCTACCTGGAGATCCAGTTTGATCCAACGTCATTCCTAGTGACTGCTATGATACACCCTACCACCTACCTGAACAAGGTCCTGTTGGCCAGCCACCAGGGAGCATTGCAGTTGTGGAACATACGTACGAACCGGCGACTGTTTGAATTCCGTGGTTGGTCGGAGCCAGTCACCGCTCTCGAGCAGGTGGGTGTCTTAAAGCTGTTGCCAGTAGAGTCAGATTTTTGTGGTACAAAAATGTGCAAAAATTTCGGGAAGCTCCTCAATTGTATTTAAAATATGGAGATCACGTCTTGAGAATTTTGTGAAGATATGCCTTGTATATGCATTAAAGTAAAGGAATTGTCTGACTTGATGCCTTTTAAATCACTGTAACACCTAGTCCATTGCATCAGAATCATAAGTAGGTCAAAAGGTCAGCCCTCTCAGGACACGGTAGTAAGTCATTTGTCATGGACTACCTTGATGTGCAGTGTACTCTACTGCCCAGATCGTTACTGTGTTGTATGATGTATGATTTCGGCCTAAGAGTGACATTGTCATTGATATGATGTGTACTGTATGCAGGCACCGGCTGTCGATGTGGTTGCTATTGGTCTCCAAGACGGTCGCGTCGTTTTGCACAACCTGAAGTACGATGAGACTGTTATGACATTTACCCAGGACTGGGGCCCAGTCACCAATATTACATTCAGAACAGGTGGGTCAGGAATTGTGCTATTCTTTTGCTTTTTGTTGTACTGTAGTTAGTTGTGAATATGCCTCTGGATTTAAAACTAGGAGCCTATATTCAAAATAATAGGTGGAAAGATTTATAGTAGAAATTTCTTCTAAAAATACTGAAAATCATTAAATGGCAGAAGTTTTTCGAAAGTCGATGTTGTTTTCTTCCTTCCTCAGTGTGACCCAGTGACGTACTAAGGGTCAAGATGACGTTATATACGCAGGAAAGTTTAAATGCGCCATCATCTCTGTTCATGGCATTGGATTTTTTTCAAACGCAGATAGATCCCCTTATTCTTCTTTGTCTAGTGTCACTTTCACTGATCACGCAAGAAAATGACTGGGAAAATGCAAAAATAATTGATAGTGAAAGTGACAGTGAAAGAATATTAAGTATTCGATCTTGCTGTATTTAAAAGCTGCTCCAAGTGTATTACAGAAAAAAACTAAGATTTGAAACATGATCATGTAATGAATATGCACAAGATTTATCTGTGCATCAGCTTTCAGATTTAGAGTTTCCATAATGCACACTTAGCAGTTGTAGAGAAATTTGGGAAAATTATAGATAGGTGCAAGCTAAAATGCTACTTTGAAGTTTTCTCTCGCCTCAAGATGGCCACCCTATCATGGCTACTGGCAGCTCCATCGGCCATATTGCCCTGTGGAACTTGGAGGAGCGCCGTCTTCAGAGCGAGATACGTGATGCTCACCAGGGTGCCGTATCGGGGATGAAGTGCCTGCCTTCGGAGCCGCTGTTGGTCACATCATCGGCAGATAACTCTGTAAAGGTATGGCATAGTAATTGTTAATGGCAAGTAATGCCCTTCAAACAGAAAGTTAAGGCAAGTGAGCGACAATTAGTAACTCTTCAACTTCACTAAATTCATCATGCTTGAATGATCTTTACTTTACTAGTCAGATTAATCGAACTGAAAATTAGATGGCCCTATTCAAGCTTGGACAGTGGTGTCTACCTTATTGTATTGAAGTTTGGCTGGAGATCCACTGCTATCCTGGTCAAAAACAATATTGATAATGATTAGTCCTCATCAAATATTCCGGGTTTTAGTTATCTTATTTTGATGCCATTGCCCAGTGGTAATTTCCACGCCAGGATTTGCATGCATTTTTGTCATCATTGGATTATTGGAGAGTGATTTTGCAAAGTTCTGTGTTCGTGGAGCCAGGAATTTCCACGTTTTTTGACACTAACTATGTCATCAATTTTGTGTTATTTACTGAAGTATAACCACCTGAGGAGCTCAAATGTTGGGGAGAGCCAGGCCAGTTGTAACAATTAACCCTGCTTTCCCCTATTTTCTACCTCCATATGCTCTGTTGCTCTCCAAGTCATAACTTGGTTCCCTGTCAATCCCTGTAGACATACGTACATCTTTGTACAAGGAAACTTGGTAATTGTCTTCTTTGCCATTTATAGAAATGATGGTTTTCCGTTTTCAAAAACTGAGAAATCTGTTTTAGCAACCTAAAGTTCTATGTTTTTTTTTCTGCTTAATACCAAATTTTGTTTTACTATTTCCAAGTGATCAGTACCTTAAAAACGGTATTGGAATTGCATTATTGATTCCACGAAATTAAGTTGCAGCTGCGTTTTTCTGACAATTTGCTGCTCACCATGTTAACTGTTTCGCGAACATTTATTGCCGATAATTGTCAAATTTGATTGATTATATTCTTTATTTGTTGGTAATCAAAAAACAAAAATATTAGAATTGTAGTATCTGCTACTGGCTTATAATTATGTAATTTCCTTTCAAAATCTTAAGCTGTGTGAAAGAAGTCAGATTCCAACCACGATCTCTACATGTAACTACATGCTATGTTGATTCTTGGTCTGCGGGATTGGTGCAATGTTCCTTTCTGTTCCAAGGTGTGGATCTTTGACCAGCCCGACGGTGGGGGCCGTCTGCTGAGGCACAGGTCAGGGCACAGTGCACCACCGTGCAAAGTTAGATTTCATGGTAACAATGGACAGAATATCCTGAGCGCAGGTAATTCTTTGGGTTGGAGCAGAAAGGCAGGGGTGGTCAGGCTTAATTACAAAAGAAATTTGCACTGGGTAATTATGCATAGAATACATCACTTGAAAAAGACATTTTTTGCAATCCTGCAACAATTGAAGTCCTCAGGGCTTGGAATTTTCCGCGGAAACGCGGATTTCCACTTTTTTCAAATGTGCTTTCCGCTTTTTATATAATATTTCCGCGTAAAAAAAATCGGATTTGATATAAAATTTCAGCGGCAATTTCCTTTCTTACCGCGGCGTTGCAGACGACGTTCACCTCGAAAAGTGGAAGTTGCTCTTTTTGTTTCGGAGAAACGTAAATTGTCAACATTGCCGAGGCATCTGGGACAGCGTGGTGGGGTTTTCAATGGCGTCGCGTGTTATTGTTAAGCGCGGCAACAAATACTACCGCTCTGCAGCCAAAAATGTGTGGGTTGGGAGTGGACGGGCGAGCTAAAAGGACGCAGACGCATGCTACTGATGGTATTTTTTTTTTTTTTTTAGTCCCGATTTTTGTCGGGGAAAGGTTCACATTGACCATTTCAAGGCTGGTTATGATTTGGGCC
>NMRA01001023.1:18032-44049 GCA_002633005.1 Phoronis australis | reverse complement strand
TTCTTCATTGTTGACAGTGTGTGGCCATCACCTCCTGTGGTAACTTTGTCATCATTGGCTACAACACAGGTCACATGGACTGCTACAACATCCAATCAGGAATACACAGGGGAGCCTATGGCAATCCCAAAGGTTGTAACTATCTACTGGCTTTACTGTGTAGTGTTATTTTTCTCTTGAACATATAATGGTCCTGAAGTTGTTGAGTTTTAATGTCTCTCTGCGTTGAAGTATAAATTACTGTTATTGTGTGTGTTAATAATTACTCTAATTATATTTCATTATTGTGCACTGAGAGGGCAGAAGCATGAAAATAGTTGTAAGCTAAACTAATTAATTGTTGAACTTGTAAAGACATGTTATTTAATATGAACAAGTTTTAGTCTTTGTTTGAAAAAGACATTTTATAAAATATATTTTCTTGCTCTGAATACAGTAACATATTACTTATTTCACATAACTTCCTTTCAATATGTTGCAAACATTTAAATCTTGCCAGCACGCCACATCACGTGACCTAATGACCTTTTAATAGCAATTGCCAGTTATTTGTCAGCTGTGTGTTCTCTCCTAATCGACCTATGTTCTCTGACAGCTCACGACAGCTGTGTCCGGGATGTTGTGGTGGATGGCCTGAATCAACTGACAGTCTCACTGGGCGGTGACGGTCAGCTAAAGTTTTGGAAGTTCAAAAGTAAACAACTGCTGGACGCGGTGAAACTGGGGTGTCCAGCGGAGCATATGTGTCTTCATCGAGACAGGTTAGAACATGAAATTAGTTTACTTTTGTTTGATATGTAATAATAATAATAATTATAATTATAAATATAATAATGAACTTTATATATAGAGGATAAAATACAAACATGCTTTAGCCAAAGGTAAATATACAGCATGTTCCTGTCAAAGCAAACAAAAATTGATTAACTAAAGATAGATTAAATTAAGTTACATTAAATTAAAAGGAATATTTTACAAACTGAATTAAAAATAAATTAAAACCTTTATATGGTATTTACAATGATATGACTGAAAAGGAGGGTAGGGACAGCTATCTGATGAGTGTGTGTTTGAAGTCATCATAACCATCAAACCCCCTTTAGACGAATTGGCAAGTCGTTGCACTGTCGAATGGTCTGAATATAAAAGTACTCATTATGAAATGTGGTATGGAAGCCAGAAGGAAGAGTTGTTGGTCCTTGAATGTGTTTCATGAACAAATACTTAAGACTTAGATAGGAATTTGGTCTAACCATAGATTTAGACAACAGATTCGCAACTCCGACATTTTCTTGCATACTGTCCTATAGGAGGTGCCACTCTCCTAAATTACCAATTTCAGTTTCCTGTTCGTGTATTGTGATGGGAAATTCCCGCTTCTATTTTACGGTCCAGTACAACGGGGAAAACATTTCGGCATTGAAACGCTGTTCAAAGTCTTCCAATAACAGAACTGTTGGTATCATGAGTACTTTTGGCACCCGACCACGCAAAAGCAGACGACATACTTGCCAGAAGTAAAACTTGCTTATTTTGCCAGGTGTTGCTAGTGAATAGTGCCGTCACGGCTTATGTGTAAGATCACGGATTTCGTCCATTGAAAATATACAGAGTTAGCGGTCCATGTACTGTAGTCTGTCATCTAACTTTTCCATTTTACAGTTGCTGAATAATGGTTTTGCAATGTAGTTGTGAGTTCATCATGGTCTAGAAATAATTAAATTATTTCACTAAGTAATAGACAGGTGTATGTTCTCAGAGTCTTTGTATTTTTGCTCAAGTAAAATTTAATTATTTTTCAGAAATAGTTGTGCAAATTCTAAGACTAAATTTTTGACTTAGACTTGAGTCAGTTGTTATGAAACTGTGTGTGTCATCGTGTGATTTTGGCTAACTCGAAAAGTTGTGGCATTTGAAACCTTGCTTGCATGCGTTCGCCTGGCATTCAAGACTTTGGCTGAAATTGATACAGGCAGGTAGCTTTTTCCCAGTAAGGCGCCGTTTTCAAAGTGAGCCCTGGTGCAGACAAGAACCTAGTATGCTTTTATAGCCTAACCAATGGACAGAGGGTGTAAACTATCTAATTCACTCTCACACTGGATGACCTTTATATTGAACCTACAAATTGAGATCAAGATTTCAAAAGTGGGCCTTAATGCTTGGATCATTCAATAAAAAATAATTGCTTGCGGTCTTCGTACCAGACATGCACAGGCCGTTCAGGTGAACCCATTGCACTGATCACCTGAAAATATTTCAATGCTTTATTAACATATAGTTAAAACCGAGCTGAGGAGCTAGAGACCTGACTCAAGGGTCTAGCAGTGTGCTCCTGTGGGACTCCAATCCACGGCCTTGAGTAATTAAAGCAGATACTTATGCCACTAGGTCACACTGCCTCCTGGGATCATTGTCAAGTGCTAAGTTTAGCGAGACACTCATCTGTGTTTAAGGCAATTTTTTTCAAATGAGATTTTCTTATTAAGTCTCAAAGTGTACGGAGTCATCCCACAGTTTTTATATTCACTTTAAGCTATAAAAAATGATATGAAACGAATCTATACCTTACCCTAAACACGTTTACAGTCTTACTTTGGTGTTTCCTCAGTGTTTGCTAGGTATAACAGTCATCTTGAATAGAACAGTTGAAATATAGAAACTTAATTGTCATTAAAAGTTTGGATTTCAGGTCATGGGGACGTAGCCTAATCTTAGTACTTGAAATGGAATATGAATTTTTTGGCATTTTCCGTTCTACAATATTTGTCTATTTGTCTGTGCTCAAGTACATTGTGGTGTATACGTGTGAGTTTCTAGTCCAAGGTCACACTGGACGACCCCTATATTCGAGCTGCGAATGCGAGTTAAAACTTGAAGTTTTGAGTAAAATGTCAAACCTTTAACCTTAATGATGTGGTTATCAAGTGAAAATTAGGATTATACAGTTATTCCATGTAAACATTTATGTACAAGAATATACAATAATAGACACTTATGTTGGGTTAACACAACAGCACTATGAAAAATGTCCAAAGGTCGTGTTGATTTTTCCACTCCATGAGATTCCCCCTGCCTCAAGATGTTATTTTCTTGTCTTAAAGCTGCATGCTGGCTGTAGCTCTCTCCAACTATACCATCAGTGTTGTGGACATTGAAACTCGAAACATCATCAGGAAATTCTCTGGCCACAGTAATCGTGTCACAGATTTGGTACGTAGCACTACGACCTTTGACCTTCCCAGCTTATTATTTATTGCTCGTGGTTTTGTCCTGGTTTTTTCTCCTTTGGTTTTTCATTGACTCGATGCGTGGGTCCAATTGTTACTCGACTTGTGATGATTTTGTCTTTACACGCAGCTGCAAACTCAGAATTTATAGGACCCGATGTGGGTTTCCCAATGGTGGACCTCACAGAACTGGTGAGAGATTCCACAGTTGTGACTGCAACAGGGGCAAAAATTGTCACCTTTCTGTCTTAGACGTTAATTAGCGAGGTCTATTGTGAAAAAGCAGGTGTCATTGTGTGAATTTAATTATAATTCAATCTTATATTTACCTGAACATTTGTAAAATTTGAATTCCTTACACTTATGCATTGATAAAGAAGCCCTTTTGTAATAAAAAATTGTCTGTTAACTTTCATTTTGTTTGTTAAGGAAGAGTGATTGCTGGAACACTAGTTTGTGGCCATAGTAACAGAAGAAAGTTGAAAATGAAAATCATGATGCATCTCAGTTATAATTTTCAACTTTCTCCTAGTGATTGCTGTGTCACTTGTGTGCAACTACATCTGTTTTAATTATAAAACTCAACAGGCATTCAGCCCCAACTCTCATTGGCTGGTGTCGTCCTGCATGAACTGTACAGTACGTGTGTGGAACCTGCCGTCCGGCGCGCTCATCGACTGCTTCCTGACAGACGTACCTGTCACTAGCCTTGTCATGTCCCCTACATCAGAGTTTTTGGTCACTTGTCACGTGGATGACCTCTCCGTCTACCTCTGGTCCAATAAGACGCTGTACAGTCACGTGCCCCTGGCTGCTCTGCCAGCAGACTTTGAGCCCCAAGTGCTTGAATTACCCAGCACAAGCTCACAAGCTGAAGGTATTGGTGAATATTTTAAACTGTATTAATAATATATTGAGAAATAAGACTTATATGTTGCATTGAAAATTTACCCATATTCCTAGTGCACAGACACCTTTCATCTTCTTCGATGGGTTTATGTAAAATACTACCAGCCGTAACTCTGGTAACGTGGGAACTAGTTTGTCTTGTGATGTTTTCTATACTCTCATCCGATGCTGTCCTCAATACATTATGAAGTTACTGGGTGGCTTGAGACCTACATTTTGGTAACTATAATAGCTGTTAGTAAATGCACGTACTGCTTTAGTTAGCAAACCAGTTCTGGATCTGGGTTATACAGCTGTCTGTGCTGAAATGATAAGTTAAAGTGATGGTTGTTTAGTAAGTTGCTTGTTAGCAATTAGGAATATTTTGCTAGTGCTGTCACCCATGGGTTTCAGAGTTCAAGCTATAGAGATAGTTAGTGTGCTGAATTGGTTGAACTGCTGGGTCACACTTGCGTGTGTAGAGGTGGAGTCAATGGGTATAATATCTTAACCTGAGCTAGACAAAAAGTCACATATAAAAAAATTTAATCCATGAGTATTAAAAAGTAGGATTTACTTTGTTGATAATTATTTTGGAGTTTCACTATGCATCAATTCATTTGTTGATGAAATCTTAATGGAAAATATATGCTTCACCAAGTAAGGAGGTAAACTTTAGCTGAAGTTTGTCAAACGTCTTCACTCCATTCTTATTTCTTCAGATGACAAGCAGTTCGAGCCTGACACCACCCATGTCGAGGTACTTGTGGACGAGTACAAGTCGCCCGACCAACTGGCCAGTGAGTTGGTCACTCTCTCTCTACTGCCTAGTTCCAGGTGGCTTAGTCTCCTCTCACTTGACCTCATCAAGGTAGGACATGACGTGCAAAACTCTAGCACCCTCTTTAGGCAGGTGTATTTGGCAACATGGGGCAGGACGGCCTTTCCTCCTACCATATAACTCTAGCCCTGGTATGCCAGCTCCCACACATGACCAGTGTGTTCTATTATTAGAGCTTGCGACCCCGAAACTACCTGCGAAAACTCACACTGTGAATTTCTGGCTGTCCACTCGACTGAGTGTTGTAGTTATGAAATCAAGCCTAATTTTATTACTTCATTTTCATTTTGTCATTTTTGTTCATCAAGCGAGACTCGTAGGGCTCGGTTCCAGATAGACAACCAGCGATGTGCCAACAAAATTACTCAACCAACCCGGTCATTCTTCGTACCCCTCTTGCTCTTAGCCCTGATTGGATGCCTGGAATAACCTGGCTTCTGATACCTTTTCAGCTCAACTTAGAACTACTTTCGACAACCTATCAAACTACATGCTAAGAGTTTTTCAACAAGACATTTTGGAGTTTTGAGATCAGGTTACTGCATTTTACAGAAAGAAGTGACATTTGGTTTTGAATATTTGTTCTGCAATTTTAATGATAAGTTTAGGCCCCACTAACAGGTGTGTACAAAATGACATTGTCTCTTTGTCATGAATATTATCATTTTCCAGAGTCCACTTTCTTTCATAACATAACAGTCGTAAAATGAGTTCCAGTGTCTCGTTTATGACAAAACACACTACTGCGGTGTGTATCAGGATCACTAGTTTTTACTTTCTGAAGAATTGAGTTGATTTATAAACTACTGTAAAAAGTCCTTCACTACCAACTGTGCTATCATGATCTATCAACAGTACGTTTCAAAGCTACACACTAGATGTTTGCTCATTTTTTATCTATCAGAAACCCTTTATCTGCAAATTTCAGACAGATAGTTGAAGCAATTAGTTTATCACATTTTGTGTAAATGTCACTGCATCCTGAATTTTTTACTGAAGAACTGTGTGTCAAATGGCACCAACAGTCCAAGATGTATGCCTTACAATTCATCACAGCAACTGTGAGGGATCCATGTTCTAAATTCTTTGTCTTGGTAGGGTAAAAATCTTTTTGAATCATTAAAGTTACAACCTCTGGTTCATTTTCTTTTTACATTACTGAAGCACCTTGTTATTTTTTTTGCATTTTGGTAACACTTGGTGTTTTTTAAACCTGTGAGGTTTGCAAAATGATAATTATTTATTAATTTAATTATTTTTTTTGCTTCTTGTATAATCATACACCATCAAGAATTTATGAATAGTTTTCTAATGATATGACTTTTATGCAATGCGGTTAAAATTGTCATAGTTTCAAAAGGTTTTAGTGACAGTAAAGAACTAACACCTGAACAAACGAACGCAAGCAAATGCCACCCATGGACGGCATAACCTCTCCAGCACAAGATCGAATCTGGCATTCCAGGGATGGAAGTCTATGAACCTACTAACCAGTCAAATGTGTTTCTGTCTATATGAGCTCAAGTTGAAGTACCAGCCATTCACATTCTGCGAAGATCCTTATCTCAAGACCGTTGTTAAAATTTGCTCTCCGCTGTTATGGCCTCATCTTCACTGTTAGTGGTGCTTTATTAAAAAACATGTATTTCACATTAGTTTCAGAACATAACAAAATTTTCTTGTAGTTGAAAAACAAGCCTAAGGAGCCACCTAAAGTACCAAAGTTGGCACCATTTTTTCTACCCACAATTCCCGGGCTACAGCCAAAGTTTGCCCCGATTGAAGACAACGAAGAAAAGCAGGTACACATTGGTTTAGTCCTGCGGCAATATTCTGCAGGCCTAAATATATTTTAAAGTCTTGAGAGTGATATTTTCCAGTTTAAATGTTTTTGCAGGTGCGCCATGAAAAACCTTCAGTATCATAAGAAATTAAGTAGTTCCCATATATGTGCATATTTAGGCCCGTACGCCTGTATGTAGAAGCTTGGCAGTGGATGTAGTCTTTTTAATACAACATTAAGTATTGAAATGAACTGTCCTGAGAGTCTAAAATGGGCTTGCCAAACAGTTTTAGACAAGTACTTATGTGATGCATGGCTGCCTGCGCCTGTCTGTGAAGCTTAGGTGAATGCAGTTACATATGCAAATCACTTGAACAAAAAATTGTTTTTCTTTTGAAAAATCCGCTGTTTTTTGGATATGGACATACTGTTGTAGACATCATCCAAAGGTAGTGAGATTTAGCTAAAATAAGAAAATGACCCTGTCTGCTACGCAAGAGTTTTAGAATTATGTTTGTAATTTCCTTTTGAACAAGCTCAGGTCCATGTAATTCTGTCCACTATGTAATTAACACCGGTTTGGTGTTATAGGATTCACATGTTTTGAAGACCAATCTGAGCCAGCCGTTGTCAGAGTTAGGACGACTGCTACAGCAGGACCCAACTGGTGAGTTGTGTATGAGGCTCATCTTGATGTACAGTTAAAGCATAATTTGGTGTAGTTTTTCCATTTGTAATCAAATCACCAGCCATTGTTTGTCCCATTACCGACTTCAATAGCCTCTCTTAATAAGGATTGTTCATTAATGCGAACTATAAATGGTAGTCTAGTGAGGGTGCTTCAGCGGAAAAGCCATATGAATAAGGGATCGTGTGTAACCCATATTGATGCTTGTAAATGTGTAACACTTTTGTCTCTTGAATCATTTGTCTCTTT
Source organism: Phoronis australis (assembly GCA_002633005.1). NCBI lineage: Eukaryota > Metazoa > Phoronida > Phoronidae > Phoronis > Phoronis australis. Next base: position 36,373 of record NMRA01001023.1, on the reverse strand, counting down.
TCAGAATTTTTATATTGTATGCCAAATTTGGCTAGTTTCATGTTTCAAAGATGTCTGTTCTCTCAGTCTTCTCCTATTAAAACGCTAGGAATTTCCACTTAAGCATGAAGGGTGATCCGAAATTGGGATTTTCGGGGATTTCATGGAAAACTAAAAAGGTGCATAAAAGGACAATACAGAAAACTGCAATTGTGTTATTGACATTTCATCTTGGATATTTATATTGAACAAAAGTGTTTGAGGTTACCGTTGGGGCATGCTAGAGTCTCTCATTTCTGAATTTTGTCCAAGTAATTAGTTGTTATCTGCAGTATCAGTATAGCATAGTAGTTGTCCTCATTGTCTGTTACAGATGGTGTTCTGTTGAACTTCATTAAAGACCTGGGCCCATCACGACTGGATGCTGAAATACGAATGCTGGGTCCAGAGGGTGGTGGCTCTGTCCAGCTACTGGTCAACTTCCTACAGTTTGTTCGACATCAACTGACCAGGAAGACAAATTTTGAATTTATCCAAGTGGTTCTGGGTCTTTTTATCAAGGTCAGCGTTGTGCACCGCCATCTATTGGTGTCAGCAGTGTCATGGGGCCACAGGGCATATTGATTCGTTTTATTTCGGTGTTTCTTCTTGACCTTATTTATTCAAAATTGTATTCAAGTTAAACAGTCACTGGAAATTTATCTGTGAAGCAGGGCATGGAATTTTCCTCTTTTTGGTTTCCTCACATTGATTTCCAGTTTCCTCTATTTGCATCTCTTTTTGTCATTATTTTGACATCATTCATGCAAATAAACTTTCCTTGCAATTGAAGTTTACAACACAAAGAATATTTCTATCACATAAGCCTATTTATTTGATGAATGCCATGTCACCTGGAAAATTTTCTTATTTTTTGCCATTGGTCAGAGAAAGAGAGAGAGAATTAACTTTTATTTTTTAAATCGTATAAAAACATGCATTGTTATGTGGCTGAGTGGCCAGTAAAGGCACAGGCCGCTAATTGCTGACCACCGAGTAACAGTAAATTAAACAGATATTAACAATTAAGAAGAACGATATAGATAACAACAGAAAAAAAATACGTCTACTATGAAATAAGATACAATGCAAGTTTATTTAAAAACGTAAATAAAATTTTAGTATTTCATAAAGAATTAAACACGGAGACCGTTGATACAAGTTTAATAACCAAATGGTTAGAAAAACATACGACTAAGATGTGAGACAGGTGATCAGGGTTACTTCAAGTAGAACATGCATAACAATGTAGAACGTTACACTGAGAGCTTTAAGTGCGTAATATGTAATTTAATTTTTAAATACATGGAGAACCCGTGTAAGCTATGGGTGTCGATTTTGTCTGTTACATAAACAAAAAGGCAATACAAGTGGAAACCTTCTTGGTCGTCGTGGTCGTCATCACCGCCGTCGTCGTCGTCATAACAACTACCATTACTTCTGTTCTTATTACAGGTGTTTGGAGACCTAATTTCCCAGGAGGCCGTGCTGTTGGAGGAAGCCAGGAAACTAGTGCCCCACCAGAGTTGTGCGTGGGATCATCTTCAGACCATGTTTAATCAGAACCTGTGTCTAGTAAACTATCTCAAGTCGGCAACATTATGATGGTCGCCTAGGCAACAGTAGAGAGTGTTTCAAAAGCATGGACACATTATAGAAATACAGCAGTGTCAAATTGTGTTCCGGTCTTGGCACACCCTGTATTTGATATCATTGCTGCCTCTTTTGGAGGCATGACAGTGTGACAGAGTCTCTGAAGAGTTTTCAACAAAATTTACACTTAGTAAGTGACACTGGAACATATGCTTTCCCTGTCACAATGTTCATTGTAAATATTTGTAAATTGGTAAAAATAATTATTTCTTGAATATATTGTTATGTGTCTTTTGTTTAAACTTGTACAAAAACAGCACTTGCTTAGGACCATTCACAGTGTAAAATTAGTCATAACTCGTTTCTGAGAAGTAGTTTCTGAATTGACAATTATTCCTTGAGACAAAGGTTAACAAGTTGGCAAGACCAGCTCAGCTGAAAGCATATTGGAGGTAAAAAAGACAGTTTCAATACTGAACGCTAGATTTGAGCTCATTTGGCTGCAAAATTAGTCAGTCATCTGTGGATCCGTTCCTCATGACATTAACCTTTGTGCTACAGTACTGATAATTTGCACTCATCCATTTGTCTTTACACGTCATAGGAGAGGCTGCCAGTGCAGCTTCACCGTTGATCAGGTACATATTCAAGGGTGGCAAAACAATGCATATTCATGACCGATAGTCTACAAGTTTTACCCAACACATGTGAATACCCACTATAGCTGACTTGTCCTTGGTGATTTTGGCCAACACGTAAGTGCCCAAACCTATACCCTAGTTTTCCAGTGAGCCTTACCATCGCATCGGACGTGCAACAGTAATCAACATAGCTGTGACATTCCCTGTCCGGGTTATCGAGTGAATAAGCGGGGTTGAGAATCTACGGTAAGAGCATTCGCCATGGAAGACTTACTTCATAGTATTCCTGTACGAAGTGTGCGAAGAGATAACATAGACTGACTCCTCCTTAAACGTGACATAGGCCTATCCTGTGATCTCTGAGAGAAGAGTGACAGTTCTTGGCCAGATCTGCTGTGCGTGTATCCACCAAAGTTAAAATTTATAATCTCGACTGTTCTGAATAACAAAAAGTGGGTTAATGGCCTATCTTGCAAATAGTTTCAGGTTAATGTTTAATAAAAGAATCTAACAAAGATTAACCTGTAAGAGCAGTATCTTGCATAACGCTAAAGGAATGCATTATTTTACTAGGGTTTTGCGATCCAAGCGAACACCGAATGGCGGCCAACTGACTTGGACGCAATTGTAAGCCGGAAACGAGCCACGGGAAAAAGTATTTGCACTCATTTCAGTGCATATTGTTTTGCATCTTGTTTAGTTACTGCATGTGTCGACCCTCTTATGTTTCATGCCTGTTCAGATCAGTTGAATTCTATTGATTGAATACCGTGATGATATCGTAGTTTATTTAAACACGCAGAGAACAAGCGATGAGTAAACAAATACAAGCTCGTTTTAGTTTCTTTAGTTGCGTTCTTTTTACATTTTACAAAAAGCGTTGCATTCCTTAAAGAATGTTGACGTGAGTTCACTTAGGGGAATCACGTATGTACCGACGGAGCTGCAATATAAAATTATAGAATTTCTCAAAAGCGCCCGCCACTAAATAACCAGAGATGCCTTCACTTCGTAGCACCCCACCCGCGTGTCTTTATGCATGAGGTTCACTTTTATTTTGTAGTCGCCGTTCGCAAGGAAGGATGGCAGCTTTACTTTCCCGACCTCCATTGTGACCTTAGGCACAGTGTAAGAACCCTAGAAACAAGAAGCACACTCCGTTAAAAATTAATGAACTCGAAGGCGCATAAAGAGATAGGTTGTTATTTCGTTTACGAAATCAATCAAATTTGTCCAGTTTTATGGACGTGGTCAGACCTCTGATGAAGTTATTAGCTTCGACCAGAACCACTGTATAAAACACAAAATCCGATTTTATTACGAGTCTTCAATTTTCGTCGAAGGCTGCCAGTCATTTTGTGAAATCGAGGTCAGTCTTCAAATACATGCAGAAAGACTGTCTTCCTCCTGAAACCGTGACACTGGTTTCACTGAAGGACTCGGTGTGTTTTTTGGTGGAAAGTCCTATTCACATCTGTGTTTTCTGAGATCTAGTAGAAGGAGTTTTCAAGAGTCTAAGTTCAGGTAAAACTTTCCTGTTCCTCAAACACTGGCTTAATTTAAAGCTTCATTTTGTGTACAATTTGAATCGCTCTCATAATCTTCCTCAATATGACAAGATTGCATTTTTATTGCCAGTTCAAGTAACAGTCAACGCGTATTTTTGGCATGCGCCACATTCGAATTCGCAATTTTAAATTAATCAACCTAAATGAGCTTTGAAACGTTCACGGGAGTATTATGTGGTTTCGATTTTCTTAGGCATGGGAATATAGAATCCTATCATGATAAGGAGTTTTGTGTGACCAATTTCATGAGAGTAAAAGGCCTAATTTGATCTTTTAGTTTCCTGAACAGATCGTGATCCATCTTTAACCGTTTACCTGCCGAGTACGGTTTTGCTCCACTTCTAAAGTGGCGGACTGTGACCGTTTTGTGGTTGAATAAAAAACAGTTTATCGCCGAATGCGATACTTTACATAACAAAAAGTGTTCGTGGAACAGACTCCTGTGGCCAGTTGCATGAAACAGTCCCCAATAGGGACTCGACTATGGTCCCTAAATCTAATGCGTGTTTTTGGATTGTTGAAGACATCGATTGCCCTTTCTTGTATTGTTCTAGTTTCATTACTAAGTCAACTTTTGACTTTGGCAAATCGAGAGTGAATTGTCAAATTTATCTAAAATAAGTAGTGATCTTTTCATGCAACACCCTCAATTTAAGGGCTGAGTCTCTATTTATTTTCGATGAACTCTGGGCTCGGTTTTTAGTTATATTATTAGAAAATGTCATTAATCAAAGAGGGGCTCATAATGAACATGAAATGATAGAAAAACATTGCATCTGTGAGTCCATAAAGACACAAATACCCCCAAAAGACTTGGGGACCTTATAGTTGAGTCCCTATTTGGGTGTTTCATGCATCCGGGCACTGGGGCCTGTATCACAAAGAGTCTTACCGCATGGAAGGGGCACGTGCAGGGTAACTTGTACTTCTGGAAAGATGCCGGACATTGTTGGCCGGGCTTGATAGGAATCATAGAACAGAGGTCCTTGTAGGTGCACGACCCGACGTTCTTTATACACGGAATGGATAAATAAAACCCGAGGATCTTTTTCTCTACCGAGAGTTGAGCCTATAAGTAACGAAAGAAAAGCTTAGCGACGTACAACGTATCCAAAGGCAAGTACTGGAGGAGAAATGTAACCTCGTCGTAAATTCATCACATCAGATATCACGTAATTTTGTGAACAGGAAAACCAATAACCATATTTTGTGCCTTCTGCTTTCAATCACGTTTTGTATGAAACTGAAATTTGTAAAATTTATCAGGCTTTTTTCTTAGTTTAAAAATATCAATGCCTGCACGAGTCCCGAATGGTTCTGCAGACCACTCTTCCATTGTGCCTTCTGCACAGGACTCTCCTCAACAGTACCCGTAGCCTAAACAGTGCACAGTGCCACGGCAATATGACTCGCAACATGAAACTAGCTCGATCGTCGTAACACTAGTTAGACAACAATCAAATTGTTTACAACAAATAAATAACGTGGTCACCGACATTTACATACTTTGAGGGCTGCAATATTGCAAATGATGTCTTTAAGAAATATTGATAGTTCATGTTAACACAGTCCCCGCAAATGCAAGTACCATTGACGACACCGCAACTCGTGCATAACTTACGGTGAGTGGAGCAGTGATGTTTCGTAGAATCTTTGCTGTGAAAGAAACGGTTATGCTTCCGGGTAGTTTGACTGGATCTGGAGACACGGAGACTTTGGATATCTGGAGAATGTCATTCGAAGAGCCACAGTTTTTGAAGTCGAACTGTAGTAGAGGGTTGTCTTCCTAGAATGTCGCGGTGAAAAAGCCATGAGTATAAATAGGCGGAATTTGAATAGAATTTGGAAGAAGTTTTCGTTCATAAATATACCTGAGTAGTGATTAGAGGAAAACGCCGCTACCCAAATCCCGAATCCAACGCTTGACACGTTTTGGGACGGTAGTCATTGATGCACTTTTCAGCTGAGCTGCTCCCAAGTAAAAACGACTTAGCGTGCCCCATTCGGCTTTTAATTTTATGTTACTATTGTGACTCACTGTGCATTGTATATGAATGGCGATTGGCAAACCAGTGGTGAAATATAATGCTTAGGACTACAGCAGCCCAACTGTGTGATATGTGCCCAGCCTACGTGTATCATTGTGCTTGAATACCACAAAAAGAGAGGCGCGTGATATTTCGGGAAGTGGCAAGCACGTGTTCACGATTCGCGCCACCTTTCTTTAGTGAAAGTTTATCAAAACACTTATTAGTTCAAACGCACTCGATTGCAGCGATTTTCGATGACAAAACAAATCTCAACGTGTGCCTTTCTTAGATTCAGGGGTCATCGTAGTTTTTGAGCTTGGAAAAAACCGACAAGACCGTTGTAGCTCAGTGGAGACTGTTCTCAGTAACTGGTGCAAATGACAGACCCGTCAACTCCAATAATGCTCACTGAACACAACTCCAAATGTTTTCGAACTTAATTTAATTTGGATTGAATAAATTTTTATTATTGGTCGTGCTCTATCACCTAAAATGGACGCCGTAATGAGTAACACTTGACTCGTGCATTTTGTGTTCTCAATCAACCGCCGCCATAAGCAATGAAGTTTCCGAGGAANATATTTCGGGAAGTGGCAAGCACGTGTTCACGATTCGCGCCACCTTTCTTTAGTGAAAGTTTATCAAAACACTTATCAGTTCAAACGCACTCGCTTGCAGCGATTTTCGATGACAAAACAGATCTCAACGTGTGCCTTTCTTAGATTCAGGGGTGGTTTTTGAGCTTGGAAAAAACGACAAGACCGTTGTAGCTCAGTGGAGACTGTTCTCAGTAACTGGTGCAAATGACAGACCCGTCAACTCCAATAATGCTCACTGAACACTACTCCAAATGTTTTCGAACTTATTTTAATGTGGATTGAATAAATTTTTATTATTGGTCGTGCACTACCACCTAAAATGGACGCCGTAATGAGTAACACTTGACTTGTGCATTTTGTGTTCTCAATCAACCGCCGCCATAAGCAATGAAGTTTCCGAGGAAGCCCGGGCCACTTTTAAAAAAATAAAAATTAATAGTAAAATAATGTAAAAAATAAACAGGACTAAAAGTTGCGAACTGTTATTCTTTAATGATATCTTTCAACTGACAAAATTCATCCTAATTTTAAGTTGGTGATTGTAATATACAGAATTATCTCTAACACCATCCACATGCCAATTTTCCGAAACTTTCGCAAAGGACAAGTAGAGAGACCTATGACTCTAAAGCAAATTGACCAAAAATGTGTCTTCCAGCGCCATGTTGAGTCCGATTTTGATCACAAGCAAAAGATCATGAATTTTGCGGAGTTATTTGCTTGGCCTAAATTTAGGGTCAATCGGTGTAAAATGTGGGCTCTATAGCCTGCGTACAAATCAAGCAAGCAAACAAGAAAACTTCGCCGCGATAATATACCTGCCGTGGCGAATTTCATTTTGCCGAATAATTATTGGGCAGCTTCTTTCTGCTTTCGGCCTAAACATTGAAATCATGATATCGGCTCCAGCATAAAGGTCTGTCAATTTTCCTTGCCGTGATGTGCCGTGATTGGTGGCTATGATCAAAACGAATTCAGGGAACCAACTACTACTGCAGTGAAATGGCCTAGTCTTAGAAAGGATGTTGTCTACCCTCATAAAACTTGATGGCATTTCTACACTTAGTTTTATTAGCCGATAAGACCTGGGCTGGGTTGCATGACGTCAGGTGCGTTTTCAACAATAACAACGTGGCGGGTGATAATGCGACGTCATTGTTGCTATAGGGCGTATAACTTTTATGCAACTGGGTCCTAAACTTTGTGCTTTTTGGTGGGAAATTTTCTGCCATTATGTGAAATGGTTCGAAACATGTTTTGTGAGGCTGAGTAACCAGGTATGTAATTTATTTCAGGTAGTGACTAAGCAGGATATTACTCTTTAAACTTTCAAACTGTATGAAGTTAAGTGACAGTCACAAGGTTTCGGATTCGTACAGTAATTTATAAAAAATGTTGCATCTCAAATCTTAAAACGATAACGAAACTAAATGTAATTACGTATTCACAACCTAGAGCACTTAGATTTTTCGTAAGCAAATTAATGTTATTGCTAGACATAGATGTGTTTTAACATCAATCTATATTGAGGCTTTTGAGTTTCGGTTTTAAAATTTGTTTCAAATTGGGCTATTCTATTGTGATATGTTATAAAACCATGAACTGTGTCTATGATGAGATCACGTGTTTCCTAATTATATATACACACGAGCCATGATTCCTCGAATGTAACTTATCTTATTGCTGCATGTTTTACTGGACAGTATAGGGTTACAGCTTCAAGTACTTTTTAATACATTTCCCTATCTTACATGCTGTTCTATATTTGAAGTCGCTTTCATACCGCTAAATACCTTGTTGGTTCACGGTTACTCAAATCCTGATGCCTGCATCTCAGGTATTACCAACCAACCCACCTATGGCGGACGCGGAGGGTCGGTACAAATATGGTGACATAGAGAACGGGGTGGGGGGTGTAGCGATAGGAAGGAGGTAGGTTGGCGAAGTCGAAGGTTGGTGCTACTAATAATTTTTGCCTTCCTACGGGCCTGAAGACGGTCTCTTGTCAATGCATAAAAAAATAAAATTGATACCGTTTCTCATTTGTAGCAGATCTGTGCCCTCCTATTGACTATCATTTTCATTTTCCGAGTGCATCTATGAGCCGGAACAGAAAAAGAAAAAAGAAGAAAAAAAAAACACGAGCAAAAACAGAAAAAAGGAGCAAAGCGTTTAGCTTATACTTACGATTTTATGAAGTTTGTACCGGTCGAGAACCCGAGGTTTGCTGAGTATGTTGATGAACGACTTTAAGTCCGTTTCTTCGCCGTCACCTTTACTGTCCAGATTGTCGATCCACTCCTTAGACCACCCGTTGACATGGAAAACACTCAGAGTGAGGCCGAGCAACAGGATGATGGTGACAGTTGCGGGAGACATTTTTGAACTGCTCGAGTCAACACGACTTGACCAAACTGTTGCCGAAGACTAATACGACCGAAGCTCCTCCAAGCGATCAACATGTACAGATTTTCAAGGAGGAAGTGTTACCGGACTAGACTGAACGCGGTAACACGGAAGTTTGTGGGAGATGATTTGGGAAAATGACAGTGCTGATTGTTCTCGCGCCCTGATTGGCTGCCAGCTTAAATGACACGAGTCATTGAATCAGGAAACTCAGGTTAGTGAAGCCACAGTACACACGAAGGTGGGTTTAATTCCACGCTCGAAGTGTTCGGTCGGACTAACCATTTTCCAATCGTGTCAAGTAAACCACAGAATTTATTAATTACCATTATCAATTTATTTATTACATTTCACAGGCATTCAAACCAAAGTTTTAATTGTCCACTATCTATTCAACTCCATGTACATATTAATTAAGGTTTCTCCTCTACGCACGAAAGGTGTTAGCAGAAACGTGACTTGTAGTTTAGCCAAGATAAATCGTAATTCAGTAAAAAAATCTTAGTGCTAAGCGAGAACGTCCATGGTTTCGTTTCCCGTTGAACTTTCAAAACATAACCTAGTGAGTTATGACTATCTTCCAANCCCGTAGCTTTTCAATCCACGACCTCAACAGTCCCAGTCTGCCGCTTTGCAAGTAAATCCACGACAAGTCACTGATTAGCCTATTTAGTACGTGTTCATCTGAGAAAGCCACCAGCGTCAATTTCACAATTTACGGAATTGCTGGAAGCTAACGTCGGCAATTTCAAATAAAAAGCAACAGATTTTGCTGTTTTCAAGTTCGATCATAGCTAATAACTTCAAGAAGCCTATCCTAACCGACAACAATCTCCCAAAAACACGCTTTGCCGCTTTTCAAACTGATTGTGAACCGGGGCCATCTTTGAATTCCATTGTTTTAGTTCATGATTTACTTAGCAATCCTAATTACACATACAAAGAGATATACCAAATGGAGTATACTGAGTATTTCAACATAAAGATTCACTTACACTAGTTTGACGTTAACTAGTTAGTTCGCGAGCCTGTCTTGACCACTGTGTGCGTCATTGACAATGTTTTTATAAAAATCGTGCACGTGTAAAAAGATTCACAATACATTTCAGAGTAAGTATCCCATGCCAAATTGTCCAGCAAAAAGCGAAATTCCATATCATAAGAATTTTTACATTGTTCTATAATTTCATGTGGACGTTATTCGGCTGTATTCAGTTCAAGTTATAAATGTCACTGTACAAGAACTCGGACAGTCTGACATAGCACTGCCACGCCAACTACATTGCGATAACCAGTTTCTGGTGCTGTCACCGACAGGCGAAACATGTAATGAAAACCCAAACGTCAAGTTAAACCTTTTCGTTCTTTAGTCTATAAAATTTTCTAGCAGTGTAAAATGATTCAGCAAATTGGACGGTACCATGTAATTGTTATTAGGATCTTGTGTGAGGTCAGTCTCGTTAATGTCAATTAGCGCATGGTGACAACGATCAGGTTTCTTCTGTTGCACTGTGATAAGTAATTTGAATTTTTTTTCATGAGCACGCGCATAAAATTGAACCATATGCACATTCCTTGGAATGCGGGTTATGATAACATATGTTTAAGTGATTTTTAAAGTCACAAAAGAAGAGAACATAAGATGTGTAACACGCTTTATTCTATCGATGGAAGCTTTGGAGAGAAGTCTTCAAACCACTGGCGGACATGAAACATTGATGCTATGGAAATTGTACAATTAGATGGACAAGGGAAACATCATTGCCAAAATCCACTGACCTCTTTACACCAACTTCTGTCCTATGGACTATATAAATGTTACCACATCATCACCTCAAAGCAGTTTTAAGAAGATATTATCCGTTAAGTACCTAAAGGGAGGAGTATTATGAAGCCATGGATTATAGATATGAGTATCTATGATGAAGCAGTGGTGTAGATGTACATGCAAATGGCCCCGCAAATGAAGAAATCAAGCCAGGGATGCCTGCACTTCATAGCAGCCCACTCGTGTTCCTTTCTGCATCAGGTTTACTTTCACTTGATAATCGCCGCTCTCCAGGAAGGACGGCAGCGACCCTGGTGGCTGAATGTGCACCGTGGTTTTAGGTAAGCTGTAGGAACCCTGAAATGACAAACGCAATGTCTAACTTGAACGGCATTATGAAAATTTAGCTCATAAAACATCACATCATGAATTGTCAAATGTAATGGACGCTTATTGTCTGACTTTCCTTTACGTCGCAGCACTCAGTTCATTCAAAGTTACTAGGCACATCCGAATTTTCGCCGGTGGCCGGGCTGCGTTCTGTAGACCGAAGATAATCGCGGAAACGTTAGAAGTTACACGCGTGTTCAGTGGTAAGGCACATGATATGGCGCACATATAATTTAATGAGTGTTTAAATCGTGCTTCCTTCTATTCAAAAATACAACCAGAATATCCGTTCGAGGAAGGTTTTAATGAACTCGAAGTCATATATCAACATCGCTTGTAATTTTCTGTAAAAACGAATTTGGACGAGTGGAGTTTGCATACAACCTGAGTCCGAGGTTTATCTTTGAACACGAAATCGAAATCGANGTGTAAAACGCCGAAGGACAGACGTTTTTCCTCTGGTCACAGATTATCGACAACAATAAAAAATTAATTAAAATTTCAAGAGACACATTACTAGCCCTATAACGATAACACGGGGACATATTTATCTAAGAGTTCCGTAATAGTAAAATAGCACTGTGAGCCATGAAATAATCAGTGGTACATGACTACCACAACACGTGACTGAAATATATTTCACTGAATCGTTTAGTTTTTGGTTTCAATATTTAGGCAAACAGTAACTATAAAAAACGTGTGAGGCTCAAAATGAATGGATACGTCCCTCGAAAGCAAGGAGTCCGAAAACATTTGTCATCAACCCATAGGCCTACGATGTTTTTATTTCAGTTTCTATCTTTGTACGTTTCTGTATTTTCCCAGATGAATCGTCGAAGGTGTTGCTACATGTTTGTCGTAGTGACGACGTTACGTGCGTGTTGGTACGGTCCAAGGTCAAAACTAAGAGTTTTAGTATGGTGACACAGGTAATTTTCCATAATCCCTAAAATCCCTTAAAACCCTGTGTTGAGATTAGGCGATGAAGTGCCAGCACACTCACTTTTGTAATCTGGGAATATTACAAACCGTGGGCAAGTTACCGAACTGAGTAAGACAGTGATCCTTCGCGGACATGAAACATTGATGCTATGGAATTGTACAATTAGATGGACAAGGGAAACATCATTGCCAAAATCCACTGACCTCTTTACACCAACTTCTGTCCTATGGACTATATAAACGTTACCACATCATCACCTCAAAGCAGTTTTAAGAAGATATTATCCGTTAAGTACCTAAAGAGAGGAGTATTATGAAGCCATAGATTATAGATATGAGTATCTATGATGAAGCAGTGGTGTAGATGTACATGCAAATGGCCCCGCAAATGAAGGAATCAAGCCAGGGATGCCTGCACTTCATAGCAGCCCACTCGTGTTCCTTTCTGCATCAGGTTTACTTTCACTTGATAATCGCCGCTCTCCAGGAAGGATGGCAGCGACCCTGGTGGCTGAATGTGCACCGTGGTTTTAGGTAAGCTGTAGGAACCCTGAAATGACAAACGCAAAGTCTAACTTGAACGGCATTATGTAAATTTAGCTCATAAAACATCACATCATGAATTGTCAAATGTAATGGACGCTTATTGTCTGACTTTCCTTTACGTCGCCACACTCAGTTCATTCAAAGTTACTAGGCACATCCGAATTTTCGCCGGTGGCCGGGCTGCGTTCTGTAGACCAAAGATAATCGCGAAAACGTTAGAAGATACACGCGTGTTCAGTTGCAAGGCACAGTGATATTTTGCAGTTTTCCCGCGGTCACATGATATGGCGCACATATAATTTGATGAGTGTTTAAATCGTGCTTCCTTCTATTCTAAAATACAACCAGAATATCCGTTCGAGGAAGGTTTTAATGAACTCGAAGTCATATATCAACATCGCTTGTAATTTTCTGTAAAACGAATTTGGACGAGTGGAGTTTGCATACAACCTGAGTCCGAGGTTTATCTTTGAACACGAAATCGAAATCGAAACTTTTTTGGCATTTTTCGTTCTACTGTTGTGCGAACTCGAGATAAGTACCTATTGTTCTGTGCTCCACTACATTATGGCTTATCTGGATAACTGTGTAATCCTAGTCTGCACATGATGTCCCCAGAATTAAAATTTGAGTTTGAACTCGAAATCTCGAGTTTATACTCAAGTTTGTAACTCGAATCTCATAACGAACTTGGACTAGAAACCCATCAGTGTTACATGTACCGGTACTCGAGCACTGAACAGTAGACACTTGTGATCTTGTTATTTCGTGATGTTCTCTCGTCTAAGAAACCCATGCCTGGAGATCGTTCCGTAGATCTAGCATGTCTCGAAAATTCGCAAAATCCCGCGGCTGAAGTGCAAGTGTTTTGCGAGTGGAGTGAAGTGTTAAGGTATTGAGTTATGGGATTCATTTCACTTTTGCGGGCCCATTTGCAAAGGTATTCCTCGTAACTGCAAACCAATGCCTTGCGGTCTGCGGGACGCACTGAACCTTGAGCTCCAAGCCGTCTTTTATCTATTATATAAAATATATTATATAAAATGTATAGTATGAATGCAAAATGCATCCTTCACACAAATTCCGTCTCCCCCGCTCAGCTTCAGACCTTTGTTGCGCCCGTTTTGGCACCGCCTTGGTCCCAGGTAGTGCACCGGCCCCCTATTTAGATTCGAGGTGCTCTCTTTTTTTCTTGCGGGCCGTTTTGTTTCGCGGACGCGGAGGAAGGGTGGCCAGTTTCGTACTGGCCTTGGTGGCGTAAGTCCGTCGGCAAACGGCCTGGGTGACGTCAGTCCGTCAGCTTAATTTCACTCCCTCCGGCCGGCTTGCGTAGCGTATATTCTTCATCGGCCAGTCGCCGCCAAAGTTAATGATGTTATTAAAAACAAAACTTTTTCTTGAGTAATCTTAACTATTTACCGAAGTTAAAAATTGGCGTTGAACTTTATTTTCTGATAAATTTGTGGTGGGCTCTTTTGGGTCGGCTTTCTGCGTCTTTGCTAATCTATTGGCCAATTTCCCTGATTCTTCAATCAACACTGTTCTTCTCTTCCACGAGGTTGCGTACATGTCATAACAATCGGAACTGGTTTCGTTTCCTTACAAGTTTTTATTATTTTATACCAGCAAACCCAATTTGCTACGAAACTGTCATCATGTCCCGAGAGATATCGCAAAATTTCAGTAGGAAATGGCGCGTGCGCGGGGCACGAGCGCATTGTTTCCAAAACGACAACAGGGCTTTCTTTGTCGCAAAAGGCGGAAAATGATGTTCTTTTTTCCACTTGAACAGCTGCAACAGGCAAGGTGAGTATTGGTTTATTCCCACAGATTTTGCATGCACCCCGGCCGGTCGTTAGCACTACAATTATAGTTTCACGACGGGGTGAAGCTCACTTTTTAACATCTGGATGACAGCAGACAGTCGTCCAGAGACGTGGAGTAATACCCGAGGGGAGGATGTCGCGAGGTGTTGACTGGGAGTGAAAAATTTGTGACGACTGTGGGGAGTAAGGGGACTGAAACAGTTGAGGCGTGAAATCTATTGGCGACCGGAGGGGGCGAGCGGTATTGTTATTTTCCGATTAAGCCGACATTAATACTAACCACGCAGCTGATTAATTGCCTAAGTTACCCTCGTACTGATGGAGCACTGGGCTGTGAGATTACATGAGATCAAGTCAATTTTCTGCAAATCACAAACACTGAGGACCGCTTATTACGGTTATCTCAAGGTTGTCTTAAATCTGCACTGAAAAATCGTGAATAGTTAATAAGTTACGATAGGTATAAATGAGACAGTAGCGTAGCTAAGATTATTTCCGCTCAGGTGGAGATAACGGTGCCACTAACCACTCACCCCTTCCCCCCACGCCTACTTCCTGGCGTTGTACTTTCCGCACCCTAGTCCCAAGTCTTCACCAGTGTTTCTGCACCCGCTAGGGATGCCACCCTTAGGCGGTCAGCTTATGACCCTCCCTTAGCAACGCCACTGAAAACAAATATTTAGGAACACGTTTCTTACCTGGTTAAAGGGGCACGTGCAGGGTAACCCGAACTTCGGCAGAGGGGCGGGACATGGTTGGCCGGGCTTGAAGGGAATCATCGAACAAATGTCCTTGTAGGTGCACGAGCCTACGTTGTCTATGCACGGAATGGTCACGTAAACACCCAAGATCTTTTTCTTTATCTCCAGTTGAGCCTTAATGATGAACAGGAAGCACAGATATTGTGTATAGGCCTATCGTCTTCAGTAGCTTAGCTTTATCATCACAAACATCGCCAATCGTCAATGTTATCGTTAGCAGCAGCCAGTAGCAGCAGCAGCAGCAGCAGCAGCAGCAGCAGCAGCAGCAACAACAACAACAGCAACAACAACAGCAGCAGCAACAACACCAGACACAGCTTAGGATTGGACAAATGAACACATGTATCTATTCAGCGTGGACAAGACTTTGTAATTTGATGAATAATGCGCAATTTTTTAATTTTCCCATAAAGTACAATGTATAGGTACTTCACCTAATGTGTATATGTACTTTAACTTCATCATGATAATTTCGTCGTCCTCTAAAAACGATAAACTTTATCTTAATTCTTAAGATGAAAGAATACGACTTGAAGAAAAAAAGTCTAGTCGAGAAACGAGCGTCACAAAAGTGATGATTCGTGAACGTACATTTTATGTCCACCCCCAAATTGAACATAGAAGTCACGAAACCAGATCTAACAAACTTGTTCCAAAGTTTATCTTTCAAAATAGAAATTGATATCGCCTTAACATGAATTGAATGGCCACTTGGCATTGATTTGAAGCTGCCTAATTTTGGACAGGAGGACAAACCTCGTTAAAATTGTATAAATGATTATTTGGCACGGATTTTACTTGCTAACGGCTTAAATGGTGTTTTTCGGGGCATGTAAATCATTGTGTGGGTGTGGGTAGTTTGAGATGTCATTGTTTGCGCCTTTGAGTCACACATTTTACTTTAGGTAGTGAGTAAAAATGATACACTGAAAAGCTACCTAAACAGTACTTGACATTTCACCACGTGCAACCGTGAACCTGTATTGCTAATTCAACACGTGCAACCGTGAACCTGTATTGCTAATTCAGCCATTTTGCGACATTCGTTTTTTACTAGGCTTTTCCTTTAGAAAATATCATCTTCTCTCATCGTAGACCAAAAATCATTTTAATTGACAGAGATTTCTGATCGATTAAAAACTTATTTAAAAAAATTACATTTATTTTCTTAATTTCTTGGACAGAAGATTCGATTATTTTTTATGTAGTAACGTCACGTGCTCGCTGTGAATGCCAACATAAACAAAATGATAAATAATTCAGAGAACCATTCACAACATATAATATATGCTTTATCGACAGTATAACAATATTAACAAAAAAAAAACAATTAACAACCTCAGCATATCATACCGTAAGTGGTGCTGTGATGTTTTTGAGAATCTTTGCAGAACAATCAGTATGCTTATAGGCCTGGCTTCTCTACGTAGACCGCTCTACATCATCTGGTTGCTAGACTGGAAAGGGCTGTTTTTAATAAACAATTTGCCCTCTGTGCCTTCATTGATCTTGTTGGTGCTTTCAGCAATATTAAGCATGATGCGATTCGAATTGCACTGAACCACTTTAAAGTGAATAGGTGTCTTACCAGGTGGATCATTAACATGCTTGGAAGTCAATCTGTGACTGCTTGTCTAGACAATGTGAGTGTGGCGGTTCGCATCACCAGAGGAACACCTCAGGGTGGCGCTGCCTCACCAACCCTCTTTAACATGGTTATGGATGGTTTGCTTCAACAATTATCTACTGACATGGGTCCAAGCTTGTATGTTCAAGCCTATGCAGATGATATTGTTCTCAGTGTGTCTAGCATCGATCCTGACACATGTCGCTATCTTGCTCAAAGAGCACTGAATACAACAGCCACATGGGCTAAGTCAGTCGGCTTAGAAATTAGTGATAGCAAAACAAAGGTGATTATGTTCACTTGGAAGCTTAAATGGTCAATGAGGCCTTTAACGCTGAATGGTAAACATCTTGATCTTGTAGACAAGGCGACTTACTTAGGTGTCATTTTACACCATCGTCCTTCCTGGACCCCGCATATTACAGAAAAAATCTCAAAAGCCAAATCTGCATTGGTGAGATGCAGTCGTGCGGTTGGTAAAACTTGGGTAAAACTTGGGGAATGTCTCCCAAGAATATGTTCTGGATTTATACTGCTGTTATCCGACCTCTAATGTCCTATGCTTCGTCGATATGGGTAACGGCATTAAAACAGATTACAATTATCAACAAACTTAGGCAGCTGCAACGTCTAGCTTGTTTGTGTATAACATCTGCTTTTCCAGGAACGCCTTCTGCAGCCCTAGAAATGCTAATCGGTCTACCACCACTGAACATATACCTTGAGGGTGAAGCTGCATCTGCTACACTTCGTCTCAAATATAATGGTCAGTGGGTAAAAACTAACATCCCTGACTCCGTTGCACACAGAAGCCACAGGAATGTTTGCAATAAGCTAATGGCCAAGACTGGGCAACTATGGAACATGCCTAGTGATGTCCAGGTCACAACTTTAAATCATACAAACAATTTCTTCACGGAAATTGGCGATGGATGGCCTACCGCAGAACACAAGAATGAGGTGGTTTGTTATACGGACGGCTCTAAACTGGAAAATGGCCAGACAGGTGCTGGGGTCTACTTTCCAAGCCTTCCTGTTGCAGATGCAGAAAACTGGGTATCGTTGGGCAATCTTGCCACGGTGTTTCAGGCTGAGATCACTGCAATTAATAGAGCTGCTCAATTGGCACAACAATATAACACTGAACTTGGCAATCGGCCAATTATCATCTTTTCAGATAGCCAGGCAGCAATAAAAGCCCTAAAGAAACTAAGGGTCAACTCTCGTTGTGTTAATGCTTGTATTAATGAGCTTAACAAGCTTGCAATTGAAAGAACCGTCAATATACGCTGGGTCAGGGCCCATGTGGGAATTGATGGCAATGAGAATGCAGACAGACTCGCAAAGATAGGAGCAAGCGTTCTGCATTTTGTGCCTGAACCTGCTATCCCGGTATCTTACGGATGTTGCAGGATGAGTATACGCAACTGGGTACATACCCAGTCAGCAGCCCAGTGGGCATCACTTAACTCCTGCAGAGAAACCAAGGAGAATTTTCCCAACGTGATCGAACCAAAAGGTTCAAAAAGCCTTCTGAGTCTAGATAGATTGGGTATAAGACACGTCATTCAAATTTTGACGGGCCACTGCAACCTAGCCCGACACAGACACATTACTGGGCATATG
>NMRA01001023.1:0-17845 GCA_002633005.1 Phoronis australis | reverse complement strand
TGACAAACACATGATGCCTCCAATTACAAACTTTGTCTCGGGTACTAAAGTTAAACCATATGCAGTTTTGGCAATGCCTTGACAAAGCTCGTCAAAGTAATTGAGTGCTTGAAGAATTTATTGTGGGTGCTGTATCATGTTCTTGTTTATTAAGAGTTTTATAGTGTGTGGTTACAGGTGTGGGCAATGTTTTTGGCATTGTCTACTGATTCAGAAGTACTAAATGTCCGTTACCATAGAGATATGTTTCACCATTAATTACCCTCCCCTTGGTCCTTTGTGACGATGCACGTTACAACGGTGAAAACATCCATCATTGTTTTCTGTTTCTTGTATAAGGTTTCTCTTTCGTGATCAAAAACGTTATGGACAGGCTGTTGAACATGGATTTATCTTTGTGAAACGAATGGCCAGTATTCTGCTGAAAATGCATCTGGGAGAGTCAGGCAGCCACATTTCTTTACATCAGTTGAATAAATCTTTTAAATGATTAGAAATTTGTAGGATATCTCGTCGTTCAGACTAATGGTGGCAGGAAGTGTTGGTGCACGCTCCCTGTCATCATCGGTTGGTTTCCCACAATCTTTTGTTATGTGACATCTCCATCTGTCTGTAAAATGGCCAGTGTGTATTAGTATTGGGACACAAGTGTTGTGCAAACAGTCACAAAGTAGTCCATGTGCTTTCCAGAGATGAGTCGGCAAAGTGATTGGGACGGTATCGCCGCCTGCCACCACGGATTAGATTCTGTTACTACTTGGAACTATCAGAGGTCAAGTATGGGTCAGCACAGGCTGCTACATGATAGGTTCAAGGCAATGACGAACGTTGAGGCTCAGGTAGATTAAAAAATATCTTTTAATATAAGCTGCATTTTAGTGTTAATCTTTATTTTTGATTAAAGGTTTTGATTGTGTAAGCCAAAGTTAATGGCATTGCTTTGTGCGGGAAAAACGGGACATGCAGTAGGGTGCAGTTGCTGTGATTATTTGGCAAAACAGTCTCTCTTCATCCCTCCCTCTTTCTCTCCCTCCTTCACCTGCTTCTCTCTGTTGGATTATGGTGATTATTCAAGAATACCCAAGTGTAATAATTGTTTTATGAGTATTGGAATAACGTGGTCAGTATAGAACTCTTTTAGTGTAATAATTGCAGGATCAATACTGGCATGTTCTTCATTGTTGACAGTGTGTGGCCATCACCTCCTGTGGTAACTTTGTCATCATTGGGTACAACACAGGTCACATGGACTGCTACAACATCCAATCAGGAATACACAGGGGAGCTTATGGCAATCCCAAAGGTTGTAACTATCTACTGGTTTTACTGTGTAGTGTTATTTTTCTCTTGAACATATAATGGTCCTGAAGTTGTTGAGTTTTAATGTCTCTCTGCGTTGATGTATAAATTACTATTATTGTGTGTGTTAATGATTACTCAAATTATATTTCATAATTGTACACTGAGAAGGCAGGAGCATTAAAACAGTTGTAAGCTAAACTAATTAATTGTTGAACTTGTAAAGACATGTTATTTAATATGAACAAGTTTTAGTCTTTGTTTGAAATAGACATTTTGTAAGATATATTTTCTTGCGCTGAATACAGTAACATGTTACTTATTTCACATAACTTCCTTTCAATATGTTGCAAACATTTAAATCTTGCCAGCACGCCACATCACGTGACCTAATGACCTTTCAATAGCAATTGCCAGTTATTTGTCAGCTGTGTGTTCTCTCCTAATCGACCTCTGTTCTCTGACAGCTCATGACAGCTGTGTCCGGGATGTTGTGGTGGATGGCCTGAATCAACTGACAGTCTCACTGGAGGGTGACGGTCAGCTAAAGTTTTGGAAGTTCAAAAGTAAACAACTGCTGGACGCGGTGAAACTGGGGTGTCCAGCGGAGCATATGTGTCTTCATCGAGACAGGTGAGAACGTGAAATTAGTTTACTTTTGTTTGATGTGTAATAATAATAATAATTATAATTATAAATATAATAATAAACTTTATATATAGAGGATAAAATACAAAACATGCTTTAGCTAAAGGTAAATATACAGCATGTTCCTGTCAAAGCAAACAAAAATTGATTAACTAAAGATAAATTAAATTAAGTTACATTAAATTAAAATGAATATTTTACAAATTGAATTTACAAATTGAATTAAAAATAAATCAAAACCTTTATATGGTATATACAATGACATGACTGAAAAGCAAGGTAGGGACAGCTATAACGAGTCTGTGTTTGAAGTCATCATAACCATTAACCTCCTTTAGACGATTTGTCGTTGCACTGTCGAATGGTCTGAATATAAAAGTACTCATTATGAAATGTAGTATAGAAGCCAGAAGGAAGAGTTGTTGGTCCTTGAATCTGTTTCATGAACAAATACTTAAGACTTAGATAGGAATTTGGTCTAACCATAGATTTAGACAACAGATTCGCAACTCCGACATTTTCTTGCATACTGTCCTATAGGAGGCGCCACTCTCCTAAATTACCAATTTCAGTTTCCTGTTCGTGTATTGTGATGGGAAATTCCCGCATCTATTTTACGGTCCAGTACAACGGGGAAAATTTTCGGCATTGAAACGCTGTTCAAAGTCTTCCAATAACAGAACTGTTGGTATCGTGAGTACTTTTGGCACCCGACCACGCAAAATCAGACGACATACTTGCCAAAAGTAAAAATTGCTTATTTTGCCAGGTGTTGCTAGTGAATAGTGCCGTCACGGCTTATGTGTAAGATCACAGATTTCGTCCATTGAAAGTATACAGAGTTAGCGGTCCATGTACTATAGTCTGTCGTCTAACTGAGTAACTCTTCCATTTTACAGTTTCTGAATAATGGTTTTGCAATGTAAGTGTGAGTTCATCATGGTCTAGAAATAATTAATTGAAATTATTTCACTAACTAATAGACAGGTGTATGTTCTCAGAGTCTTTGTATTTTTGCTCAAGTAAAATTTAGTTATTTTTCAGATATAGTTGTGCGAATCCTAAGACTAAATTTTTGACTTAGACTTGAGTCAGTTGTTATGAAACAGGTCCCTGGTCTGTGTTTCATCGTGTGATTGTGGCTAGGTCCCTGGTCTGTGTGTCATCGTGTGATTGTGGCTAGGTCCCTGGTCTGTCTGTCATCGTGTGATTGTGGCTAGGTCCCTGGTCTGTCTGTCATCGTGTGATTGTGGCTAACTTGAAAAGTTGTGGCATTTGAAATCTTGCTTGCATGCATTCGCTTGGCATTCAAGACTTTGGCTGAAATTGATACAGGCAGGTAGCTTTTTCCTAGTAGGGTGCCGTTTTCAAAGTGAGCCCTGGTGCAGACAAGAACCTAGTACGCTTTTATAGCCTAACCAATGGACAGAGGGTGTGAACTTACTAATTCACGCTCACACTGGATGACCTTTATATTGAACCTACAAATTGAGATCAAGATTTCAAAATTGGGCCTTAATGCTGGGATCATTAAATGAAAAATAATTGCTTGCGGTCTTCGTACCAGACGTGCACAGGCCGTTCAGGTGAACCCATTGCACTGATCACCTGAAAATATTTCAATGCTTTATTAACATGTAGTTAAAACCGCGCTGAGGAGCTAGAGACCTGACTCAAGGGTCTAGCAGTGTGCTGCAGTGGGACTCCAATCCATGACCTTGAGTAATTAAAGCAGATACTTATGCCACTAGGCACTTATGCCACTAGGTCACACTGCCTCCTGGGATCATTGTCAAGTGCTAAGTTTAGCGAGACACTCATCTGTGTTTAAGGCAATTTTTTTTCAAATGAGATTTTCTTATTTAGTCTCAGAGTGTACGGGATCGTCCCACACTTTTTATATTCACTTTAAGCTATAAAAAACGATGTGAAACGAATCTATACCTTACCCTAAACACATGTTTCCTCAGTTAGTGTTTGCTAGCTATAACAGTCATCTTGAATAGAACAGTTGAAATATAGAAACTTAATTGTCGTTAAAAGTTTGGATTTCAGGTCATGGGGACGTAGCCTAATCTTAGTACTTGAAATGGAATATGAATTTTTTGGCATTTTCCGTTCTACTATATTTGTCTATTTGTCTGTGCTCAAGTACATTGTGGTGTATACATGTGAGTTTCTAGTCCAAGGTCACACTGGACGACCCCTATATTCGAGCTGCGAATGCGAGTTAAAACTTGAAGTTTTGAGTAAAATGTCAAACTTTTAACCTTAATGATGTGGTTATCAAGTGAAAATTAGGATTATACAGTTATTCCATGTATAACATTTATGTACAAGAATATACAATAATAGACACTTATGTTGGGTTAACACAACAGCACTACGAAAAATGTCCAAAGGTCGTGTTGATTTTTCCTCTCCATGAGATTCCTTCTGCCTCAAGATGCTATTTTCTTATCTTAAAGCTGCATGCTGGCTGTAGCTCTCTCCAACTATACCATCAGTGTTGTGGACATTGAAACTCGAAACATCATCAGGAAATTCTCTGGCCACAGTAATCGTGTCACAGATTTGGTACGTAGCACTACGACCTTTGACCTTCCCAGCTTATTATTTATTGCTCGTGGTTTTGTCCTGGTTTTTTCTCCTTTGGTTTTTCATTGACTCGATGCGTGGGTCCAATTGTTACTCGACTTGTGATGATTTTGTCTTTACACGCAGCTGCAAACTCAGAATTTATAGGACCCGATGTGGGTTTCCCAATGGTGGACCTCACAGAACTGGTGAGAGATTCCACAGTTGTGACTGCAACAGGGGCAAAAATTGTCACCTTTCTGTCTTAGACGTTAATTAGCGAGGTCTATTGTGAAAAAGCAGGTGTCATTGTGTGAATTTAATTATAATTCAATCTTATATTTACCTGAACATTTGTAAAATTTGAATTCCTTACACTTATGCATTGATAAAGAAGCCCTTTTGTAATAAAAAATTGTCTGTTAACTTTCATTTTGTTTGTTAAGGAAGAGTGATTGCTGGAACACTAGTTTGTGGCCATAGTAACAGAAGAAAGTTGAAAATGAAAATCATGATGCATCTCAGTTATAATTTTCAACTTTCTCCTAGTGATTGCTGTGTCACTTGTGTGCAACTACATCTGTTTTAATTATAAAACTCAACAGGCATTCAGCCCCAACTCTCATTGGCTGGTGTCGTCCTGCATGAACTGTACAGTACGTGTGTGGAACCTGCCGTCCGGCGCGCTCATCGACTGCTTCCTGACAGACGTACCTGTCACTAGCCTTGTCATGTCCCCTACATCAGAGTTTTTGGTCACTTGTCACGTGGATGACCTCTCCGTCTACCTCTGGTCCAATAAGACGCTGTACAGTCACGTGCCCCTGGCTGCTCTGCCAGCAGACTTTGAGCCCCAAGTGCTTGAATTACCCAGCACAAGCTCACAAGCTGAAGGTATTGGTGAATATTTTAAATTGTATTAATAATATATTGAGAAATAAGACTTATATGTTGCATTGAAAATTTACCCATATTCCTAGTGCACAGACACCTTTCATCTTCTTCGATGGGTTTATGTAAAATACTACCAGCCGTAACTCTGGTAACGTGGGAACTAGTTTGTCTTGTGATGTTTTCTATACTCTCATCCGATGCTGTCCTCAATACATTATGAAGTTACTGGGTGGCTTGAGACCTACATTTTGGTAACTATAATAGCTGTTAGTAAATGCACGTACTGCTTTAGTTAGCAAACCAGTTCTGGATCTGGGTTATACAGCTGTCTGTGCTGAAATGATAAGTTAAAGTGATGGTTGTTTAGTAAGTTGCTTGTTAGCAATTAGGAATATTTTGCTAGTGCTGTCACCCATGGGTTTCAGAGTTCAAGCTATAGAGATAGTTAGTGTGCTGAATTGGTTGAACTGCTGGGTCACACTTGCGTGTGTAGAGGTGGAGTCAATGGGTATAATATCTTAACCTGAGCTAGACAAAAAGTCACATATAAAAAAATTTAATCCATGAGTATTAAAAAGTAGGATTTACTTTGTTGATAATTATTTTGGAGTTTCACTATGCATCAATTCATTTGTTGATGAAATCTTAATGGAAAATATATGCTTCACCAAGTAAGGAGGTAAACTTTAGCTGAAGTTTGTCAAACGTCTTCACTCCATTCTTATTTCTTCAGATGACAAGCAGTTCGAGCCTGACACCACCCATGTCGAGGTACTTGTGGACGAGTACAAGTCGCCCGACCAACTGGCCAGTGAGTTGGTCACTCTCTCTCTACTGCCTAGTTCCAGGTGGCTTAGTCTCCTCTCACTTGACCTCATCAAGGTAGGACATGACGTGCAAAACTCTAGCACCCTCTTTAGGCAGGTGTATTTGGCAACATGGGGCAGGACGGCCTTTCCTCCTACCATATAACTCTAGCCCTGGTATGCCAGCTCCCACACATGACCAGTGTGTTCTATTATTAGAGCTTGCGACCCCGAAACTACCTGCGAAAACTCACACTGTGAATTTCTGGCTGTCCACTCGACTGAGTGTTGTAGTTATGAAATCAAGCCTAATTTTATTACTTCATTTTCATTTTGTCATTTTTGTTCATCAAGCGAGACTCGTAGGGCTCGGTTCCAGATAGACAACCAGCGATGTGCCAACAAAATTACTCAACCAACCCGGTCATTCTTCGTACCCCTCTTGCTCTTAGCCCTGATTGGATGCCTGGAATAACCTGGCTTCTGATACCTTTTCAGCTCAACTTAGAACTACTTTCGACAACCTATCAAACTACATGCTAAGAGTTTTTCAACAAGACATTTTGGAGTTTTGAGATCAGGTTACTGCATTTTACAGAAAGAAGTGACATTTGGTTTTGAATATTTGTTCTGCAATTTTAATGATAAGTTTAGGCCCCACTAACAGGTGTGTACAAAATGACATTGTCTCTTTGTCATGAATATTATCATTTTCCAGAGTCCACTTTCTTTCATAACATAACAGTCGTAAAATGAGTTCCAGTGTCTCGTTTATGACAAAACACACTACTGCGGTGTGTATCAGGATCACTAGTTTTTACTTTCTGAAGAATTGAGTTGATTTATAAACTACTGTAAAAAGTCCTTCACTACCAACTGTGCTATCATGATCTATCAACAGTACGTTTCAAAGCTACACACTAGATGTTTGCTCATTTTTTATCTATCAGAAACCCTTTATCTGCAAATTTCAGACAGATAGTTGAAGCAATTAGTTTATCACATTTTGTGTAAATGTCACTGCATCCTGAATTTTTTACTGAAGAACTGTGTGTCAAATGGCACCAACAGTCCAAGATGTATGCCTTACAATTCATCACAGCAACTGTGAGGGATCCATGTTCTAAATTCTTTGTCTTGGTAGGGTAAAAATCTTTTTGAATCATTAAAGTTACAACCTCTGGTTCATTTTCTTTTTACATTACTGAAGCACCTTGTTATTTTTTTTGCATTTTGGTAACACTTGGTGTTTTTTAAACCTGTGAGGTTTGCAAAATGATAATTATTTATTAATTTAATTATTTTTTTTGCTTCTTGTATAATCATACACCATCAAGAATTTATGAATAGTTTTCTAATGATATGACTTTTATGCAATGCGGTTAAAATTGTCATAGTTTCAAAAGGTTTTAGTGACAGTAAAGAACTAACACCTGAACAAACGAACGCAAGCAAATGCCACCCATGGACGGCATAACCTCTCCAGCACAAGATCGAATCTGGCATTCCAGGGATGGAAGTCTATGAACCTACTAACCAGTCAAATGTGTTTCTGTCTATATGAGCTCAAGTTGAAGTACCAGCCATTCACATTCTGCGAAGATCCTTATCTCAAGACCGTTGTTAAAATTTGCTCTCCGCTGTTATGGCCTCATCTTCACTGTTAGTGGTGCTTTATTAAAAAACATGTATTTCACATTAGTTTCAGAACATAACAAAATTTTCTTGTAGTTGAAAAACAAGCCTAAGGAGCCACCTAAAGTACCAAAGTTGGCACCATTTTTTCTACCCACAATTCCCGGGCTACAGCCAAAGTTTGCCCCGATTGAAGACAACGAAGAAAAGCAGGTATACATTGGTTTAGTCTTGCGGCAATATTCTGCAGGCCTAAATATATTTTAAAGTCTTGAGAGTGATATTTTCCAGTTTAAATGTTTTTGCAGGTGCGCCATGAAAAACCTTCAGTATCATAAGAAATTAAGTAGTTCCCATATATGTGCATATTTAGGCCCGTACGCCTGTATGTAGAAGCTTGGCAGTGGATGTAGTCTTTTTAATACAACATTAAGTATTGAAATGAACTGTCCTGAGAGTCTAAAATGGGCTTGCCAAACAGTTTTAGACAAGTACTTATGTGATGCATGGCTGCCTGCGCCTGTCTGTGAAGCTTAGGTGAATGCAGTTACATATGCAAATCACTTGAACAAAAAATTGTTTTTCTTTTGAAAAATCCGCTGTTTTTTGGATATGGACATACTGTTGTAGACATCATCCAAAGGTAGTGAGATTTAGCTAAAATAAGAAAATGACCCTGTCTGCTACGCAAGAGTTTTAGAATTATGTTTGTAATTTCCTTTTGAACAAGCTCAGGTCCATGTAATTCTGTCCACTATGTAATTAACACCGGTTTGGTGTTATAGGATTCACATGTTTTGAAGACCAATCTGAGCCAGCCGTTGTCAGAGTTAGGACGACTGCTACAGCAGGACCCAACTGGTGAGTTGTGTATGAGGCTCATCTTGATGTACAGTTAAAGCATAATTTGGTGTAGTTTTTCCATTTGTAATCAAATCACCAGCCATTGTTTGTCCCATTACCGACTTCAATAGCCTCTCTTAATAAGGATTGTTCATTAATGCGAACTATAAATGGTAGTCTAGTGAGGGTGCTTCAGCGGAAAAGCCATATGAATAAGGGATCGTGTGTAACCCATATTGATGCTTGTAAATGTGTAACACTTTTGTCTCTTGAATCATTTGTCTCTTTTCAGAATTTTTATATTGTATGCCAAATTTGGCTAGTTTCATGTTTCAAAGATGTCTGTTCTCTCAGTCTTCTCCTATTAAAACGCTAGGAATTTCCACTTAAGCATGAAGGGTGATCCGAAATTGGGATTTTCGGGGATTTCATGGAAAACTAAAAAGGTGCATAAAAGGACAATACAGAAAACTGCAATTGTGTTATTGACATTTCATCTTGGATATTTATATTGAACAAAAGTGTTTGAGGTTACCGTTGGGGCATGCTAGAGTCTCTCATTTCTGAATTTTGTCCAAGTAATTAGTTGTTATCTGCAGTATCAGTATAGCATAGTAGTTGTCCTCATTGTCTGTTACAGATGGTGTTCTGTTGAACTTCATTAAAGACCTGGGCCCATCACGACTGGATGCTGAAATACGAATGCTGGGTCCAGAGGGTGGTGGCTCTGTCCAGCTACTGGTCAACTTCCTACAGTTTGTTCGACATCAACTGACCAGGAAGACAAATTTTGAATTTATCCAAGTGGTTCTGGGTCTTTTTATCAAGGTCAGCGTTGTGCACCGCCATCTATTGGTGTCAGCAGTGTCATGGGGCCACAGGGCATATTGATTCGTTTTATTTCGGTGTTTCTTCTTGACCTTATTTATTCAAAATTGTATTCAAGTTAAACAGTCACTGGAAATTTATCTGTGAAGCAGGGCATGGAATTTTCCTCTTTTTGGTTTCCTCACATTGATTTCCAGTTTCCTCTATTTGCATCTCTTTTTGTCATTATTTTGACATCATTCATGCAAATAAACTTTCCTTGCAATTGAAGTTTACAACACAAAGAATATTTCTATCACATAAGCCTATTTATTTGATGAATGCCATGTCACCTGGAAAATTTTCTTATTTTTTGCCATTGGTCAGAGAAAGAGAGAGAGAATTAACTTTTATTTTTTAAATCGTATAAAAACATGCATTGTTATGTGGCTGAGTGGCCAGTAAAGGCACAGGCCGCTAATTGCTGACCACCGAGTAACAGTAAATTAAACAGATATTAACAATTAAGAAGAACGATATAGATAACAACAGAAAAAAAATACGTCTACTATGAAATAAGATACAATGCAAGTTTATTTAAAAACGTAAATAAAATTTTAGTATTTCATAAAGAATTAAACACGGAGACCGTTGATACAAGTTTAATAACCAAATGGTTAGAAAAACATACGACTAAGATGTGAGACAGGTGATCAGGGTTACTTCAAGTAGAACATGCATAACAATGTAGAACGTTACACTGAGAGCTTTAAGTGCGTAATATGTAATTTAATTTTTAAATACATGGAGAACCCGTGTAAGCTATGGGTGTCGATTTTGTCTGTTACATAAACAAAAAGGCAATACAAGTGGAAACCTTCTTGGTCGTCGTGGTCGTCATCACCGCCGTCGTCGTCGTCATAACAACTACCATTACTTCTGTTTTTATTACAGGTGTTTGGAGACCTAATTTCCCAGGAGGCCGTGCTGTTGGAGGAAGCCAGGAAACTAGTGCCCCACCAGAGTTGTGCGTGGGATCATCTTCAGACCATGTTTAATCAGAACCTGTGTCTAGTAAACTATCTCAAGTCGGCAACATTATGATGGTCGCCTAGGCAACAGTAGAGAGTGTTTCAAAAGCATGGACACATTATAGAAATACAGCAGTGTCAAATTGTGTTCCGGTCTTGGCACACCCTGTATTTGATATCATTGCTGCCTCTTTTGGAGGCATGACAGTGTGACAGAGTCTCTGAAGAGTTTTCAACAAAATTTACACTTAGTAAGTGACACTGGAACATATGCTTTCCCTGTCACAATGTTCATTGTAAATATTTGTAAATTGGTAAAAATAATTATTTCTTGAATATATTGTTATGTGTCTTTTGTTTAAACTTGTACAAAAACAGCACTTGCTTAGGACCATTCACAGTGTAAAATTAGTCATAACTCGTTTCTGAGAAGTAGTTTCTGAATTGACAATTATTCCTTGAGACAAAGGTTAACAAGTTGGCAAGACCAGCTCAGCTGAAAGCATATTGGAGGTAAAAAAGACAGTTTCAATACTGAACGCTAGATTTGAGCTCATTTGGCTGCAAAATTAGTCAGTCATCTGTGGATCCGTTCCTCATGACATTAACCTTTGTGCTACAGTACTGATAATTTGCACTCATCCATTTGTCTTTACACGTCATAGGAGAGGCTGCCAGTGCAGCTTCACCGTTGATCAGGTACATATTCAAGGGTGGCAAAACAATGCATATTCATGACCGATAGTCTACAAGTTTTACCCAACACATGTGAATACCCACTATAGCTGACTTGTCCTTGGTGATTTTGGCCAACACGTAAGTGCCCAAACCTATACCCTAGTTTTCCAGTGAGCCTTACCATCGCATCGGACGTGCAACAGTAATCAACATAGCTGTGACATTCCCTGTCCGGGTTATCGAGTGAATAAGCGGGGTTGAGAATCTACGGTAAGAGCATTCGCCATGGAAGACTTACTTCATAGTATTCCTGTACGAAGTGTGCGAAGAGATAACATAGACTGACTCCTCCTTAAACGTGACATAGGCCTATCCTGTGATCTCTGAGAGAAGAGTGACAGTTCTTGGCCAGATCTGCTGTGCGTGTATCCACCAAAGTTAAAATTTATAATCTCGACTGTTCTGAATAACAAAAAGTGGGTTAATGGCCTATTTTGCAAATAGTTTCAGGTTAATGTTTAATAAAAAAATCTAACAAAGATTAACCTGTAAGAGCAGTATCTTGCATAACGCTAAAGGAATGCATTATTTTACTAGGGTTTTGCGATCCAAGCGAACACCGAAAAGCGGCCAACTGACTTGGACGCAATTGTAAGCCGGAAACGAGCCACGGGAAAAAGTATTTGCACTCATTTCAGTGCATATTGTTTTGCATCTTGTTTAGTTACTGCATGTGTCGACCCTCTTATGTTTCATGCCTGTTCAGATCAGTTGAATTCTATTGATTGAATACCGTGATGATATCGTAGTTTATTTAAACACGCAGAGAACAAGCGATGAGTAAACAAATACAAGCTCGTTTTAGTTTCTTTAGTTGCGTTCTTTTTACATTTTACAAAAAGCGTTGCATTCCTTAAAGAATGTTGACGTGAGTTCACTTAGGGGAATCACGTATGTACCGACGGAGCTGCAATATAAAATTATAGAATTTCTCAAAAGCGCCCGCCACTAAATAACCAGAGATGCCTTCACTTCGTAGCACCCCACCCGCGTTTCTTTATGCATGAGGTTCACTTTTATTTTGTAGTCGCCGTTCGCAAGGAAGGATGGCAGCTTTACTTTCCCGACCTCCATTGTGACCTTAGGCACAGTGTAAGAACCCTAGAAACAACAAGCACACTCCGTTAAAAATTACTGAACTCGAAGGCGCATAAAGAGATAGGTTGTTATTTCGTTTACGAAATCAATCAAATTTGTCCAGTTTTATGGACGTGGTCAGACCTCTGATGAAGTTATTAGCTTCGACCAGAACCACTGTATAAAACACAAAATCCGATTTTATTACGAGTCTTCAATTTTCGTCGAAGGCTGCCAGTCATTTTGTGAAATCGAGGTCAGTCTTCAAATACATGCAGAAAGACTGTCTTCCTCCTGAAACCGTGACACTGGTTTCACAGAAGGACTCGGTGTGTTTTTTGGTGGAAAGTCCTATTCACATCTGTGTTTTCTGAGATCTAGAAGGAGTTTTCAAGAGTCTAAGTTCAGGTAAAACTTTCCTGTTCCTCAAACACTGGCTTAATTTAAAGCTTCATTTTGTCTACAAATTGAATCGCTCTCATAATCTTCCTCAATATGACAAGATTGCATTTTTATTGCCAGTTCAAGTAACAGTCAACGCGTATTTTTGGCATGCGCCACATTCGAATTCGCAATTTTAAATTGATCAACCTCAATGAGCTTTGAAACGTTCACGGGAGTATATGTGGTTTCGATTTTCTTAGGCATGGGAATGTAGAATCCTATCATGATAAGGAGTTTTGTGTGACCAATTTCATGAGAGTAAAAGGCCTAATTTGATCTTTTAGTTACCTGAACAGATCGTGATCCATCTTTAACCGTTTACCTGCCGAGTACGGTTTTGCTCCACTTCTACAGTGGCGGACTGTGACCGTTTTGTGGTTGAATAGAAAAAACAGTTTCTCGCCGAATGCGATACTTTCCATAACAAAACGCGTTCGTGGAACAGACTCCTGTGGCCAGTTGCATGAAACAGTCCCCAATAGGGACTCGACTAAGGTCCCTAAATCTATTGAATGCGTATTTTTGGATTGTTGAAGACATCGATTGCCCTTTCTTGTATTGTTCTAGTTTCATTACTAAGTCAACTTTTGACTTTGGCAAATCGAGAGTGAATTGTCAAATTTATCTAAAATAAGTAGGGATCTTTTCATGCAACACCCTCAATTTAAGGGCTGAGTCCCTATTTATTTTCAATGAACTCTGGGCTCGGTTTTTAGTTATTTTATTAGAAAATGTCATTAATCAAAGAGGAGCTCATAATAAACATGAAATGATAGAAAAATATTGCATCTGTGAGTCCATAAAGACACAAATACCCAAAAAGACTTGGGGACCTTATAGTTGAGTCCCTATTTGGGTGTTTCATGCATCCGGGCACTGGGGCCTGTATCACAAAGAGTCTTACCGCATGGAAGGGGCACGTGCAGGGTAACTTGTACTTCTGGAAAGATGCCGGACATTGTTGGCCGGGCTTGATAGGAATCATAGAACAGAGGTCCTTGTAGGTGCACGACCCGACGTTCTTTATACACGGAATGGATAAATAAAAACCGAAGATCTTTTTCTCTACCGAGAGTTGAGCCTATAAGTAACGAAAGAAAAGCATAGCGACGTACAACGTATCCAAAGGCAAGTACTGGAGGAGAAATGTAACCTCGTAAATTCATCACATCGGATATCACGCAATTTTGTGAAAAAGGAAAACCAATAACCATATTTTGTGCATTCTGCTTTGAATCACGTTTTGTATGAAACTGAAATTTGTAAAATTTATCAGGCTTTTTTCTTAGTTTAAAAACATCAATGCCTGCACGAGTCCCGAATGGTTCTGCAGACCACTCTTCCATTGTGCCTTCTGCACAGGACTCTCCTCAGCAGTACCCGTAGCCTAAACAGTGCACAGTGCCACGGCAATATGACTCGCAACATAAAACTTTAGTTCGATCGTCGTAACACTAGTTAGACAACAATCAAATTGTTTACAACAAATAAATAACGTGGTCACCGACATTTACATACTTTGCGGGCTGCAATATTGCAAATGATGTCTTTAAGGAATATTGATAGTTCATGTTAACACAGTCCCCGCAAATGCAAGACCATTGACGACACCGCAACTCGTGCATAACTTACGGTGAGTGGAGCAGTGATGTTTCGTAGAATCTTTGCTGTGAAAGAAACGGTTATGCTTCCGGGTAGTTTGACTGGATCTGGAGACACGGAGACTTTGGATATCTGGAGAATGTCATTCGAAGAGCCACAGTTTTTGAAGTCGAACTGTAGTAGAGGGTTGTCTTCCTAGAATGTCGCGGTGAAAAAGCCATGAGTTTAAATAGGCGGAATTTGAATAGAATTTGGAAGAAGTTTTCGTTCATAAATATACCTGAGTAGTGATTAGAGGAAAACGCCGCTACCCAAATCCCCAATCCAACGCTTGACACGTTTTGGGGCGGTAGTCATTGATGCACTTTTCAGCTGAGCTGCTCCCACGTAAAAACGGCTTAGCGTGCCCCATTCGGCTTTTAATTTTATGTTACTATTGTGACTCACTGTGCATGTATAAGAATGGCGATTGGCAAACCAGTGGTGAAATATAATGCTTAGGACGACAGCAGCCCAACTGTGTGATATGTGCCCAGCCTACGTGTATCATTGTGCTTGAATACCACAAAAAGAGAGGCGCGTGATATTTCGGGAAGTGACAAGCACGTGTTCACGATTCGCGCCACCTTTCTTTAGTGAAAGTTTATCAAAACACTTATTAGTTCAATCGGTGTAAAATGTGGGCTCTATTGCCTGCGTTCAAATCAAGCAAGCAAACAAGAAAACTTCGCCGCGATAATACACCTGCCGTGGCGAATTTCATTTTGCCGAATAATTATTGGGCAGCTTCTTTCTGCTTTCGGCCTAAACATTGAAATCATGATATCGGCTCCAGCATAAAGGTCTGTCAATTTTCCTTGCAGTGATGGACCGTGATTGGTGGCTATGATCAAAACGAATTCAGGAAACCAACTACTATTGCAGTGAAGTGGCCTAGTCTTAGAAAGGATGTTGTCTACCCTCATAAAACTTGATGGCATTTCTACACTTAGTTTTATTAGCCGATAAGACCTGGGCTGGGTTGCATGAAATTTCAAAATTATCCTCTGGATAAGTTTGACTGTTTCATGACGTCAGGTGCGTTTTCAACAATAACAACGTGGCGGGTGATAATGCGACGTCATTATTGCTATAGGGCGTATAACTTTTATGCAACTGGGTCCTAAACTTTGTGTTTTTTAGTGGGAAATTTTCTGCCATTATGTGAAATGGTTCGAAACATGTTTTGTGAGGCTGAGTAACCAGGTATGTAATTTATTTCAAGTAGTGACTAAGCAGGATATTACTCTTTAAACGTTCAAACTGTATGAAGTTAAGTGACAGTCACAAGGTTTCGGATTCGTACAGTAATTTATAAAAAATGATGCATGTGTCTTAAAACGATAACGAAACTAAATGTAATTACGTATTCACAACCTAGAGCACTTAGATTTTTCGTAAGCAAAATAATGTTATTGCTAGACATAGATGTGTTTTAACATCAATCTATATTGAGGCTTTTGAGTTTCGGTTTTAAAATTTGTTTCAAATCGGGCTATTCTATTGTGATATGTTATAAAACCATGAACTGTGTCTATGATGAGATCACGTGTTTCCTAATTATATATACACACGAGCCATGATTCCTCGAATGTAACTTATCTTATTGCTGCATGTTTTACTGGACAGTATAGGGTTACAGCTTCAAGTACTTTTTAATACATTTCCCTATCTTACATGCTGTTCTATATTTGAAGTCGCTTTCATACCGCTAAATACCTTGTTGGTTCACGGTTACTCAAATCCTGATGCCTGCATCTCAGGTATTACCAACCAACCCACCTATGGCGGACGCGGAGGGTCGGTACAAATATGGTGACATAGAGAACGGGGTGGGGGGTGTAGCGATAGGAAGGAGGTAGGTTGGCGAAGTCGAAGGTTGGTGCTACTAATAATTTTTGCCTTCCTACGGGCCTGAAGACGGTCTCTTGTCAATGCATAAAAAAATAAAATTGATACCGTTTCTCATTTGTAGCAGATCTGTGCCTTCCTATTGACTATCATTTTCATTTTCCGAGTGCATCTATGAGCCGGAACAGAAAAAGAAAAAAGAAGAAAAAAAAAAAACACGAGCAAAAACAGAAAAAAGGAGCAAAGCGTTTAGCTTATACTTACGATTTTATGAAGTTTGTACCGGTCGAGAACCCGAGGTTTGCTGAGTATGTTGATGAACGACTTTAAGTCCGTTTCTTCGCCGTCACCTTTACTGTCCAGATTGTCGATCCACTCCTTAGACCACCCGTTGACATGGAAAACACTCAGAGTGAGGCCGAGCAACAGGATGATGGTGACAGTTGCGGGAGACATTTTTGAACTGCTCGAGTCAACACGACTTGACCAAACTGTTGCCGAAGACTAATACGACCGAAGCTCCTCCAAGCGATCAACATGTACAGATTTTCAAGGAGGAAGTGTTACCGGACTAGACTCAACGCGGTAACACGGAAGTTTGTGGGAGATGATTTGGGAAAATGACAGTGCTGATTGTTCTCGCGTCCTGATTGGCTGCCAGCTTAATTGACACGAGTCATTGAATCAGGAAACTCAGGTTAGTGAAGCCACAGTACACACGAAGGTGGGTTTAATTCCACGTTCGAAGCGTTCGGTCGGACTAACCATTTTCCAATCGTGTCAAGTAAACCACAGAATTTATTAATTACCATTATCAATTTATTTATTACATTTCACAGGCATTCAAACCAAAGTTTTAATTGTCCACTATCTATTCAATTCCATGTACATATTAATTAAGGTTTCTCCTATACGCACGAAAGGTGTTAGCAGAAACGTGACTTGTAGTTTAGCCAAGATAAATCGTAATTCAGTAAAAAATCTTAGTGCTAAGCGAGAACGTCCATGGTTTCGTTTCCCGTTGAACTTTCAAAACATAACCTAGTGAGTTATGACTATCTTCCAATATCTCGTTTAACCACCCTGAACCGATTTGCACAAACATTGCCCACCACGTGGGAATTAACAACTTAAAAAGTCAGGGCGTTTTAACCCTTGCTTGAGGCAAAACGCCCACGCTTTTTAGTGTAAAACGCCGAAGGACAGACGTTTTTTCTCTGGTTACAGATTATCGACAACAATAAAAAATTAATTAAAATTTCAAGAGACACATTACTAGCCCTATAACGATAACACGGGGACATATTTATCTAAGAGTTCGGTAATAGTAAATTAGCACTGTGAGCCATGAAATAATCAGTGGTACATGACTACCACAACACGTGACTGAAATATATTTCACTGAATCGTTTAGTTTTTGGTTTCAATATTTAGGCAAACAGTAGCTATAAAGAACGTGTGAGGCTCAAAATGTATGCATACGTCCCTCGAAAGCAAGGAGTCCGAAAACATTTGTCATCAACCCATAGGCCTACGATGTTTTTATTTCAGTTT